>MU225099.1:5787442-5811523 GCA_018584345.1 Thuja plicata | reverse complement strand
CAAAATCCTGCGACCTAGCGACCAACGGCTAGTCTCCTTGTCGCGAGTATCAGACATTAATCATGGTTATATCTCACGACCCAGCGACACTGTGCTTTTCTTAACCCTTGGCCAACCTGAGTTACTTCTGGCGACATCCCGACTGTGTAAAATCGAAGTCGCGAGGAGATTTTCTTAACTCACCATTCCTCTAGCGACCCAGCTACTAACTATTACCTTTTAACCATCACGGCTTGTCGCCTGATCGCCAGATGCTCATGCCTCTTTACAAGATAACACGACAACCCCCAGTTGCTGAGTCAGGTGATCCTGAGTCTTTACCTTTAACTTGAAGCACGTGCCCTTTTTCCTTTCTAGCGACAATCCGACTGCCCCAAGGCGCTGAGTCGGGAGAACTTTCTCTATAGGGCACTTTGATCACCCGACCATGCGTCCGCCGTTGGATCATCTGTTCTTTGCATCGGACGACTGTCTTTTAATCACTTTATATTTCCTTATGCCCTTAAATCATTTAGCGATCACACGACTGAGGGCAAAGATACCAAGTCTCGAAGTCGCGTGACCCACCTCTTTCGTCTAGCGATCACCCGACTGAGGGCAAAGATTCACACGCCATATGCCACCTGACACACGACCACTGGTCCATCTGTTTGCACACTGGGGAAGCTGAGTCATCACTCTATTCTAGCGACAAGGCGACTGAGGGAAACCTCTTAGCATGAAACCGTTAGTCGCTGAGTTGTGACTGTTATCTTTTAACCGCCATTTATCATGAGACCATGCGACTGAAGAAAGAACCTTAACTGTTTGACTGAGCTGATCCAGCGACCATGCGACATGAAGTAGGCACAAGGTCGGAAGACATTTCTTTGACTTGCTAAATCTTCACGTGATCACCCGACTGAAGGTGGGTCCCATTCCCTTTAAATCTTATAACATGGAAATCAAGCGACAACCCGACTAAAGAGAGATCGCCAAGTCTTGAGAAGCTGAAGGAATATTCCATTTTGTAAAGAGACTACGCGACACAAGGAAAAAGTGAAGTCGGGAGATGATTTAGCATATTCGATTCTGGTAAAGCGATCAAGCTACCTGACTTTTGGCACATGTCTTAAGTGGCTTTAAAAAGGGTTACGATGAAAAAGAACGAGCCAAGGCTTAGGGTTTATTATATCGTTTGCATGAAAGACTGAGGGTCTAAGGGTTTAAGCAGAGCCAAGACCTAGGAACCATGACAGAGAAATGCCAGTCAGGGCAGACTAAGCCAATTGCATAGAAAGGGAAATTGGGCAACAGTCATTTAATTCCCATGGTGGAAATGAGAAATACACTCAATGCTTTGTGAAACCCTGAATTAGGGCCTAAAATCCAGGGCAGGAATAATGAAAATTTGATAACTTTCGGTAGGAAAGTTATTAGACCATGAAACCAAATGGAGAAGGATGAAAACACATGGGGTTACCTTTTTCAATCAGCTTTTCCCTCAGATGGATCCTTACCCAAATGTACAACTAGATTGTTGCTCGAGAATGTAGGAAAATGGTAGTTTCTTTATTGATTTTGCCAAAAATTTACATCAAGTTAGGTCTACCACCCACCTATGAGGATTTGTAGGCACTCCCAATAGTTACATAACAAATTTGAACCAACTAGCCGTTTGGGAGTTGTTTTACAAACTTTGACAAAAAGTTGTCATGTTTGTTCAAAAGTTGCTTCACAACTTTTGAGCAATTTGTGCATATTTTGCAATTTTGCAAATTTGGTGACCAAAATTGGTCCCAACCTTATTTTTGTGATCCCTAGTGGATCCAAACATGAAAAAAATAAAAACAACCTATAAATAGGGTTTTGGACAATCATTGACCAATAGTTGACCAAGGGCTCATAGGATGCCAATCTTGGAACTATGGTCTTACAAAGGAGTCCAATGATTAACCCATGGTTCTAACATTACTAGAGGCCACTTAGGACCTTGATGGAAACCCTAGTTCCATAGGAACACTTAGTTCATTTAGGGTGCTCCTACACCACATTCACTTCATATTCAAAATTTCATTTTCATGTCATCATTGTTATAGAGTTGATTCCAAACCCGGGGCTTGACTAAGATAAGTCCATATACAACACAAACATCATTTTATCTCCCTCTATGCAGATATAGGTCTAGGAATGAGCTTTTGATCCAATTTGGGAGTGCAAGAGCCTATTGTAGATAGATAACTGATAAACTTGACATTCTTCTTTAGATGGTGTATACACATAAAATTCTCTTGATGGATTTAATTAAATAATATTTATTTATTTAATATTTCTCTATTCATTTACATTATAAATGAATTTATTTGTTTATAGAGTTCATTTTCACATTAATTCTTCCAAATCCATATTTAAATCAATCCACCCTCTCCACCTCATCTCCCCACATCGTGCTTCCCACCTTATCATGTGGCTCAGGTAATTCATTTTAATTAATTATCTTATTTGTTTATTTTTCATCAACAACCCATGGTCACATGTCCATCACCCTTGGTCTCCTTCCAATGCCCTTACATTTTTTTCTCCTCTATTTTCCATCTCAGCGCTCCATGTTTGTAAATTGAATCCAAACCGTTGATTGGTGCCACATATGCTCTAGCCTTGAAAATCCTATAAATACTCCTCATTTTGAGTAAGAATGCATCCAACTTTTCCATATTGAATTCATGCCCATTTTCATCTCAATTTCATCCATTATAGCTTAATAGAGTAATTTAGTTTCAATTGCATCATAATTATGATTCATCAATAGCTCAATTATCATTGTTATCTTTGCATATTAGTATCATTTTGATCATCATAGCATAGTTGCATTCAACATGGATCAAATTCATAGTTCTCATTTCATTAAAATAGTTGTATAAATTCCATATTGTATATCTGAAAATCTCATTTCCTAAATTTTCATCTAAATGGTCTTGTGTATCTAAGAGCTAAATTTTAATAAACTAAATAGATCCTTAGGCATAGAGGACAATGAGGCAATTTTTGGAGCTAATTCATTGTGTTGTTTAATGTTTCATTTGATTTTGAATCCCTTCTAATGTAATGTTTCATTGGTATGTTAGTGTTTAATATTTTTTTTTATGTTAATTTTTAACATACATTTAATGGTGCCCACTATGGGGATGAATTCCCTTTTTTAATCTTTCATCATAGTTTTTTTTGTAACGGGTCTGACGACGAAGACAAAACAACACATTTGACCTCCATAATAGTGCATACAACACACAGAGTGATGCATATAGTGCTTATTTTAGCACATTTAGTCTTTGTCTTAATGCATTTAATTATCAGTCTAGCACATAAAATGTTTTCTTTAGCGCATATATGATTTGTTTTAGCACATTTAATATAGGAAGTAGAAACTTGTTTTTTGAAGTCTGGTCTGTGTTTTTATTTCTTTTAGGTATCTATACGCTTGTCAAAGACTCATGAAAAATTACTAATGACTACTTGCAGGAATTTGCTGGAGAATTACATTTAAAATTAAGCAAATTATCTTGCTTTTCATAAAGTAGGAACATAGATTAATTTAAAGGAAAATCTACTCTATGTATTGTGTGTTTGGGTGATAGGAATATGCTCTCCCCTTAATAGGGTGACCAAAAATCCAAGACTCGCCATTTTATTTCAAGAAGTACATTCCTAATTAGAGGGCCTACCTCTCAAGAAGCCTATAAGGTTGGGTGAGAGGGAATGACCCAAGTGGGAATGACTAATGCATGGTAATCTAACTCACTTTAAAAAAGGAAATTGTGAAGAAAATAATGGTTGATGGAATTACTTAGGTATAGCACTCCTCTAATACCTTTTAAGGTGTGTCAAACCTTGGTTTTCAAGGCTAGGACTCCTCTTGAGGAAGTTTATACATTGACATTTCGAACGAAATCCTTACTAAGACACTTGTTAAAATAGAAGTTTACCTTGATCACCAGCTTGGAAAGTTGTTATACTCTTAGTATAAGGAGGGGGAAAAATCTCTCCTAAATAAACTCACCATATGTCCCTCAAGCCTTGATATTATGTGAGAACTCCCTACTTGATTACTTATTGCAAAAACTCCTATTGGGACTCCACTAGCTCTTGCAAAGGCAAACAATGGGCGTTATTTTGGGAGTGACATATTGTGTGAGCTGAAAGGGTACCAAGTTGTGAGTTGAGAGGTAAAAACTAAGCCAATTTGTCCATAGGTAGCTTATTTGAAGTGTTTTTTGTGCAAAAACTATTAAAAACTTGGGCTTTCTTAAAAGTCTACGAACATACACTTAATGTTTAGAAACTTAGCGACAATTGTGTGACACTATCTGCTACTATTTTTATGATCACAACACTGAAAATCATCCAAAATGCTAATCTAAAGATCATAAAATTAATGGAAAAATACTTGAAAACTATAAAAAAAATCTCGGATCAAAGCAGTCTAGCACATACAAACCACAGAGCAGTGCATATAACATTTAGTTTAGCACATATAAACCATAGAGAGGTGCATATAACCTGTATTTTAGTGCATATAAACCACGGAGTAGTGCATACCCAACTCTTTTTAGCATATGTACAATACAATATAACACATTTACCCTAAAGAGTAATGCATATAAATATCGTAGTAGTGCATACACCCAACAGAGCAACACATCTATTATAGCGCATTTAAAATAGGTAGTGTTTCCCGTACACTTTCAAAAAATTTAACATCAAATTTGGGTACCCTTTTTAGAGCTTGTTCCTTTTAGATTGACACATTACCAAAAACAAGGCTGAATCATACAAGAATTGATAAGAGACCCATTTCACCTTACATTTTGATAAGAAAATCAATGCATAGTTGTTTAATTCCTTCAAATCAATGATTTTAACAAGGTTTATTATCAAGATACTGTTAGGAATAGTCCCAAGAGACAAATGAGAGTGGGGTGAATTAGTTATCTACAAGATTCAATTATTTATCCAATTAAGTATAGAATAACATTAAGCATAAACACAATAAGATAACACAGATTATAACACCACAATTTTGGTTACGAGGAAACCCAAAATAGGTAAAAACCCCAGTGGGAATTAGCACCCACAAATAACTGTACTAGTGTATAATGATCCCTGTTAGAAGATCCTACAACCCGGTTAGGAGTTGATCTTTACAATGCATTAAGTATCATGACCTGGTCAAAGATCAGACCCTGTTAGGAGTCTTTTACAAATAACCCTGTTACAGGTGAGGACACACTGTTCGTGAGCACACTACTCAAATGATGAAGGCTGCAACCTTCTGCACAACATATATACACTATATCTGATATTGAACTATTAATTAGACCTACTATCTTGATTAGTTCCAGTGAATTGTATACACTCTCTACTTCTTCACATAGATCTTAAACTGATGAATAACATAGCTTTACTAGCCCAATACATCAGACATTCTACTCTGCTACTTTTTCATTCTTTCTACACTCGTCGATCACAAATGATCTACTCTAATTATCCTCCTCCAAAGATATGATCAAGTCAGCTTGTAGGAAACTCTTCAACAACTTCTTTGTCAGCCAAACTAAGCACACAACACAAATAGAACCGTGCAACTCAAGATGAGTAGACGCGTCGCTTCACACAGTTGGCTCCTCCAAATTAACTCAAACTTCACTCTCCAGATGAAAAAAATTAAGTGCTCTTAACCAAACATTCTGAACTCATAACTGAACATGAATCCAAACACGCATATCCAAAAGATAGGCGCAACTGAAGTAATAATAAAATATTGTTGGCTCTTAATAAACAATCTGCTGAAACTGTAACTGGCAACTAGATCATCATAACTCAACTTCAACTGCACAACTAAATCTATGTCTATGAACATAGCATAATGAATATATCTACAACAAAAAAATAAATGCACAAGGCTCCAACATATCCATACTAAGACTTACATACAAGACACTGCTGCATACTATATGTTGTCATCAATCACAAACATATAGTCAACTACTGGCTCAAAGGCAAATCTCCAACAATCTCCCCCTTTGGCATTGATTGCAACATATGATATGAAAAACATCATTAATCCAAAAGTATTCTTTCATTTTACAATCTTCTCAATATCCTCAACAAAACTCCTCTTAACTGCTGCATCTAATTTTTCATGACTGTATATTCCCCTAGACTATATACTCCCCCTTTGACATCAATGGCAAAGGGTGCCAAAAACAATTAAGCATAGGTACTACTCCTGAGGTAGAGTAGTCAACCATTCATTAGTCACCAAGGACTGATGCACTTACTGCAAATTCTAATCAGACTCAGGAAAGGGAATTACTCCCAGCTTCTCCCTGAGATACTCAAAAGTATCTTTTGGTAAAGGTTTTGTAAATATGTCTGCTAATTGTTCTTTAGTGCTCACATAATCCAATTTTACAACTTTATCTACAACTTTCTCTCTTAAAAAATGATATTTTTTCTTTGCATGCATCACAGGGTTCTTTGACATATTGATAGTTGTAGTGTTGTCACAATGAATAAAAATAGGATAATCAATCTGAATTCCAAAGTCTTTTATCATCTGCTTGATCCAAACAATTGTAGAACAATTTAATATTGTTGCTACATACTCTACTTTTGTTGTTGACTGGGAAATATAATTTTTCTTCTTTCTTGTCCAAGTGACTAATCTATTTCCAAGAAATAATGCTCCTCCTGAGGTACTCTTTCTGTCATCAACACATCCTACCCAATCTGCATTTGTATACACATGAAGTTCTACATTCTCTAAGTTAGGATACCATAAACCATAGTTTATAGTCCCTTTTAAGTATTTGAATATTCTTTTTATTGCCATTAAGTGATTTTGATTAGGTTCAACTACAAATTTTACAACAATGCCAACTGCATTAGAAATATCTGGTCTAGATTGAGTAAGATATATGAGTTTTCCAATCATAGACTTGTATAGTGTCTTGTCAACTATTGTAGAATCATCATCTTTAGAAAACTTGCTTCATGTTATCATGGGGGTGCTTACTGGCTTGCAATCTTCCATCTTGAATTTATTCAATATTTCTTTCACATACTTAGAATGATTAATGAATATACCTATGTCTGTCTGTTGTACATTTAATCCCAAAAAGTATTTGATAGGTCCAATCATGCTCATTTCAAACTCGCTCTGCATCTCTTGAGAAAATTCTGCACTAAGCTTGTCATTACCACCAGAAATAATGTCATCAACAATAATAGCAACAAGTAATAATCCTTGAGGTGTATCTCTTATGAATAAGTTACAATTTTCTGCTCCTTTCTTGAATCCTATATTCATCAAGTAACCATCTAGTCTCTCATACCATGCTCTAGGGGCTTGCTTAAGTCCATAGAGGGATTTCTTTAGTTTGCATACCATGTCAGGTTTGTCTGATAAACTAATTCCTTTTGGATGTTCTATGTAGACTTCTTCCTTCAAGTCACCATTCAGGAATGCTGACTTGACATCCATCAGATATACTTTAAAGTTCTTGAATGTTGCATAAGCCAAAAACATTTTTATAGCTTTCAGTCTGCTCACAGGGGAAAATGTATCAGAGTAATCAATTCCTTCTCTCTGTGCATATCCTTTACATACCAGTCTTGATTTGTTTCTTACCACTATACCATCTTCATTCATCTTGTTTCTGAATATCCACTTGGTTCCAATCACATTTTTGTCACAAGGTCTAGGGACCAATTCGCATGTGTCATTCTTAATTATCTGATCTAACTCTTCTTTCATTTCTTTCTGCCAATCTGAATCATTACATGAATTTCCAACACTTAAAGGTTCAATTTGTGAAAGTAAACACACCTCTTCATCAACTGTTAAACCTTTTTCTCTAGATCTTATCATAGATTTACTTCTCTGATCTCCAATGATATATTATTTTGAATGATATTTAGATGCGAGTTTTGGAACTTTAGGTGTGACATTCTCATCTATTATATGTGATTCCTCTTCACTTGGTTCAGGGTCATTGCATGATACATCAATGCAGTCAAACATTTCTTCAATAAAAGTTTCTTTACTGATAGGTCTTGGTTCATCTTAAATCATAGGTGTATAATCATAGTATCTCTCTTGATTCATAAACTTCTCATCAATCTTCACACGTGTACTTTCAATGATTTTCTTCAATCTTAAGTTAAAACATCTATAAGCTTTTCTTTTGGTAGAGTAACCAAGAAAAATACCTTCATCGCTTCTAGCAACAAACTTGCCAACTCCATCATCTCTCTTGATGTAACACTTGCTTCCAAAGATCCTTAAATATTTTACTATAGGTACATTCCCAAACCAAAGTTCATAAGGTGTCTTGTCTACACCTGGTCTTAATTGAATTCTGTTGATAGTATAGACTGTAGTATTGATTGCTTCTCTTAAATAGGTGTGTGCAACTTTTCCTTCAATCATGATAGTGTGTGCTATGTCAAGTATGATCCTATTTCTTTTTTCTGCAATTCCATTCTGCTAAGGGGTTCTAGGTGCACTTAGCTATCTTTTGATCCCATGTTCTTCGCAATACTCATAAAACTTGTCAGAGGTGAATTATCCTCCTCTATCTGATCTCAAACATTTTATCTTCATTCCAGAATCATTTTTAACCTTAGCTTTGAATATTTTGAATTTCTCAAATGCTTCAGATTTATCTTTTAAGAATGCAACCCACATCATTCTAGAATAATCATCAACAAAAAAAATGTACCTTTCTCCATAGTATGATCTTGTTTGAGTAGGTCCACATAAGTCTGTATGCACTAGATCCAATTTGTTTTCTACTGAGTTCTATTTACATCTGAATGAGTTCCTTACATGCTTTCTCATCACACATTCACTGCACATAGTATCAACTGGTCTTGGTATACTGGGAAGATCTCTTACTACATTTACATTGCTTATCTTTACTATATTGTCAAAATTTATATGACATAATATTTTGTGCCATAACCAATTGTCATCTACTTTTGCAACAAAACAACTTGCTTCAGAATTGAGCTGAAAAACATTACCTTTAGTCTTTGAACCCGATGCAATTATAAATCCTTTTTTATTAATGATGCACTTGTTGTTTTTGAATTCCAACTGATATCCTTTGTCAAGCAACTTTCCAACACTTAGTAGGTTATGATGTAAACCATCAACATACAGAAAATCATTAGTGTTTTTCTTTCCATCTAAAGTGATAGCTCCTCTACCTATGATAGGCTTAGGAGTGTTTTCTCCAAATCTAACTACACCACTTTTGTACTTATCTAGATGTACAAATCTATCTTTGTCTCCTGCAATGTGATGTGAACACTCGCTACCAATGATCCAGTCTATTCTAATGTCTGCTTGGGGAATTAATGCCAACTCTTGTGCTTTCTTTTCATCTTCAATGTCCATTTCATCAAACATTTTTTCCATATCTTCGATTGCAATTAATCCAATTTCATCTTCTCCCAAATCTTCATCTGTTACTCCATCTTCAACATAGTAGCATTCCTTTGTATATTTAGGCTTGTACTTTGTTTTGTACTTTTTGACTCTTGTAGGGCACTTAGATGCAAAATGACCAACCTTGTTGCATGAAAAGCATTTGAATGATAACTATCCTTCATATTTTCCTTTTCCTTTTCTTTCTTTCTGAGTGATCATAGAAATGAATTCTTCTAGTTCTTTATCCTTATCTTCATTATCAAAATTACCAGAAGTGTTCAAAGATTTCTTACCATGGACTGAGGCTTTGAAGGTTGTTTCACTTTTAGGTTTTGTCTTCAATTTTGATATCTCAAATGCCAAAATTTTGCTAATCAAGGTCTCTCTCTTGAAGTCTTTTGAAAATTTCATAGTCTCATCTAGGATGTTTATCTTTCTCTCATAATCTGTTGTCAATGTAGTCATCAATTTGTCCATTATGTCTTCCTCTGAAATTTCTCCACCATTGTTTCTGATTCTTGCAACTGCTTCATTAATCCTTTGATTGTATCCTCTGATGTTTTCTTCAGGTAGCATCTCTAAATTGTTATATATTTTCTTCCATGTCTTTCTACGCACATTCTTTGCTTGGATATCTCCTTCAAACATGTATTCTAGATATTTCCATATTGTATAGGCTCTATCTAATTTCTTAATTTCAGAAAACTCATTGTCAGATAATGCACTTATAAGGGATTCATTGGCAATTGCATTTTGGGTGAATAATTCCTTTTGTTTAACAATAGAATCTTCTTCTGCAAGATATTTTAAAGAAGGAACATCAATATTTTGAGTAGCTTCTTCAAAAATCTCAAAACCAACACACCGCAAATGTGTTATCATTTTGTTCTTCCAGTCAAGATAATTCTCTCCATAAAACTTAGGATTGTCTTTTCTAAAGTACGCCATATGATCAACCTTAAGCTATTAAAATTTCTCTCCAAGGCACTTGGCTCTGATACCAATTGTTAGGAATAGTCCCAAGAGCTAATTGAGAGTAGGGGTGAATTAGTTATCTACAAGATTTAATTCTTTATCCAATTAAGTATAGAATAACATTAAGCATAAACACAATAAGACAACACAGATTATAACACCCCAATTTTGGTTACGGGTAAACCCAAAATAGGTAAAAAAAAACCCGGTGGGAATTAGCACCCACAAATAACTATACTAGTGTATAATGATCCATGTTAGAAGATCCTACAACCCTGTTAGGAGTTGATCTTTACAATGCATTAATTACCTTGACCTGGTCAAGGGTCGGACCCTGTTAGGAGTCTTTCACAAATAACCCTATTAGAGGTGAGGACACACTGTCTGTGAGAACACTACTCAAATGATGAAGGTTGCAACCTTTTGCACAACAAATATACACTATATCTGATATTGAACTGTTAATTAGACCTACTATCTTGATCAGTTCCAATAAATTGTAAACACTCTCTGCTTCTTCACATAGATCTTCAATTGATGAATAATATATATTTACTGGCCCAATATATTAGACATTCTTCTCTGCTAATTTTTCATTCTTTCTACACTCGTCGATCACAAATGATCTCCTATAAGTATCTTCCTCCAAAGATATGATCAAGTCAGCTTATAGGAAACTCTTCAACAACTTATTCGTCGGCCAAACTAAGAACGCAACACAAATATAACCACGCAACTCAAGATGAGTAGACGCGTTGCTTCACACAGTCAGATCCTCCAAATTAACTCAAACTTCACTCTCCAGATGAAACACATTAAGTGCTCTTAACCAAGCATTCTGAACTCATAATTGAACATGAATCCAAACACGCATATCCAAAAGATAGGCACAACTGAAGTAACAATAAAAATATTTTTGGCTCTTAATAAACAATCTGTTGAAACTGTAACTGGCAACTAGATCATCATAACTCAACTTCAACTGCACAACTGAATCTACATCTATGAACATAGCATAATGAATATGTCTACAACATAAAAATAAATGTGCAAGGCTCCAACATATCCATACTGAGAATTACATATAGGACACTGCTACATACTATATATTGTCATCAATGACAAACATATAGTCAACTACTGGCTCAATGGAAAATCTCCAATAGATACACCATCCTCAACTTCAAATCTTGATTTGAAATATTCATTTTCATAGCCTCATCAATAGGGATATATCCAAATTCCTATTTGGCTTTGTCAAACACATCCCCAAAATTAGTATTTGCAAATCAAAATTGACACACATTTGGATCATTTGCATGTCTATTTTCACAAGAGCTCAAAAAATGAAACAAAGACAAACACACCAAGAACAAGAAACCCCTCAAATACCAAAAACCATGGATGATATAGAGAACCCCTTTTATAAATATTGAATGGAACAAGACAATGAAGAACTAACTAATACAATTCTTAAAAAATCTAAACAAGACCCCAAATTCCATAAATTAATGGAGAAATCCCTAGCATCTGATAAGGAAAGATACTTCCTTATGTTGGCTCATCAATGTGTCACATTGCCTCATGATTTTTATGCATCCCAATTGAAAGCAAGAGAAAATGAAAACAATCCCCTAACAACACTTACACATCAAATCCAAATTATACAACAACAAATCCAAGACATGAAAAAGAGAACCTTTACAAAAAATGTACCTTGGAAGACATATGTCCCTATCCTTTTGACAAAAACTTAGACATGATCTCATTTCCCCCACATTGTGACATCCCTAATTATGACAAATACATGGAAAATCCTGATCCATAAGATCACATAAGGGAATTTTACACCATGAGTATGGAGTTTTCTCATAATGAAACATGCATGATGAGACTATTTCCAAGAACCTTGGGAGGAAAAGCTATGAAGTGGTCAAAAATTCCTCCCAACATTAAATCCTTTGACGAATTGGTCACAAATTCATCACACAATATTCATATTACATTGAGCATGTGGTAACTATGTTGGATTTGTGCAACACTAAACAAAGAAATGGAGAATCATTCCTTACCTTTCTACAAAGGTGGAGATGACTATTTTCAAAATATCCTCGAACTATCCCCGAATAAGAGAAAATGGATATCTTTACCAACAACCTAAGTCTTGAAATGAGTTATGGACTTAAATTACAATATCCTCCAACTTTTGATAAGTTGATTGAGAATGGAATCACAATCAAATATGTCATGGTAAGGAAAGGAGAATTGAATCTCTGCAATAAAAAATATACAAGGATCTCTCTTCCTACTAACTCAAATAACAATAATAACATTAACACTCTAAAACCAAAGTTTTGGATGAGAAACAAGAATGTTGTCAATGATGGGGTAGTTGATGCAAACAACGTGAAACTAAAGTAGCCCATTTTTAATCTATCAAAAAACCAAAGTAGCATGTTTTCAATCTATCAATCATTCTTCAATTTGGTCCTAAATATTTCATCTCCCCGTCATTTATCCCATTTCCATTTTTTATTAAGTGAAGGATCCCTATACCCATTTAGCACTTGGGCCTTCTTGAAACTAGACGATCATCTTTCTTATGAATGTGGAAAAATAAATAGGATCAACATCATCCAACATAAACCTATCCATATTTATTTTGTTACATTTTGGTGAACCTGACTCTCTCTTACATACTTTTGATTTTTATTCTTAGATTTGATTTACATAACTTTCATTTTCATAATGGAGTTGCTAAATTATATTGGTGTGTTATCTCTCATGTTATTATATTTATTATTACTTCCATTTATCAATCACATAAAGTAGATAATACATTTTTGTATTTCATGTTGCTTGCATTCCTTCATGGTATTCTTGCATATGACATTATGAGAGTTTCCAATCTCATTTCTTGAAAATAAATTTTTAAGACTTTTATCCATATTTTATTGTGAGTTTCTCATAAATATTTTAGCAAAATGCATGAAATTGTTACAATGGTGAGAAAGGTTGATTGCACACTTGGTCTCCTTGGTTGTTCAGCACAACGCTCAGGTTTGTGACATGGCTTAAATTCCTCGTGTGCTTCTATATGTCTATTGGTTGTATCAGGCATTAACATGTCAATCTTTTGGTGGAACAACACCTGCCAGTTGTAACAAGTGGTATCAGAGCTTGGTCATAGGTTCAAATCTCTCGCTTGCACAGGGAGGATTGTTACAATGGTGAGAAAGGATGATTGTGCCCTTGGTCTCCTTAGTTGTTCAGTGCAGTGCTTAAGTTGTTGACATGGATGAACCACCTCATGTGCTTCTATATGTCTATTAGTCGTATCATGCATTAACAGGTCAATCTTTTGGTGCAACATAAACTTCTAGTTATAATAGGAATGCGTTAATTACATAAGGGTCTTTGTTAAAAATGATGAATCTAAAAATGACATTAATAACACTAATCCTTCTCCTAAGGTGTCTTTAGCTAATGAGGATATAGATCATACTTCCACCAATCCCATATTAGAGAGTCAGAGATCCTCTCCTCCTAAATCTACCTTAATGGAAGAGATTAAGGAGGCTAGTTTATGCACTTCTTTACAATCTCTTAGAACTTCTCTTTATCAAAGTAATTTCAATAATTTTGATATTCAACATTTCCTTGATGATTTATCTCCCAAGATAACATTGAGTAAGGATGAATATCTTGATAAACCTTATCTTCCTCACAACCTAAAGAGGATGTAAATAGTGATAGGAATCCTAAAGAGAAAAACCTCCCTATTCCTCTTTATACTACACATTTACACAAACCTCATGATGAAATTTTGTGTCCTTCTGAATTAAAGGATAATTACAATGTGGGCTACGATATTACTTCTCAAAAAGGTTATAGTCAACAAGGATTTGGCATAAATAAACAAGGTATAAAGGTCCCTATGGATCCTCCTACACAAGTCACTAGAGATGGTATAGGATTTATACCTCAATCCAACACTTTGCCTTTTCCTTCAATCCTATTGACCCATCTTCGTCATGATCTCAATGTCCATGTTTAAGAATCCTTTTACCAAATCCAACTTTTGTTAACCCTCCTTTTGATGACCGTTTGGATTTGGCTAAGAGGATCTTTTGGAGAATTAAGTATGATACCAAATTTTTGTTTACTTTCTGACATTTTTAAAAGAATCAAATATCTTATAATGGTGATTTTCTTTGTCTTTTACATCATATAAATAAACATTCTCTTGTTTATTGTATTGAATTTAGACAATTTATTCAAGATTTTGTGGATAGATGTCTTATTTTCTTAACAATGAATCTTATACTCGTTCTTGATATACAAAATATGTGTTAGCATTACATTCACATATTATGTTTCTCCACATCACTTTATTTTAGTGACTTACATCATTATAGGATCTTTGTTTTTCATGGTACATTATGTTGTACTTTTCATCTTTCATTATGATCAGCATAATAGGTCCAATTCCTTGTGTTTCCACTTGGCAGGAAAGGTTTCTCTTTTCAATTCATTCTCCTTCAAAAGGACCCATGTTCCCTTTGTTGACTTGTATATTTTATAATGAGATATCCTTTCTTGCATGGAATTCTTTGTTTTGCACAGGGTTTTTCATCTGTGCTTACAACCTTTTTCACGCTTGAAAGTGCGTATCTATTATAAATAATCTTTCACCTGGGCTGCATAACGTGTTTTCCTTATTTGAATATTATGTATCTTTCTAAAAGATTAATTATCTCTTTGTTGTTTGTATCAATTCTAACATGATGTCCTTCCTTGCAAGGATTATTTTTTGTTTTGCACAAGCATTTTCATTCTTCTTTACAATCTCTTCCTTGATTGGGAGTGTATGTCTACCACAATCGATCATTAACTTGAGAGCACACATAATTTTTTTGTTATACACCAAATTTGCACCCTATTAAACTCTAAATTCTAATGATTTGTTATAACATGGGAATCACTTCCATATTGTGGGACCTTTTCTAACTAAAGTGAGACCTCTGGATTCTAGGTCGGTTCCTCTTGGATAATCACCTATTTTTCCTTTTGAAAATTGAAAGTAAACTTGGGAAGAAAAGGGATAGAAGGAAAAATGAAATATTGAAAGAAACAACTTAATATATAAGGTGATACACCAAAAATGACATGAATCATAACACAAAGGCCAAGAATTAGCATGAAATCCCTAAACTAGAATAAGTACAACTTTCTAAATAGGCTTGCAAAAGTGTTTCATAGAGAGGTCTGAGATGAAAAACCATTTAGGGAAAGGAAAGATTTCACAAAATTTGCTTTCAAGAAGATAGAACGAACTATGACCTGCAAGAAAACATTCACTCTAGAAAATAGGCACATAAATGAGACAAGATATTAGGGAATGAACAAAATTCACAAGATTATCTATATCAATCATTCGCAATAGTACACAAAGATTCAGAAAAGAAAGAGGACTCAAGATAACCCATAGATTTCCCCAACACTTAACAATTATATTATGATTCAGAGAGGAATACATGCATGAAAAACCTGGGGACAAAGAATATGCCACAAAAAGTCTTTGACTAATCTAAACCTCAATGAGAAATTAAAAACATATGAAAACTTGGGGGCAGAAGAAATGCCACAGAAAATCTTACATAAGCCTAGAAAAACTTCCCACAAAAGCTTCCAAAACTACTTATGTACAACCTCCTCAACCACCATGGTTTAGAAGTCAATTCAATCAATCTAGATTAGATTAGGGTTACAAAAGATATCCTTTGGAAAACATTAGAAACCCTAAAATGGTCACCTCTACACATTAATGTCTTTGAAAATATTTCAGACAATCAAATATCTTTCGACGATATACCCAAACATCATAAATTCATTTAAACAGATCAGCCTGATCCATCTACCTTCTCTGCAACTTGGAATAAATCAACACCACCATAGAAACCCTAGAAATGATTTGAATATTTGAATTTAAATGCAAATAGTTACAAGTGGCATGGAATTCCATATTGATAGCTATGAACAAGACCTTTTCTTATTTTAAAACGCAGCCGTCGATCTTTTCTTTAGTTACCCTGGCATCACAATCATATCTGGACACACATCACCTTGTCACATTGCCTTGAACATTATTTATCTATCATCTTTTATTTAAGTCACAACACCCATGGTTAGATATTTTATGACTTGACTGACCTTTTTCTTCACCTTTGGCGCTGACTTCAACTCTGACTTTGCGATGTGGCAAGCTATAGCATTGGCTCAATGTTTATCTGGTGATCATCTTTTGTTTAAGTCATAACAAGAGCCACACAATCAAAAGGAAACCATCTGATCTTTAATTTATTATTTATGACTTTAGCCCAACCCCTCCATGGACACATGGCACAATGGCATGATGGCTCATACTATATCTTTTGAGCATATCGGTCTCAAGGCAAAATGATCACCATTGGATCTATCTTGACTTTCCTTACCTTTATGTACCCTTATAACCCTCAGGACACATGACATCATTTGTGCCATATGTCATTCAGGCACAATGTCTTAACCTTATCGATCGGGCATCATAATCCTTAAGGCTTAGCGCCGACCGTTGATTTCATCTCTTGTCTGACTCAAATCTCTAACTGGTCTTTAACCCTAGGAACTTAAATCCCTTTGTATCTCTAAGTCTCTAGATCTCAGCCTTAACTCTGGTTTGGATGCAAGATTCAAATATAAATCCTTATCTCTAAATCAATGAATGAGAGTCAACCATCATTGATCTTGACTCAGGTTTATTTGGAGATTTGGAGATAAAAGGAAACTCTGAGTCGTGGAACAAAAGCACTAACCCTAGTTTAATTTGGAGATCTAGAGACAACTAAAGGATGTAGAACTTGATCAATGGCCCTTGCTTGATCTCTAAATGAATGTCTTAACCCAATCAATATTATGAGGTTTAGCGACAAAGAGGTCTCTGAATCATGGAATGACTCAAGTCTTAACTCTGATCAAATTAAGAGATCTAGCGACCAAGCATATCTCACGATCTCGAACCAAATGACTTGACCAAGGTAGGATTACGAGATCTAGCGACCACCGCCTGATAAAAAGTGTATCAATGGCCTGCGCTGAGTCTCTGAATGACTTATTACTTAACCATCATATTGCAAGATCATGAGATAGACAAAACGTGCCAAGACATAACCACTTCTCCATATAGTTGAATGTTAGTGACTAACCTCTGAGAATTAGGATATTAAGAGATAAAAGACAAGATGATAAAAGCACATGACAAATAGAAACTTAAGTGGCATGAAAAAGTAACTCAAAATTAGAATGATCCACAAAGACCTAAGGTTTAAGGGTCTTTCCTTAGAGTTTTATACCTTTAAAATAGAACAAGGGTTTAGACCAGGTTTAGAAACATGCAAAGAACAAGGCAAAGACCAGAGAAACTTGATAAAAACCTTACAAGCTAGGCTCAACCCTTGTGGGAGCCACATTTACCCCACTTGTAGGCCAAAATAGGATAGAATAGGAAATTTTGGGTAACATTTTGGCGATTTCTGTTGAATGTCTGCGTACTAGACATATACAAAACCAGTGGCCTTGTGAAATTCCATTGGGAAAGGACTCACTAAACTGAGGAACTCTGGAAGTAGGGGAACAAAATAAGGAGGAAGAAACAACAAACAAAAACATGGGAAAAGAAAATAACACAAAACAATTGTGCAACAACACTTAGGAAAGAAGATAACCTAAAACTAAAAAGAAAAAGCAGCAAAACTTAATTACAAGGTAGGACAAAACTCAAAATAAGGATTGAGGTGAAAACCATTGACTAAAATTGGCAAGCTTTCTCCTTGAAGTGTTGAGAGCTTAAAAGTGTTATGCTCCTTGCATTTTAAGATCACGAATGGGCCTCCCCAAAATGAATCAAAATTTGTATGTCTACCAGATCCGCTCTTGAATTCATCCCATTTGAGGACTATATCTCCAACATTGAAGTTCCTTGATCTAGCTCTCTTGTCAATGCTTTTCTCAGTTTGCATCTGTTGGAATTCCATATTCTACATAGACTTGCATCTATTCTCTACCAAATCCATGAGTTGAGCATAACGTATCTGCAAAGGATCTCCTTCTCAAAGAGAACAAGTTAAAGAGCAAGGTCTAAGGCTCAAAATTTGGTTGAAATGGATAGATTAGCCTCCTTGCCATAGACCAACATGTAGGGGGAGTTTCCAATTATATTTTTTGGAGTGATCCTATCTAACCATAGGGTAGAATTTGGTTTAGAGTGCCAATCTCTTTGATTCTCTTGCAAAGTCCTTTTGATTATTCTGATCATATTCTTATTGGTGGACTCTGCCAAACTATTACCCTAAGGGTAATAATTTGAAGTAGTGTTAAGGTAAATGCCATGACTAGTTGCCCATTCAGTGACTTTTAAACCTGTGAAGGCAAGTGCATTGCCATATATTATTGAATCAGGAATCCCAAACTTGTGTATGATGTCATCATAGAAGTTAAGGACAATAGTCTCATTAGCCTCCTTCAATGCAATGGATTTTGTCCAATGAGTGAAATAATTAGTTGCAGTGATTATCCATTTGTGTCCTACACTAGATGAGGGTTAATTAAGCCTATGAAGTCAATTCCCCATTTCAAAAATGGTCATTCTATATTAATTGGTTGAAGAGGTAGAGTTGTAAGCCTTTCTTTCCCTGCAAACTTAGCACACTTTATGCACTTCCTGACATAGACATGACTATCCCTAAAGATGGATGGCCAAAAGCATCTAGCCCTCACAATCTTGAAAGAAGTGGTCCTAGGAGAGAAATGACCTCCAGAAGGTCCATCATGAAATTCGTATAGAACATCTTCTATCTATTTTGAATCAATGCATCTAAGAAGGACACCATTGTGATCCCTTCTCAAAAGAACATCATTTATTAGAACAAAAGGGATAGACTGCAACCTATAGTACCTTCTTTTTGTTGAATCCAAGAATGTAGGGCACTCACATGTCTTCATAAAATGGACCATACCTGATAACCAACATGTTTCCTTGTCATGATTCTCTGTTGCATGAATAATTAAGGATGAGTCCTCTTGTTCCTGATCCTTCAGAGCTCCATCATCATTCATTTGTTCACAAATACCCCTACCTCTTACTATCTTGGTAACTTGAATGTCTACATCATACTCCATAACTCTAGTTATCCAACCAACTCTTTTTTCATTCAAGTATTTACTAAGCAAGAATTCCTTGATACTTGGATGGGTGACTCTTAAATGTACCTTTCTATGGGTCAAAAAATGCCAAAAATTCATGAGGATCTTTACTACATCAAGAACATGTTTTTCTACAAAAAAGTACCTTTGTTCATATTCTTCTAGGCCTTTGCTAAATAAAGCAATGGGATGCTCCAATCCTTCTGAGTTTTGTTGAGTTAGCATTGCAGAGATGACCTCAGATCCTCCATAAGCATAAAGAATGAAGTCTGCTAAAATCAGGATTCAACAAGGCAGGAGCCTCTGTTACAGCCTCCTTAATGGCTTGGAAATTAGTCCTCCCTTCCTTTCTCCAACTGAAAAACTCAATTCTTCTTTAGCATGATTGTCAAAGGCTTCAAAAGGTCTGCAATATTCAGCAAGAAATGCCTAACAAAGTTCATTCTTCCTAGAAAGGATTGCAGACTCTTCTTTTGATGTGGTAGGGGTAACTCTAAAATGGCTACACTCCTTTCAGGGCCCATTGTGATACCTTTCCTAGAAACAATGTATCCCAACAACTTCCCTTCATCCACTACAAACACGCATTTCTTGGGATTGACGGAGATCCCAAACTCTCTACATATTTCAAATATTTTTTGCAAGTGCTTAATATGATCAGTTGCATGCTTGGAGTAGACTGTAATGTCAGCTAGGTATACTATTACAAACTTATACATGAGGCTTTTGAAAGACATGTCCATAGCCTTTTGAAAGGTTGCACCTACGTTTGATAAACCAAAAGGAATCTTTTGGTAGGCCATGGTTTCACATTTGGTTTTGAATGCAGTCTTAAATTGATCTACTTTATTAACTAGGATCTGATTATATCCTTAGTAACCATCTAGCAATGAGAAACGTTCAGAACTAGAGATACACTAAAGAATTTTTTCCATGGATGGAAAAGGGTGGCGATCTTTCAAGGATGCCCTATATAGGTCCCTAAAGTCCACACATAACCTCAATTATCCATTATTTTTCCTTACAAGAACAAGGTTAGACACCCAACTTGTATGTTTAGTGGGATATATGATTCCACTCTCAATTATTTTAAGAAGCTCTTTATGCATGAGTGGTTCTAGCTTAGGGTTAACAGGTCTTTGCTTTTGCCTAACTGGTTTAGCATTTGCCTCTAGTTCTATGGTATGTTGAGAAAGTGTAGGATCAAAACCTTTCATATCTTCATATCACCAAGCAAATACATCACTTAATTCTTGAAACAACTGAATGTAAGACTATTTTTCTGATTTAGTGCTTACCTTTCCAAAATTTAATTTTTTACCTGGTTCAAGCTCCAAATCAGTTAAATGTTCTTTTTGAACTAGTAAGATAGTGTTATTCCTTTTGGCTTGATCATCTGTATTGAAGATTGACTCTAAGGTTACAAAGCCCTAGGAAACTTATTGGACTTGAGTTGCACCACTTGATCATCATAGTTTTGCATCAATCTATCTTGATTGTGCTTTGAAAAAATGTCTTCTTCAAACAAGAATTGCAGAATTTGCTCATCATTTTCAAATACTTTCCAATTAACATCATTGTCAGGAATAGAAGGTCTAACTAATATTAACATGTTGTTGGTCACTACCCACTGAAATGTTAATGGGAATATCAAATTGAGATCCAAAAGCAGCTAGCATGTCTGCATGCTGATTTAGCTTCCTAGGGATTGCAATGATATTAAAAGCACGAAAATATTTCATTGCATCCCACACCCTATTCAAATTGTAGGATTTCATAGTATCATTTTTCTTTTCACTCATCCCCTTCACTTGGATAACAATTAATTCACTATCACCATGAACCTTTATAGCTTTGATACTTCTCTTCCTAGCACAATCTAGTCCATGGATCAAGCTTTCATATTCAACAATATTTCTTGTACAAGAAAAAATGAATCTAAAAGCTGCATAATATTTCTCACCTTTAGGAGATATAAGCATCACACCACCACCAGAGCCATGTTTTCTTCTAGCACCATAAAAAAACTCCCAAACTTCATTTCTCCCTTCTTCTGATGTTTCACTAGCTGCCTTAAAGAGATTTGGCATTGTGAGACCATCTTCTTGGATCATGTAGTTCCCCAAACCAGCATTCCAAACAACATTAGCCTGGGTCTTTGAAGTATTTCCTGATCCCCATTCATCTATGTAGGCATCTGGAATGCTCTCTATCTTGGTATTTGTTTCTTGGATGAGTGGAACATCATTTTTATTAAATGCAAGGCAGCTTGCATTGAGGAAATTTGATACATAAGGCTCAATATGGTGTACTTCTAATGACTCAGATTTGATAGTCACCTTAGCTCCATATCTAGTATGAAAAAACATATGAGACTAATCAGAAGAAAAGTAACCTCCTATCTTGGCTATGAATTCTCTTGATGAACATAAGGAAAAAGGAGCAGGGAGATCTATGATATAAATTTCTAGATGGATAGAGAAGTTAGGACTAGCATGAAGGACCAAACATGTATCCTTGGCCACACCTATTGTGTTTACTAATGAACCATCAATCTATATTACTGTATCATCTTAAAATGGAAGCACTTCCATGTTAAGAATGTTTAGCCCTCCTTAGGGGATGTTTTTGATCTCCATCATATCATCCTCCCATTTCTACATCATTCCCTACTTCTGTGCCAGATTAGGACTCTGATTGGGCCTCTTCGGGCACCTTCTACCCCACCTGGCATGTTTTCCAGGGGTTCTGACCCCCTGGGTCAAGGTCGACCTTGACCTTGAACTAGGACAAGGAAGAACTCGACCTTGACCCTAACCAGGGTCCCCCTTTTGAATCTGGAAGCCTGTCGGCTATCGAGAGTCATCCAAAATTCAATTTCCCCGCTTCCGAGTCGGCTGTTTTGGGTTTTGAAGTGTTGATTCCTAAATTATATTTAATATAGGTCCTCTCCTAGGGGTAAAGGCTTTAATGGGAATTTAATTATCCTATGTCGGCCTCCTTAGAAGATTGTGCCCTAGTTTCATATAAAAGGTAGCCTTCTCCTCTCATTTTCTCTAAGTCTTCTAACCATTATCAAGTAACAAGCGCTAAGGCAACCAAGCATCCATTATTCCATATATTTCCAAGCTTTCAAGGTGTTCAATTCTTCCTCTCAAGAATTAAATTTCTCCATTGAAGATCAAGGATTCAAGCTTCCAAGCCTTTGAAGGGATTAGGTTCAAACATTCAAGATTTATAATTCAAACCCTAGATCTAGCCATCATGGTGGTGTGATCTTCCTTCAAGATCCTTTGTGCATCCTCAAGACTCTTTCATCATCTCTTCAAGGTAGATTTCAAGCATACAATCATGGAGGTTTATTTTTTCTAAAGTCCAAGCTTTCATATTTACATACTTGCCTACATTTGAATTATAATTGCATATCTATTCAATATCATAGCTTCATTCTTAGATTCAATTCTACTACTTGCTAGAATTCTATACTTTATTGATTTCAAGGTTAATTCCTAAATTGGAGTTTGACTAAGGCAACCCCCCCAACAATCAAACCTCTTTTTCTTGTAGGTACAGGTTTGGGACTACGGATTTAGACACAGATCTAGATACCCTTTTCAGCTTTCTGTCAGGCTCTGCAAATAGATTCTTTGTCAGACCTGTGTAGGTCAAGGTAAACATTATTGGGTTAGGGTTGACATTTATGGGTCAAGGTTGAACTCTTTCATAAGACAACATCAAAACAGAAAAAGATTTATGGGTTTTGTTCGTCTTTGTGTTCTGGTTTCAGATCATACTTCAGTTTTTCCAGAAATAGTCTACAGACCTCAGAAAATAGCACTCTTTGATCTGCAATTCTTTAAGGTTAGTACATTTCTCCTATTTCTTCAATTACTATCATATATCATATCTACACATTCAAATAACAGAATTTAAGATCTCCCTCTTTGTTCTCTTTTTTGAATGGTTGATTCATTTTTTGCATTAATCCCTCTTTTGGGTTGATCAACTTGGATCTTTCATTTGTGCATTTGGGGATAAAGGTGGAACATCTTATCTTCTCCCTAATCACAATTGCAATATACAATCAATCAAATTCAATTAAGTGTAAAGTAGGGTTAAGGAACTCAACACACTCTAAGAAAATCAAACAACAATTAGTAAACAATCTCCTTATCCCCCTTTTCACCTCTTTACATTTTGGTGAACCCGCGATAGACAACTCCGTCTCTTTGGTGTGAGTTTTACATCTTAGATTAAAATTTGAATTTATAAATCCAAAAATAAAAATTTAAATACTCATAAAATATACAAAAACACTTCTTGCATTTCATTCATTATGAAGATCTTTTGGTGTATGGCTATTTTTCTCATTATTCTTCTCTTAGCATCTC
>MU225099.1:5758458-5777875 GCA_018584345.1 Thuja plicata | reverse complement strand
CTACAAGTTAGATTGCATTTCTCCTCTTGTCTATTCACTGGGGGGCAAGAGGTATCTTATTCCAGTCTTCTAGGATCCATTTTACTCTCAGCATATCTTTTGTGTTGAGTTTAATTGGTTATTCTTTGTATATTCTATCCCTATAAATCATTCGTGATATCTTTTCTAAAACATTTGTTTGTAAGGATATCTCTTTGCTATGAAATCTATTGATATAAATTGATATATCCCTTGCCTTCACACCTGGGGGGCAAGGTATGTTATTTCTTCCTCTATCTAAGGAGCTACTTTCCTTAGCTTAGTGGCATGTGTTTATCTTACAACATTATTTCTTTATAAAGATTTGTGATTTGACTATTGATACCCTCTTATATGAGAGGTGAATGTCCTACGTCATCACCTCTTATTTATCTTGTAAACTATGTTTCTAATAAATTCTTGCTCTTGCTTTGGGTTAGAGTTTGATTCCTTCATCCAAGGATTCCTCTTCCTCTTGATTACAGGGGGCTTGTTGATTGAATCTTTGTTCCCTCTTTTCTTTAGACGATGACATTTTATCCTAAGCACTCCTCTATGGTAGGGCTCTTGTTGATGAGATCTCTTCCCTCTTGAGGATCCTTTTTCCATAAGTGACATATTCATTTCATGATTATCTATGTTCTTGGATGTAAGGGTCAAGGCTCCTCACTAAGAATATGGTATACATTGTTGTTTAGTTGGATATCTCCTTACCTTGTGAAGAAGGTATTCTCTTTTCTCTTCCTTATCTTGCCTAGTAGGTAGCCATGATATGGAGGGGGCATATATAGGGTCTCCCTTGTACTATAGTTTACATTTTGTAGAATGCTAAATCCTTAGAAGGTAACACACACAAGTTGCTAAATCCCGAAGGGACACACATTTTTACTTTTATTTTTGCTAAATCCTCGGAAGCTAACGCACACAAGTTGCTAAATCCTGAAGAGACACACATTTTTACTTTTATTTTTGCTAAATCCTCGTAGGGTAATGCACATAAGTTGCTAAATCTTGAAGAGATACACACCCTTTTATTTTACAATATGCTAAATCCTCGAAAGATAACGCACATAAGTTGCTAAATCCTGAATGGACACATATTTTATATTCCATAGTGGTACAAGAATATGGATGTATGGATATTTTAAAAGCCGTCAGAAGACGCATTATAATTACAAGCACAGTTTATGGGTGAACCTGTTGGGATCTCCCTCCTTGGTGATTCATAGTAAGGTGGGCATTTTACTAGGTGAGGTAATCACTTTCTCTTCTCTCTTTCGCTTTCATGCTAGTAGGATTAGATCATGAAGCTATGTTATCTATGGTGTTGTTCTTGTCTTACTTATCTAGTCATGTATGTTTTCTATGATTGATTCCTCTTTACTTTCATATCGTTATGTATGTATTTTGAGTTAGAATCCTTTTTCTAAGGACTCATGTCCTTGACTTAGTGATGTTCTACTTTTTTGCAATCCACCAGTGTCTTTCTTCTAACTTTACCGTGAGCATGTTTGATTTCCATACTCTCGCTAAAGTGGGGGCTTAATGTATCATCTTAAAATGGAACCAATTCCATGTTAATAATGTTTAGCCCTCCTTAGGGGATGTTTTTGACCTCTATCATATCATCCTCCCATTTCTACATCATTCCCTGCTTCTGTGCCAGATTAGGACCCTGATTGGGCCTCTCCGAGCACCTTCTACCCCACCTAGCATGTTTTCCAAGGGTTCTGACCCCCTGGGTCAAGGTAAAACTCAACCTTGACCTAGGTCAGGGTTGAGCTTGAACTTGACCTAGGTCAAGGTTGACCTTGAGCCTGACCAGGGTCCCCCTTTTGAATCTGGAAGCCTGTCGGCTACCGAGGGTCATCCAAAATTCAAATTTCCCACTTCAAGGTCGGCTGTTTCGGGTTTTGAAGAGTTGATTCCTAAATTATATCTAATATAGGTCCACTCCTAGGGGTAAAGGCTTTAATTGGAATTTAATTATCCTATTTCGGCCTCCTTAGAAGATTGTTCCCTAGTTTCATATAAAAGGGAGCCTTCTCCTCTCATTTTCTCTAAGTCTTCTAACCATTATCAAGTAACAAGCGCTAAGGAAACCAAGCATCCATTATTCCATATATTTCCAAGCTTTCAAGGTGTTCAATTCTTCCTCTCACATTAAAGTTCTCCATTGAAGATCAAGGATTCAAGCTTCCAAGCCTTTGAAGGGATTAGGTTCAAACATTCAAGATTCATCATTCAAACCCTAGATCTAGCCATCATGGTGGTGTGATCTTCCTTCAAGATCCTTTTTGCATCCCCAAGACTCTTTCATCATCTCTTCAAGGTGGAGTTCAAGCATAAAATGATGGAGGTTTATGGTTTCTAAAGTCCAAGATTTCATATTTACATACTTGCCTACATTTGAATTATAATTGCATATCTATTCAATATCATAGCTTCATTCTTAGATTCAATTCTACTACTTGCTAGCATTCTATAATTTATTGATATCAAGGTTAATTCCTAAATTGGGGTTTGACGAAGGCAAACCCCTCCCTCCCAACAAACAAACCTCTTTTTCTTGTAGGTATAGGTTCAGGACTGCGGATTTGGACATAGATCTAGATACCCTTTTCGGCTTTCTATCGGGCTCCATGAACAGATTCTCTGTCGGACCTGTGCAAGTCAAGGTCAACATTATTGGGCCAGGGTTGACATTTGTGGGCCAGGGTTGACATTTGTGGGTCAGGGTTGACCTTTTTCATAAGATGACATCAGAATGAAAAAAGATTTCTGGGTTTTGTTCGTCTCTGTGTTCTAGTTTTGTATCATACTTCAGTTTTTCCAGAAATAGTCTACAAACCTTAGAAAACAACATTCTTTGATCTGGAATTCTTTAAGGTTAGTACATTTCTCCTATTTCTTCAATTACTATCATATATCATATCTATACATTCAAATAATAGAATTTAAGATCTCCCTCTTTGTTCTCTTTTCCGAATGGTTGATTCATTTGTGCATTAATCCCTCTTTTGGGTTGATCAACTTGGATCTTTCATTTGTGCATTTGGGGATAAAGGTGGAACATCTTATCTTCTCCCTAATCACAATTTCAATATATAATCAATCAAATTCAATTAAGTGTAAAGTAGGGTTAAGGAACTCAACACACTCTAAGCAAATCAAACAACAATTAGTAAACAATCTCCTTATCCCCCTTTTCCCCCTTTACAATTACTTTCTTTTGAAATGGTTCATACTTTAGTCCTATCTGGTCAGCCACTCTCTTAGGAATAACTTAACTTGTGGCTCCACTATCTACCATACAATTATGTACTAGGAAATCTCCAATCATCAAAGATACATAAAAGGTAGGTGTCTTTGTGCTCTTACCTTGGTTAGCATCCACCTTGTTGTTGCTGTTTGGAATTTTATTTTCTTGATCAACATTGACCAACACTGGCTTGGCAACATCATTAGTGGACTTTTGTTTAATTGCTTCCTTAGACATTGCCTTCTTTAATATTTTAGGTTTTCCTGGAATGGATAAGGAATCCCACATATTCATTTTCACATTCATTTTCTTCATATTTTCTACGATATTGAATGACACTGTTGCATGGATTTTTTGGTGTGCTTTCACCATTGTGGGCTCTACATGTTTGGTAAGTTGGAAACCTTTGATTGGTATGACAGGAGGCCTTTTCAGTATGTCAATAGCAGTTTCATATGATGATTTTGCAGATGTGGTAGCCTTTCCCTTCTCCTCTATTTGCTCCATGTCATGAGCTCTTCTCTTAGACCGAGTATTGGCTGAAATTGAAGATTCACTATTTACCCCATTAAAAAATTCTTCTTTCCAATTAAAGAGAGAAGTCTCATCAGATTGTGCATCTTGTTGTGACACTAATCCATCGTAGGATGCATATGAAGGTGTGTTTGATGAATTTTGTACCATGAGTGCTTGGTTCCTCAACCCATTTGACTATGTAATTTGATTATGTGGCTGATTGCAGGGAAAGCATCATTCATTTTTTGCCGCTAGGTAGTTTTGTGCAGGAACCATCTCCCTGATCGGATTCACAAAATTAAGAGGTGACGGGTTATAAGCATGAAATGGTCTGTGATTAAATTTTTTCTTTTTACCCTGATAGTTTCCTTGGTATGATGGTTTGTTTTGCTGATAGGGTTGTCCCTGCCCTTGATACTGTTGATTGAGACCTTGATTTTGTTGTTGAAAAGGTGACCTGGCCCCTTGATTCTATCTCTTTATATTATTCAACTCATTACCAAAGGTCTACAATAAGCTCTCTATTTTTTGTTGACTATTTCTTATTTCTTGTAGTTCTTGGGAAGGGATTGCCTTTGATTCCTTATTGCTTAGACTATATTGAGGTGCTACTATAGTAGGTGTAGGAGTGAATGGAGGAATTCTTATAGGCATATTGGGATGAATATCAGGGAAGATAGGCATGGGTGGCCTCGGAGCTATCATACCATCTTGAATTAGGTAATTCTCTGCTTTAACAACAATATAAAAATCCTGGGGTAGTGAAGTACTGCCGATGGACTGGATCATGATAAATATGTTTCTATTCAAACTCTTCAAAAACTATAGGAAAGTATAATCTACTGAAGGCCTTATAGAAATAAGGATGCTATTCCATGTCTTGATAAATCTGTTATTGAAATCTGTCATTTGTTCTTTGGGGGCTCTTTTCATAGTAGTGAGTTTCTCTACTAGGGACAAATGATCTGACTTATCTTCAAAATATTTGTTGAGGGAGTCTCCAAGTATGTCCCATGAATCAATGGAGCCAACTGCTAAAGTTATAAACCACTCCAAGGCTTTACCTTTGAAGGAGGTTACCAACAACTTGGTTGCCACATCTTCCTCAGTGACATGGTGTATACTACAGATGGTAGCCACATCTCTAACATGTTCATAAGCCATTGTTTGGCTTTGACTTGTGAAATCAAGTAAACTTTTTAATGATTCTAGAGGTACATCATGATGTTGAGAAAAATTTAATGGTCTATCCTGATTAAATGGTACAAATGCGAACTGCCTTGCCATTGTAGGGACTGGTAGTTATTGAATAGTACTTGTATGGGCTGCACTTGAACCAGTAAGTGAAGTTGAATCTCTTAGCAACTCTTTGTTTAGAGATCTTCCTCTCCTTCTTATATGGAAAAACAAGGGTCTTTCTTCCACAACAGGTGGTGTAGACTGCACTCTCCTTGTAGGGGATGTCCTTTGGAATTTTCTCCCCTCCCTTTTTTTTGGAGGCAACTACAAAAATTCAGAAGGCTTTGAGCTTCTTGTTTCTATCTTTCTCATAAAATTTATTAGGAATTTATCTTCTTGTTCTTAACACCAATGGAGTTTCCAGATATGCCTTAACGAGAACCACTCTAGGATAGTACTATGTGATTAGAATATCAGAGACAACATAGCTTTGGAAGATAAACTTCTTTGGGGTCCCATCAGGCATGCCAGAACTGTTATACACCAAATTTGCATCCTATTAAATTTGAAAGTCTAATGATCTGGTATAACATGGGAATCACTTCTAGGTTATGGGACCTT
This sequence comes from Thuja plicata, assembly GCA_018584345.1. Lineage (NCBI taxonomy): Eukaryota > Viridiplantae > Streptophyta > Pinopsida > Cupressales > Cupressaceae > Thuja > Thuja plicata. The sequence continues at coordinate 5,772,279 of MU225099.1, read as the reverse complement.
TTCTAAATGAAGTGAGACCTCTAGATTCTAGGTCAATTCCTCTTGGAAAATCACATATTTTTCCTTTTGAAACTTGAAATTAAACTTACGAGGAAAACAAATAGAAGGAAAACTGAAAGACTGAAAATAATAACTTAATCTATAAGGTGATACACCAAAAATGACATGAATCATAAGACAAAGGCTAAGAATTAGCATGAAATCCCTGAACTATAACAAGTACAAGTTTCTGAATAGGCTTGCAAAAGTATTTCATAGAGAGGTCTGAGATGAAAAACCGTTTAGGGAAAGGAAATATTTCACAAAATTGGCTTTCAAGAAGATAGACACGGACTATGACCTGCAAGAAAACATTCACTCTGGAAAATAGGCACATAAATGAGACAATATATCAGGGAATGAAAAAAATTCACAAGATTATCTATATCATTAATCATTCACAACAGTACACAAAGACGTAAAAAAGAAAGAGGACTCAAGATAACCCAAAGATTTCTCCAACACTTAACAACTGTATTATGCTTCAGAGAGGAATACAAACATGAAAAACCTAGGGATAAATAATATGTCACAAAAATTCTTTGCATAATCTGAACCTCAATGAGAAATTACAAATGTATGAAAATTTGGGGGCAGAAGAAATGCCACAGAAAATCTTAAATAAGCCTGAAAAAACTGCCTACAAAAGCTTCAAAAACTACTTATATACAACCTCCTCAACCACCATGGCTCAAGAGTCAATTCAATCAATGCAGATCAGGTTAGGGTTACAAAAGATATCCTTTGAAAAAGATCAGAAACCCTAAAATTCTCACCTCTACACATTAATGTCTTTGAAAATATCTCAGACAATCAGATATCTTTTGGCAACATACCTAAACATCATAAATTCATTTAGATAGATTAGCATGATCCATCTACCTTCTCTGCAACCTAGAATACATCGCCACCACCATGGAAACCCTGGAAACAATTTAAATATTTGAATTTAAATGCAAATGGTCACAGGTTGCGCAGAATACCATATCGACAGATCAAAACAAGACCTTTTCTCATTTTAAAACACAGTCGTCAATCTTTTCTTTAGTTACCCTGGCATCAAAATCAGATCTGGACATGCATCACCTTGTCGCATTGCCTTGAACATTATCTTTCTATCATATTTTCTTTATGTCACAACACCCACCGTTAGATCTTGTATGACTAGCCCGACCTTTACCTTCACCTTTGGCACCGACTTCAACTCTGAATTTATGATGTGGCAAGCTATTGCATTGGCTCAATGTTTATCTGGTGATCATCTTTTCTTTAAGTCATAATACGAGCCACATGATCAAAAGGAAACCGTCTGATCTTTAATTTATTCTTTCTAACTTCAGCCCAGCCCCGCCATGGACATGTGGCACAATGGAATGATGGCTCATACTATATCTTTTGAGCATCTTGGTCTTAAGGAAAAATGATAACCGTTGGATCTATCTTGACTTGCCTTACCTTTATCTTCCCTTAAAAACCCTTGGGACACATGATGTCATTTGTGCTAGATGTCGTTTAGGCACAATGGCTTAACCTTATCGATTGAGCATCATAATCCTTAAGTCTTAGCGTCAACCGTTGATTTCATCTCTTGTCTGACTCAAATCTCTAACTGGTCTTTAACCATGGGCTCTTAAATCCCTTTGTATCTCTAAGTCTCTGGATCTCAGCCTTAACTCTGGTTTGGATATGAGATTCAGAGATAAAGCCTTATCTCTGAATCCCTGAATGAGACTCAACCAGGCTTGATCTTGACTCGGGTTTATCTGGAGATTTGGAGATAAAAGGAAACTCTAAGTCATGGAACAAAATCACTAACTCCAGTCTAATTTAGAGATCTAGCAACAACCATGGGATGTAGAAATTGATCAAAGACCCTTGCTTGATCTCTAAATGAATTTCTTAACCCAAGCAACATTATGAGATTCAGTGACAAAGAGGTCTCTGAAACACAGAATGACTCAAGTCTTAACTCTGATCAAATTAAGAGATCTAGCAATCAAGTATATCTCACGATCTCAAAACAAATTACTTTAATAGGATAGGATTACAAGATCTAGTGACCACCACCCGATAAAAAGTGCATCAACATTCTGTGCTGAGTCTCTGAATGACTTATGACTTAACCATCATATTGTGAGATCAAGATATAGACAAAAAGTGCCAAGACATAACCACTTCACCAGATCGTTGAATGTTAGTGACTAACCACCGAGCATTAGGAGATTAAGAGATAAAAGACAAGATGATAAAAGCACATGAAAAATAGAAAATTAAGTGGCACAAAAAAGTAACTCAAAATTAAAGTGAGCCACAAAGACCTAAGGTTTAAGGGTCTTTCCTTAGAGTTTTAGACCTTTAAGATAAAACAAGGGTTTAGACCAAGTTTAGAAACATACAGAGAACAAGGCAAAGAATAGAGAAACTTGACAAAAACCTTACAATCTGGGCTCAACCCTTGTGGTAGCCACATTTACCCCACTTGTAGGCCAAAATAGGATAGAATAGGAAATTTTGGGTAACAGTTTTATCTTTTCCCTTGCCTTTATGATTGGAGGCAAGGTGTTTTCTTCATATCCTTTCCTCTTTTTATAAGGATCCACTTTCCCTGGTGGAGTGGCATTTATTTATCAAATGACATACTTTTCTTACATGAAATTGTTTGTTTTGATTTGGGGATTCTCTTTAATGCAAGTGGTGTGTATCCTTGATTACAACCTTTTTATTGTTTATAAAAGAATGCTCATTATTAAAAAAATTCCATTACTTGGGGGATTAAAGTGTTTCATCCTTTATCAAGAATCTATTTTTCACCCAACAATAGGGGGATGAAAAGATGAATTCTTGTTCTCCTCCCCTCTTTTTTCCTTGAAGATGTTATCTTCATTCAAAAGCTCCTCTTGGAGGTAGATGTCTTATAACAAGAATCTCTTGTTTCCAAGGGCGTCTTTCCACTTGTTGTTAGATATCCTTGCACAATTATCTTTTCCTTGTCTAACAAGAGTTTTGTCTCTTTGCTAACGGTGTGCATACATTGTTGTCTTAAGGATATATCCATGTTGTTGGAAGTAGTTATCCTTGTTCTTATTTTACTTAAAATGTCATCATAATATTATGTTGGCATCTTAAGGAGGGGGACATACATGTGTCCTTGTGTATTATATGATAGATTCCTAAATCATTTTGTGCCCATGTGTTTTCCTTTTGCACCCCGACGTGTTATTTTTATTCCCTAGTTCATTATTTTATTTTTTCTCGTGTGCATTATTTAATAGATTTCCCCAGAAATAATGCTTCCTTGGTAATCACTTTGCATTGATTCATGTTGTTTGCATTGTTTTGCAGATTTCCTTGGAGATGATGTTTCCTTCATTATCTTTTTGTACCATTGTTCATTTTGCACCAAGCACCAACTTTTGGATGTCCATACATCATTTGGGATTGATCAAACTAGCACAACACAACTCGCTAGACTATTTGACCTATTTTGTTTTACAGATACAATTTTAATGTGGGGTTAACTAGCATAACATAATTTTTTAGACTATTGATTCCATACTTGTATTGAATTCTATTTTGGAGATGAGCGGAAATAGCATAACACAACTTTCTAGCCTTTCTAATCCTTCCTCCTCTTTTCTTCCATGGCTCACCTAGCATAACACAAATTGCTAGCCAATAGGGTTCGTGGTCTCTCTTTTCTACATGATCCCATAGCTTAGCTAGTGTGTTCGACCATGGAGAATGGTCTTGTATTTGGTATGTGTTCTTTCTCTTTTCATGTGACCATTTGTTCTTTTGAAATAGCTTTCTAAGCATGATTCTAGCGGTTGAGATATTTTATCTAACGAGGTCTCTTCTGTTAGAGTAGTCATTCTTTATGCTTATTAATTAAATCATGTTGATTTAATTAGTTAAGTTATTATTACTCTTTGTATATTAAGTTGTCTCTTAGGTGCATTATAATTACTAATTATTAATGTGCAACCTAGATTTTTTAGCAATTAGGGTTTTGTTCACCTTATTAGGTTGAACTTTGTAATTATTATTTCATAACTTGGAATACATTTTTTCTCTTCTTCTTTTGGAGTACTTATAAGTTTCTACTTTTTCCTCCTTTTTGCTTCTTCCTTGTAACAGGTATTTGCATGGAGGTGTTCTTCAAATTTTTTGGATTTGTTTTTCTCAAATCCTACATGGTATCATAGCTATACTTTTGCTGCCTATTCTGGTATTTTTTAAAGCCGTGATTCAAAGGGGAAAAGTTCATTTTTTTTGACGTTTGTCTTGAATCAGGGGTGAAGTCTTTTTTGGTGCACTTTGGACACAAACCAACCTCACAGTTGAGCCCAGAAGACTCAAAAACCCCTATTTTGATATAAGGAATAACCTATTTGGCCTATTGTGCCTCTAAGGAAAAAAGTTTTGGCTTCCAGGGCCGTACGACATGAAAACTGAGAAAAAAAATTAAAAAAGGCTTTTTTTGGCACAAACAACACGTCGCCAGCACTCGACCCATGCCTCGTCGGCACTCCTCTACCACCGAAGGTCTGCACACATGCCACCACCACCCGCACACCACCCACCTGCCACTGCCACCTGCAGTATACTGACATAAGCATACCCGCGCTGATGTCACTTTCAGGTGACGTAAATTTTTTGTCGGTGACTGGATTTTTTTCTAGCAATGATGTCATGCTGACTTCATTGATGGACAAATATCCATCAAATTTATTCCAGTGAGTGGGTGAAGGCCATTTAGACATCAAAAGTTTTCTCGTCTCTGTGTTTTTTTAGAGAGCTCAATTTTCTGACCTTCTGTCAGTCTTTTGCTCATATCTTGAGCATATGGTATCATTTTTCAGCAAGAAAGATATCATCAAAAAGATATTTCTAAGACAGATGCCACCATGTGGGTTTCATCTTCAAATTTGGTTTTTTGAGTACCTTATTTCAGCATCAAAGTTGAGGTTTCAGTTTCCTTCATCTCTGCATTTGGACTCCAGGTTTTCTTCTCATTTTTTGTGCCTTCATAGTTAATTTTGGTGTATGGGAGATAGTTTACTATATTGTGGGGGGGTGCATTTTAATTGCAGTCATTTAATTTAGAAAGACCCTTCTAAATATGTTTTCTTTCTCTCAATGTCAGACCCTTCAGTTTCCCGACTAACACCTCATAACTACCACACCTGGAAATCACACATGACGAGGCTGCTAATGTCATGCGGCTTATGGCCTTGTCTAGATGAGAACCAACCTGCTATATGTCCTTTTGAGATTATTCAGCATAGAAACAAAATGGATGAAGCCATGGGCTTATTGGCACTGAATGTTTCAGATAGTCTCCTGTTTCACTTGGAGAATTTGCACTCTCCTTGAGCTATTTGGGGAAAGTTTGCAGATCTTTGTGGCACTGTTAATGAGTTCCGGGAACTACAAATTGATGCAGAGTTGACATCTTTGACTCCTGATAGTTTTTCCATCATTGAGTACTTCTCGATGAAGTTCAAGTCTCTCCATTAAATTTTACAGGGATGTGGGAAGAACAAGTCAAATGATGAGTGTATCTTTCTGATACTCTCAAATCTGCAAGGACAATTTCATATCTTCTCTTCCACTTTCTACTCCACTATGGATGCTTTGGGTGCTAGGCACACTATGCCTTCCTTTGAGGTTTTCTATGATCAGTTGACACGAGACCAGGAAAAGATTTAATAGATGGATACTACTTCTGGCTCTATGAGCAAAGCATTGGTCACTCACACATCATAGGAGAAAGAAAAACAGAAAGCAAAATTGAAGAAAGATTCAATAGGTAGTGATTCTACCTCCAAACTTGCACAAAAAACTGATTCAAAACCTCCAACTCACCCTTCAAAGGGTAAATCTACTTCTAAGTCTACTGAGTTTTCCTCCAAGACTAAGAAGAAAATAGGTGAAACCTATAGTTTTTGTGGAAAGGATGGACATCCCATTTCTAGGTGTTGGAAACATTTGGAGGCTTTAGAGGAATCCATGTAGGAACATCATATTTCTTCTCCTCAGTCCACATCCTCCTCTACAAGGAAAGGTCATGCTCTTACTGCACAAGCATCAAATTTTGGGCCCACTTGGATTTTAGATTTAGGTGCCTCTCACTACATGACTCACACTCAGTAGTTGGTCACCTCACTTGCTCCTTGTGCTACTTCACAGATTTTTGTTGTTAACTCATCACATCTTTTAGTTTTGGGTTTTGGTTCTATTGCATTAGCTGAGGGTTCTCTTTAGGATGTTCTTGTGGTCCCTGATCTCTTGACAAAACTCTTGTCCATCTATCAGATTTTCCACTCTCACTCTGGTAAGATGCTTGAGTTCTCACCACATGATGTGGTCATTCAAAACCTCAATGATTCTGATTCAATTGTGGCTACTGGGAGTGTTGACTCTGCATCCCTCTTATACATATTTGATGGATTTGATCCTTCTGATGGTACATGTTCCTCTCTTATAGCACATGAAGATATAGTGAGGAGGCTTTGGCATGAGCGTTTGGGCCATGTCAATTATAGATATCTTTAGTGGATGAGCAGATATGCACTTGTTCTTGGGCTTCCGCAGATTTCTTGCACTGATGGTGTTTGTCAAGGTTGTGTTCTTGGGAAACAACATAGGGATCATTTTCCTTAGGGATGAGCTACTCGTGCTTTGGCACCATTAGAGTTGATACATAGTGACCTCATGTCATTTCCTACTCCATTTTCTAGTGCCAGATATGTGCTTACTTTTATTGATGACTTCTCCCAGTGCACATGGGTGTACTTTCTTAAGTATAAGTCTAATGTCTTTGATTCATTTCAAATCTTTAAGACATTTGTGGAGAAGCAATCTGGTCTTTCTATTTGGAGGCTACACATAGACAATCGGGGGGAGTATGTAAATCAAGCTTTCAGATATTTTTTCTCTAAACATGGTCTACAACATCAATTTTTAGTTCCCTACACCCCTCAGCAAAATGGTGTAGCAGAGAGAAATAACATAACACTTCGAGAGATGAAAAATTGTATTATTCATTCCAGGTCCATGGATTCATCTTTTTGGGTAGAAGCAGTTAATTGTGCAAATTATATTTAGAATCGAATGCCACATAAGGCAATTTGACATATGACTCCTGAGGAGGCTTGGTCTCATGTCAACCCTGATGTATCTTCATTTTGGGATTTTGGTAGTGAAACATGGGAATTTATACTTGATGCTCAGAGGAGATAAATGGAGTGGAAGAGTTAATCCCTCATTTTTGTTGGCTACTATGAGGATGTCAAAGCGTACATGTTATTTGATCCTGATTCCGGAGAGGTCTTATTTTGATGGGATGTCCAGTTTGATGAGCACCTTCCTATAGTAGATACCCTGTCTCCAGAGTCTACTTCACTTACCACTACTCCCTCATCTCTTCTAGATTATTTTCAGGATGATGATGATGATCTTGGTTATCCCCCTTTACCTCTACCATCAGATCCTCCATAGATGCCTAGATGGGCCAGTGTTACTATTGAGGCTGCAGGATCTATGGCAGATTACCCTTCATCTTCCCATCATACCCGGTCTCATATTGTAGGTTCTAGCCTTCTGATTCATGCCATTTGTGATGATCCTCAAAAAATTTCAATTGCGACAGGACATTCTGAGTGGGATAGTGCTATAGAGGAGGAGTATTCTTCTTTGATGAAGAATCACACCTGGGATCTTTGTTCTCTTCCTAATAAAAGAAAGTCAGTGTGATGCAAGAGGTTGTATTGTACTAAGTTTTCTGCTGATGGTTCTATTGATAAGTACAAGGCACTTATTTTTGTGAAGGGTTTCTCATAGGTTGAGGGTATTGATTACACTGAGACATTTTACCATGTTTCCAAGATGAACTCTATTCACCTTGTCTTATCCCTTGTAGCTTCTCAAGGATGGCCCATTTTTCAGATTGATGTGAAGAGTGCATTCTTGCACAGTGATCTTAATGAGGAGATCTACACGGAGCTTCGTCAGGGATTTGTGCAGGATTCCTCCTTGGTTTGCAAACTTTGACGTTCTTTGTATGGTCTCAAACAGGCCCCTCGGGCTTGGTATGAGAAGATGGACTTTTTTTGCTTTCCACAGGATTCACACACTGTCATTTTGATCCTACAGTTTACATTCAACATCTTGAAGATGACGTTTTGATCCGTGTGATATATTTTGATGATTTTCTCATCACAGGTAGCTCATCTTCTATGATTCAGGATGTTCAACGTGCATTGATGGAGTAGTTTGAGATGACTGACCTTGGTCCACTCCATACTTTCTTGGTCTTCAAATTATTCATTCCTCTACTAAGATCTTCATTTACCTGTAGAAGTATGATCTTGACATGCTTCAACACTTTGACATGCTTGCTTTCAATCCTTCTCCCACACATTTCACTCAGGTGTTACTTTGTCTACCTCTTGCACTTTTTCTTCAATGGATCCTACATTGTATCGATAGCTAGTTGGTAGTTTGTTGTACCTGACACACACTCGTCCTGATCTTTCCTTTTTTGTTGGCCTTGTCTCTCAGTTTTCTCATGAGCCTCATGAGAGTCATTGGCAAGATGCCAAGCGTATTTTGAGGTACATTCAGGGCACCATTTTGTATGGCATTCACTACACATCAAGGGATCCTCACATTGTTGACTTCACTGATTCAGATTGGGCTGGTGATGTTGATGATTGAAAGTCTACTTCTGGATTTGTTTTTTTGTCTTGGCTCTGGTCCTATCACATGGTTATGCAAGAAGTACAATTCTTGTGCATTTTAATCTACAGAGGCTGGATATAGAGCTACAGTGCATGCTAGTCAGGAGATTTTATGGCTTTAGCAGTTGATGACTGAGTTTGGTTTTCTTCTTGATCGTCCCACTATTCTATGGTGCAATAATCTGAGTGTTATTCACATTTCCCACAACCCGGTGGAGCATCAACACACTAAACACATTGAGATTCATATGCATTTCATCCGCCAATTGATTCAGGATGGTGTTCTCATTTTGGAGTACATTCCCACTGCAGCACAGGTTGTTGACATCCTCACTAAAATTTTTGGATCTTCGCGCTATCTTCAGTTGTGCTCTATGCTTGGGGTGATGAAAGTTGTCCTTGGGGGGTCTGCTTGAGGCATTCCTTCCTCCATGTTTTTTTTCAACATGTTTGTTCTATCTCTTTTTGGAAAGGTTTTTTTCCCTCTGGGTTTTCTCCTTTTTCTCTGATTTACAGAGATTTCCTTGTATTGGGTACCTGATCAGGCCTTGTTGCCGGGACCCTTTTCTTGCTTTCATAGTTGTGCTAGGTTACCCCCTGAGCTTAGCTTAAGGGGGGTGTTAGAGTAATCACTCTTTATGCTTATTAATTAAATCATGTTGATTTAATTAGTTAAGTTATTATTGCTCTTTGTATCTTAAGTTGTCTCTTAGGTGTATTATAATTAATATTTATATTAATTATTAATGTGCAACCTAGATTTTTTAGCCTTTAGGATTTTGTTCAACTTATTAGGTTGAACTTTGTAATTATTGTTTCATAACTTGGAATACATTTTTGCTCTGCTGATTTTGGAGTACTTCTGAGTTCTTCTTTTTCCTTCTTTCTACTTCTTCCTTGCAATGAGTATTTGCATGCAGGTGTTCTTCGGGTTTTGTAGATTTGTATTTATCAAATCATACATCTTCAACTAGTTGATTTGGAGTTTTGTTTTTGTTACTAACCCTTTCTATTAGTGTATTTTGTGTTTTGAATTTTTTTTCTGTTGTCCTTTTGTTTTTGTTTGTTTTTTTGTGCTCTTGCATGTGGTTGTACGAATTGAGATCCTTTATGTGGGGGCATGTGCCCTTAAACTTAGTGATGTCTTATTTCTTTGTATTTTTCCCATGGTCATATCTCTTTATCTCTCTCTCTTTTACTTTACCGTGATTATGTGTATAGGAATCATACTCTTGCTAAAGTGGGGGCTAAATGTATAGTCCTAGAATTGCATCACTATGTAATTTCTCATTTAACTTGACCACATTTTAGCATGTATGGGCTCCTGCATTGATTTCTATTACTCTAGCCTTGATTCATCTTTTCATTCTTGCATCCCCTCTGCAATTAGGACCCATGGTCCAAATTTGGATGCTACTAGGAGGGAATAGGTTGGTCTAGTTGGTGTATTCCCTAATGTTTACCCCAAATTTTGAAAGTGGTCTTAATGACTGAGCAGGAAATTCAAACTCTCATCAACTCTCTTTGATTTTTTAGCTCCAAAATTTTTGTGAGGGGCATATAAGAAACCTACCTCTCCTCATTTACATGCAACATCATATAAGATCATAACCACAAGTTGAATTCAAGAAAGCACTTGCGATTTTGGCGTCTCAAGCATTCTAAGGTAGATTTCAAGTATCCAAGGCATTTCCAAATCAATATTCTCCATTGTAGCAGGATTCTCTCTATCCCATTTAAGGCCAATTAGAGGAAACCACAATCAAGGAAAAGATCCTAGCACAATCATTCATTCACAAGCATTCAAGAATTTAAGTATTTAAGAATTTAATCAATTCTCCTTCTCTATATCATACATTGTGGAAAACTAAAACAACCATCATGAAAGGTATGTCTTTCATGATTTCCTTTTAGGTTTTTGTGTGGATTCAAGATATTGCATCATCATTTTGTTGGAATTATATTACAATGTTGTACTGAGAGGGGAGGGGTGAATCAGTACCTCTAAAACTTTTCTTGGTTAGCCCATTAACCCTTAATCATCAGTTTTTAAATTATCTTATCTAACTATTCATCTTTCTTTATGTATATGAAATGATATCATAAGTTCTTTAGCATGTAACCATACCAGAAATATTCATGAAAATAGATAACACATAACACAAGATATGATATCGCAGAAAACTCCTGTTAGGAAGTAAAAACTGTGGTGGGGATTGTTACCCACAAGAATTCACTATCTACAGATAAGAAGGGGCTAGTGAAGGCTTACAATTGGTCACATCTGATGACCTACCTTGTTAGGAGTATTACAGTGGAGACCTGTTAAGATCTACTTCATTTGAAGCTTTAGCAACACTGTTAAGTGTGCACTCTGTTAAGAGATTTGTAAAGAATGGTTAAGTCCACCTTCTATAAAAGGATTTTAGATGTGAGGCACTTGTTAGAATGCAACTACATAAGTCTTTGGTCTTATGATGTATGAAATCTTTAATTGCTGATAACAGATCCTATTAAGCTTCATACATATAAGTAATCATCCTTCCATGAATGAATAATACCTTTATCTGCTCGTCGGTAGCCTCTGTGTGTTCTTGACAACTGATGTGATCTGTTTCTAAACTTTGCATGAATTCTAGCTTCTATTCCTTAGATGCTCTTCGTGGCTATCAACAACAATGAATTCATATTTCACAAATGATTTGAACATCTATTTATACTAGTTTTTGGCTCAATTCTTGATTCACGCTTCGCAAGTTAACTCTAGATCCAAGGTTTACAACTTGACCTTGATCTTTAGTTAGATATGTTTTAGATCCATTAGGATGCTTTAAAGCATTTACATAAAGCTTGATTGACCCTCAAGTTATGATTTAAAACAAATTAAAACTCTATAAATAGAATTACATAGCTTTATTTGACGTGTAAAACTCAGATCCACAATTTGCGGTTTCTCTAACTAACTGTCAGTTTTCTTGGTTGTCGGTGTTCCTTTCTTGAACTGGTCATCGGGTATGCCTTTTCTGTTCCATCGATTTTGTTCTCAAAACTATGTCACCGGTGATGCTTGTAGTCGTCAGTGATGCTTGTCAATTCCATACTTAGCATTTTTCATGACCTTTGTGTTCTGTCGGGTATGCTCGTTGTTCACCAGTAATACTTGTAGTCCACCGATAATGCTTGTAGTCCGCCGGTGATCTCTATAGTATATCGGTGATCTCTGTCAATGTTTTTCACTAAGTGTACTAATGGAAAAATTAATGTCATCAATCTCCCCCTTTGACATTAATATCAAAAACATGATATGTGCAACATACTGAGTGTATTAGTATGTACACCTGTGTATAATCCTTCCTTAGTCATTTGAATGACTCCCCCTTTATATATTCTGGTAAGTGTAAGTATATATACATATCCTTATGTACTTTATATTTATATATAACTGTTCCTTCTGTACATACAATATACATTTCCTTTCCTCCTTTTTTGATTCTAAAGGCATAGGTACTTACAACTTGTCAAAAAGGTGGGAATGTGAGGATTTGATCTCCTCCATCATCTTTTCCCATTTTTCCTTTAGTATTTCTAGAGTCATGTGCTCCAGTGAGATCCTTACATGTATATCATAGATGCTGTCTACTACAAACTTCTTGGGGGTTGCAATAAGATTTCTTGCATCATAAATATGCTGCTGTAGAATTGTAAGATTAGGAAGAATGTGTGCCTGCAGTTCTGTAATCTCACCTCTTAGTTGAGTTTTAGCATCCCATATTTCTTTCCTTAGCCTGTTAGCCTCTATGACCTTGTCATGATGTGCCTTTATATTGTCTGCATGTGAGGTTAGGATTTCTGCACTTGCTGTGACATTAGAATCTATTTTTGCTAATTTGTCACTGTTTTCTTTTGTAAAATTCTCAAGTGTGCACATCTTTTGAACTAAGGTGATTGCTTCAACAATCAATGGCTCTAATTGTTCAGTGAGTTCAGAGAGATTTACCTTGTTCAATGCCACTTCTTGGCTTATTTTATCAATTAACTTGTATTGGTACTTCTTTTCTTCTTGTTCTTCCATAGCTTGTTCTGCATCAATATTCTGCTCTGAGATTGCGTCGGTAAGAACAAAAATTTGTTCCTTAAGTGTAGCATTTGCTTCAAGTTTTACTTCAGGAACAAGTTGTTGGAGAATATCTTTTTCTTTGTCAAGTGCCATTGTTTCCCCGTGTTCTTGTATCATTTTCTTTTGAATGGGTTTTCTCTGACATAGCACTCCAAACTCTTGAAGTTTGTCACTGTCCAAAGTGGTAATATCCCAGTTTGTAACTTCTATGATTTCATCCATTGTAATAGACAAGATGTCTTTCTTTACTGCTTTATTTTTCTTCTTCTTTGGCTGGGTGGCTGATTGATGTACCACCATCTGTAAAGTGTGAGATTGGGTTGATTTGGTGGGTGAGGGTCGAGAAGATGAGGCTTCCTTTTGTATCTATTTTGAGTCCACCAGTCGGTTTGGTGAAGACGTCTCCTCATGTGCCTTGGGTGTATCAACAGATGAATCTTCTTCACTGTTATCTTGTTCTTCAACCTTTCTCAATGTATCATCAGTTTTGTTATCTGCCTCTTTGTTTTGATCTTTTGATACATCTTGCTGATCATCGGTTGCATCCTTCATTTCTGTATTTGTATCCTTGGGAGTGTTGGATGCAACTTTGTTTTCATTGGTACCCATATCCTTGGGTATATCATCATCTTTATTAGATGATTTATCCTAACTAGACAGAATATCAATAGCATCTATTAATATATTCATATTTGTCGGTGTATTGACTGTTGCATTGTTAATAGCTATGTCCTGTTCGTCGGTATTTCCCTTTGCAACATTGATGTCTTCATCTTTTTGAACTTCTACTATAGGGTCTTGTCCTGTAGTGGTATTGACAATGTTGTCTAACCACAATTCATCATTTATATCAACATCTAAGTTACCTTTTATTGACAATTCTTCTTTGGTAACTTCTTCATCCTCTAAGCTGATGTGGAT
>MU225099.1:5718453-5742810 GCA_018584345.1 Thuja plicata | reverse complement strand
GTAATTAATTAAATAGTTTTCATTATTTAATTAATAGAAGAATGACACAATATTGGTGATCAAACACACAATATAGAAGACATGTTAAAAGGGGGCACAAGCATTGAACCATTTTTTAGTGTCTACAATTATGTATGTTTAAGTGCATGTTTTTTCCTTTGTTCTAAGGATTCCTTGGTGGGGCATTATAACTTCTTGATGAACTATAACTGATTGAATATTTGAAGATGTTAAGTTGATGATCACCAAGCTGCAGAAAGTTAATGCAAGACATTAAATCAGTTAATGTATTGTATTGTCATTGATGTCAACTTGATATAATATGATTGGTTATATACAAAGTGTCAAAGAATTCAAAGAACCAGAAAGATTAAGGTTATGTTATCAATAATGCATAAAAGTTCAATATGCACTAAGTGACTACAAACACCGACGGGTAGTGCACCCCGATAGATAGAGAACCTCGAGAGGAAAGTCAAAGTGATACCCGAGAAAGAAACCTGAGAAATCATTACCAATGAGTAGAATCATAGTGTTACCCGACGAAAAGACAACCCCGACGGAGATGCCCGAGGAGAACTAAAGTGTTCACCAAAGCTAACAAAGAGTTAAAACACCGAAAAGAACTGCAGTTTAGAAATGACAAAAGACCTAGCTGGAAAGAGCTAAAGAAGGAGTTAACTAGTTGTTAATATTGTTTTCATCAAAAATTTAAAAGCCAGAGATAAGAGAGAGATTTAAAGTTGTTTTATTCTAGTTGTCTAAGGGAAATGTATAGGATAAAACTAAAGTATAGCTTTAAAGCAAGAAATGCGAGAATTGCGGATCACACCAAGAATAAGAAATTCAAGGACTAAGAAATGGTGAAATCATGTCTATAAAGAGATAAGCTAATTCATTGTGAATTAGGGAGTAAATAGAAAATAAGATGTTGAAGGAGATACTGGTGAAGGAAGAATTCACACAGTCCTGATCAATCAAGCTAAGGAAAGAGCTAAAGATTTCTGCGTACACTGAGCAACAGAGAAGCACAACATCATCAAGAAAAAATAAGTGGAGCAAAGATATTGAAAAGATACATTGATCAGAAAGGTATTATGAGCTTACAATAGATCTAAAAATATGCAAAGTATAGTTGTATTTGTGAACAGTAACCATTGGATCAGAAAATCTCTTAACCAAGCAGGACTTAACAATCCTTTATATATTAAGATACATCCTAAGGAGTATCAAAAGGTTTGGTCATGAAGATAGCATAAAGATGCCAGATATCAAGTGAAAAACTACACAGGGTTTGGTCATAAAGATAGCATAGAGATGCGAGATATCAAGTGACAAACTATTTTATTTAAATCCTCTAACAAGGTCACACCTAACAGTGTGTTTGTAACCTTTAACAAGGTTGGCTCTTCACCGAGATCACTTTAGAAGATTGAAAATTTTGGGTTACCAGTCCCAAGTGGTTTTTACCTTAATAGGGTTTCCACGTTAAAAATCCATGTGTTAATGTGTTTATGAGTCATGAATTTAGTGTTTTGCGTTACACATAACTAATCTGGATTGATCGATATACACTAAGTAATTTACTGTATTTCGGTAAATGAAAGACTGTTAATCGGTAAAGATAAAGAATAAGGTTTAACAGTGAACTCTAAGCAGTAGTTATTTGTTGAGATTATTTAAAGGCATTCATCTTATGGGACTAAAGATAACTTGAGGTTTATATTTAAGATATAAAGTTTTGTGGTTGATTTATTGGAATATTTTTGAGGCCACTAATTCACCCCCCCTCTCATTTATTCTAACAATTGGTATTAGAGCTTGTGTGCTTAAAGGAAGGTTTCAAGACCTAATAAAAAGATCACAAGATGAGCAAACGGGATGTGCCAAAGTTGAACAAGGACAACTTTGCACTATGGAAAAGTAGGATAAGACTCCACCTATCAGGTATTGGAAATGATGTTACTCAATACTTGGATACTGAATATGTGTTGCCTACAGGACCTCACACACTTGATAAATTAAGAGAAAAGCATGAGCATAATTCTATGATGAGAGAACTTGCTTCCTCACTCTCTGATGTTGAATTTTAAGATGTCAAAACCTGCACATCTGCAAAGAAAATGTGAGACAAATTGAAGCTGGTACATGGAGGAGATGCCAATGTACTAAGAGATAAGGAAAAGAGCCTAAGAGGTAAATTTGATGACCTAAGAATGAGAGAAGGAGAAAACATCACTCAGTACAGTTGCAGAATAAAAGAGGTAGTCAATTCTATCTGAGGAGTTGGAGGCATACTTGAAGAAGAGACAGTTGTAAGTAAAATCCTAAGAACCTTACTGCCTGTATATGATATTAAAGTATCTACTATACAAGAAATGAGAGCAGTACCAAACAATAATGTCACTCTAGATAGTTTGGTTGGTAGAATAATTTCATTTGAGATGAATAATTTTGATAACAGTGTCTTACCATCTATTGAGTCTGCATTCAAATTTTCTTTGAAAATAAGTAAGTCAAGTCATAAACACACTATGAGAAATGATAGTGAAAGTGATAGTGATGACCAAGATCTTGATAAGATTGAAGCACTAATGGCTAGAAGATTTCAGAGAGGCAAAGGTAGATACAAAGGTAAATTACCACTTGTATGTTTTAGTTGTAAAGAGATTGGACACTTTGTTGCTAGATGTCCTAACAAAAGAAAAGATGACAGAAGTAATGACAAATCATTTGTAAATAAGTTTGATAGAAGTGACAACAAAGATTACCGAAGCAACCAACAATTTGAAAAAAGAGACACCCAAGACTAAAAGGACAAAGGGAAGAAATCTTGTTACCTGGATGAGAATAGAGCTGGAGATACAAACACTGAATTTGATGAAGACATTGAGATGGTATTTGTGGCCATGAAGGATGACTTAGACAAAGAAGAAATGTATGTAGAGAATGCACTCATATCTAAGGTTATTAAGATTGATGTCTGGATTATAGATAGTGGCTGCACTCACCACATGCCCGGTGATAAACAAAAGTTTGAAACTTTTGAGTACTATAATGGTGGATCAGTAAGAATGGGTAATGACACACCTTGTCCATTTGAAGGTAACAGAACTATAATGTTGGATAACCTAATCAAATGTGAAAATGAATACTGGGTAAAAGGACTTAATTATAATCTATTGAGTGTTTCACTGCTGAATAACATAGGTCACCGAGTAGAATTTGAGAACAAAAAGGAAAAGATATTTAATGAATCAGGAAGGTTGATCGAAACTGGTGAACAAACAAAAGGTAACCTATTCTATCTTGATGATATAAACACTACTTGTTTAATGGATAGAAACAAAGATATATGGTTATGGCATAAAATATTGTCATGTGAATTTTGACAACATGGTTAAGATAAGCAATAAAAGGAAAGTAAGAGGCTTACCGAGCATGTCAAAGCCTGATCATATCATGTGTAAGAGTTGCCAAAAAGGTAAGATGAAAAAGTCTAGTTTCAAGAGAAAAAATCATACATATAATGCTATTCTATAATTATTCCATACTGATCTATGTGGACCCATGAGGAAAAAGAGTTACTATGGTGATAGATATTTCATTCTCTTTGTTGATGATTATTCTAGAATGATGACAGTTATGTTCTTAAAAGAAAAATCAGAATCATTCAAGATGTTTAAATGGTTTGAAGCTATGGTAGAAAAACAAAGTGGTGAGGAATTGAAATGTTTGAGATCAGATAGAGGAGGAGAATTTTTTTCTGATGAATTCACTAACTTTTGCAATGAGCATGGAATTAAAAGATAGGTTTCTGCACCAAGAACACCACATCAAAATGGGATTTCTGAAAGGAGAAACATATCCATTATTGATTGTGCAAGAACACTGATGATAGAGAAAAGAATCACTCAAACATTTTGGAGGGAAGCTGTCAGTACTGCTGTCTACACATTGAATAGAGTACAATTATAGAAAGACACAAAAGAGACACCCTATGAGCTATGGTATGGATATACACCCAATGTAAGTTACTTCAAATTTTTTGGTAGTCAATGTTATATTTTGAAAGATGATAGAAATGGAAAGCTTGAATCCAAAAGTGATGAAGGTATCTTTCTAGGGTATTCCACCAAGAGAAAGGCTTATAAATGTCTTAACAAGTCCTCTAACAAAATCATTGAAAGTGAAAATATTAGAATAGGTGAATATGCAAACAAAAATGATGAAGAAAACATAAAAGAACTAGAAGACTACAATAGGTTTGTTTACACTGAAGAACCTAAAACTCTACCTGAGAAACAGTGTATCACTCTCGAGCAACAAAACATTGTACCTAAGCATCAGGCTACAAATACCAAAAATCAGATAAATCCTCAAAATGATGCTCTGAGTGATGGAGATCAGAATGAAGGTCAAAATGATGAACAAAGAACTGAACCAATACTTGCCAAGTATGTCAGAATACATCATCCATAGAATCAGATCATAGGAGACAAAAAGGCTGAAATGAGAACAAGAAGTAAGTCACTGAACACTAGATTTTTAATTTGTGATTTTGAGCCTAAATCTATTAATACTGCACTTGAAAATGAAGAATGGGTTAGTGTTATGAATGAATAAATAGAACAGATTGAGAAGAATAGAAAATAGACATTAGTATCAAGACCAGATGACAAGAATGTCATCGGTACCAAATGGATATTCAAAAACAAGTTGAATGAGAATGGAGAAGTCACAAGAAACAAAGTAAGATTAGTATGCAAGGGGTATGAAAATGAAGAAGGTATTGACTATGGAGAAACCTTTGCACCCGTTGCTAGACTAGAAGGAGTAATAATCTTACTTGCTTATGCTGCATTCAAAGGATTCAAGGTATACCAAATGGATGTCAAATCTGTATTCCTAAATGGAATACTAGAAGAAGAGGTATACATTGAACAACCAGAAGGTTTTGTTGATCTAGACAGGAGAAAAATGGTATGTAGACTACACAAAGCCTTGTATGGATTGAAACAAGCACTTAGAGCCTGGTATGAAAGACTTCACTCCTATCTCATAAGCATTGGATTTGTAAGAACAAGTGAAAGTAGCAATCTGTATTTAAAATAAGATACTGATGATAACCTTTTGATTGCTGAAATATTTGTTGATGATATCATATTTGGGGGTAATGATATGTTATGTAAATCCTTTGCTAATGAAATGAGAAAAGAGTTTGAGATGTCAATGTTTGGGGAGATCAAATTCTTTCTTGGTCTACAAATTATTCAACAAGATGTAAGCATATATATCACACAATCCAAATACATCAAGGAAGTGCTAAAGATATTCAAGATGGAAGATTCCAAACCAGTTGGAACACCTATGGAAACTGGATGTAAGCTGACAAAATAAGATAAATCAAATGAGGTGAATCAGACCTTGTATAGATCAATGATTGGAAAAATAATGTATGTTGTTCATACCAGACCAGATATAGCACATGTAGTTGGAATAGTTGCAAGATTCTCTGCTAATCCCAAAGAATCACACATGACTATTGTCAAGAGAATTCTGAGATATCTAAAGAACACTGAGGAATATGGCTTATGGTATAAAAGAGATGGCAAATTTGAGCTTCAAGTCTATACAGATGTTGATTGGGCTGGAAACTTAGATGACAAAAAGAGCACAACTAGAGGAGCATTCTTCATGGGTGATAGACTTGTCACATGGATAATCAAGAAGAAAGGATGCATCTCACAATCTACTGCAGAAGTAGAATATGTGACTGCTTCTGCAAATTGCTCTAACATTGCATCGATCAAACAATTAATGGAAGGTATGAATATGAAAATTCTTGAAGCAGTGATTATCTATTGCGATAATACCAATGTAATAAACATCTCTAAGAATCATGTCATGCATGCTAATACTAAGCATATTGCAATCAAGTATCATTACTTAAGAGAACAAATGCAAGAGGTGATACTAGAATATGTTCAATCCAAGGAACAATTAGTTGACATATTCAAAAAGTCATTGCCTAAAGATACATTTGAGTACTTGAGAAAGAGACTAGGGACCCAACCCTTGTCTATTAGTCAGTAAGATGACTAGGAGGCTGCATCATCCTACACATAATCAAAAGATCATTCATGTTGATGCAAGCAAAGAGATGGACTGCAAAGATACATCAGTACACAGAAAGGTACATATCTGCACCAAACACCAGAGTCACTATATTGCTGATGGATAGGGAAAATTAAGGAGTATATTATAAAAAGGTGAAAGGATATAACTTAGGCATTACCAATGTTTACTTTGGCATTGTTGTCAAAGGGAGAGAATATACAAAGGGAGATATTACATATGAAATATCCATCATGACTATCATAAAGAAGAGATGTAACCTGTAAGGGAGAGAATATCAAAAGGGAGAGAAGTATCATGAGGAAGAGATGACTTTATGGAGAAAGTACTCTATATTATTGTCAAAGGAAAAAGAGATGATCAAGGAGAGAAAAGTCAAAGGGAGAGACAACATCAAAGACAAAAAATACTACATCTATCCAGTGAAGGGATTGAATATTAAAGCACTCTATAAGAAACAAATCTAAGCTATATGAGATTACCGAGAGACAGACATTTGTATTGGTTATAGAACAATAAGATTAGTAGATTGATGAAGTACAAGTGATATATTTCATATTGCATTAGTAATAATATAGTGTGATAATGTAGTGTGTTACCATCAATGCCAAAGGGAGAGATTGATGAACTATAATTGATTTAATGTTTGAAGATGTTAAGTTGATGATCACCAAGTTGCAGAAAGTTAATGCAAGACATTAAATCAATTAATGGATTGTATTTCCATTGATGTCAACTTGATATAATCTAATTGGCTATATACAAAGTGTCAAAGACTTCAAAGAACCAGAAAGATTAAGGTTATGCTATCAGTAATGCATAAAAGTTCAATATGCACTAAGTGACTACAAACACTGATGGGCAGTGCACCCCGACGGATAGAGAACCCCGAAAGAAAAGTCACATTGATAACCAGGAAAGAAACTCAAGCAAACATTATCGACAAGCAGAATCACAATGTTACGTGATAGAAAGACAACCCTAATGGAGATGCCCGAGGAGAACTAAAGTGTTGACCGGAGCTAACAAAGAGTTAAAACACCCAAAAGAACTGAAGTTCAGAAATGCCAAAATACCTAGCTAGCAAGAGCTAAAGGAGTTAACTGGTTGTTAATATTTTTTTCATCAATAATTTAAAATCCAGAGATAAGAGAGAGATTTAAAGATGTTTTATTCCAGTTGTCTAAGAGAAATCTATGGGATAAAACCGAAGTATAGCTTTAAATCAAGAAAGGAAAGAATTGTGGATCACGCCAAGAACAACAAAGTCAAGGACTAAGAAATGGTGAAATCATGTCTATAAAGAGACAAGTTAATTCATTCTGAATTAGGGGAGTGAATAGAAAATAAGATGCTGAAGCAGATACTAGTGAAGGAAGAATTCACACAATCCTAATCAATCAAGCTAAGGAAAGAGATAAATATTTTTGCGGACAACAAGCAACAAAGAAGTACAACATCACCAAGTAGAAATAAGTGGAGAAAAGGTATTGAAAAGATACATTGATCAGAAAGGTATTATGAGCTTACAATAGATCTAAAAATCTGCAAAGTATAATTGTATATGTGAACAGATCATTTACTATTTCAATTTAACCATTGGATCATAAAGTCTCTTAACTGAGCAGGACTTAACAATACTTTATATATTGAGATACATCCTAAGGAGTATCAAAAGGTTTGGTCATGAAGATAGCATAAAGATGCCAGATATCAAGTGACAAACTACACAAGGTTTGGTCATAAAGATAGCATAGAGATGCGAGATATCAAGTGAAAAACTATTCTATTTAAATCCTCTAACAAGGTCACACCTAACAGTGTGTTTGTAACCTTTAACAGGTTTGGCTCTTCACCAAGCTCACTTCAGAAGAGTGAAAATTTTGGGTTACCGATCCCAAGTGGTTTTTCCCTTAACAAGGTTTCCACGTTAAAAATCCATGTGTCAATGTATTTATGAGTCATTACTTTAGTGTTTTGCATTACATATAACCAATATGGATTGATCGGTATACACTAAGTAATTTACTGTATTTCGGTAAATGAAAGACTACTAATTGGTAGAGATAAAGAATAACATTTAATAGTGAACTCCGAGTAGTAGTTATTTGTTGAGATTATTTAAAGGCATTCATCTTGTGGGACTAAAGATAACTTGAGGTTTATATTTAAGATATAAAGTTCTGTGGTTGATTTATTGGAATATTTTTGAGGCCAATGATTCACCCCCCCCCCTCTCAGTTATTCTAAGACTTCTATGATACAATTATTATTTTATCTTTTTCTTTGATCCCATGTAGATCCATAGTTATTAGATGGTTGATTCATTGTATTAGCATTCCTCCACAATTCTTATCACTCACAATGATCTAGATAATCATATATTGTACTTTTTTCTATCATTTCAACCTTAACTAATTATTCACCATGTTTGTCCCTTGTTTCATTCACTACTAAATAGACTTACTAGTCTCCTCTTTTTTTGCAACATCTTGGGCTCTTATTTTCGATTTCATTCATTATTACAATCTTCACAAGGTCTTTGAACTCTTCTTTAACTTTCCTTTGGAATTTATAATGTATAATATCTTATAATGTAATTTTTTCCTCCTATATAAAAGCTTCATGAAATTCTTCACATATTTGTGTTTTTTATTCTCAAAGATTCTAAACCAAGGATAACCAATCTATATCCAAAGCATGAAAATTCTCATAACAAATATATTTATCCATAGAGTTCTTTAAATATTTAAAATTTTGAATATTATTACCCACTATTTGAGTGTTCTTGGTGTTATTTTCTTGTATATATAGTTTCTTGGATATGTAAATGTTGATGAAGTTATACATAATGTTAGGGTTAATTCTTTTGAATGCATTAATGAAACCAAAGGATTGAATCTTCTTTCCTTGGAGCTAAAGTGCATGCAACCATATCATATCCTTTGTTTCCTATGTTTTCTCATTCGCATTCATCTTATTCTTCCTCCTCTTCTTTACTTTATTCCTCCTCTTATTGCTCATCTTCATTTTCATCCTCTTCTTCAACACTTTTTTGTTGGATCACATCTATCTAATAAAGCTTATAGTTCTAGTTCATATAATATCTCCAATATCTCAAATACAATATCATACTCAATGCATATCCTCACAATGATAATCACCTTCTTTATATACCTCCTCCAAATAGTCTTGTGAAGGAGTAAGCCTAATGAAGGCCTTCTCATCCCTTGATATAATTAAATACATGAGTTGTTCACATGACCAAAAATATTTAACTTAAGGGATGTGTGCCACATGTTGACATCTCCATCTATTTAAATATATTATAACATCATATCTCTAAGTACATAGCATTTCATCTATTATTGAAATGTTTTTTTTCCAAAATATGAGAATAATCTAAATAACATGACTATCACAAGTTATTACAAATATGATATGATGACAATTCATCCAACAATCTATAGTTGATACTCGTTGTGGCATTTTTTGATAGTTCCTTGATCCATCTTTTCTTACACACATTTGATTCTAGTCATTATCATAGTAATTCATTTTCTTCTATTGATAGACATTACTTCTATGATACCATTTGTTTTTGTAATTATTTATTATATTCCATGTAGGTTCGTATTTATTAGTTTGTTTATTCATTATATTAGCATTTCTCCATGATTTTATTCACTCGAAATGGTTTTTATACTTGTATTCCAATCTTTGCTATCACTGCAAACTTAATTTTCAGTAGTATTCCAGTCTTTGCTATCACTACAAACTTAATATTTCACTATTTTTTTGCCACTTGTTTTGTTGTTTTAGAGACAACTCTCGCAATTCAATGTTATAGTCTTCATAAGCTTTTTGAGCTTCCTCTTCTTGAAGTTTCCTTTGTACTCTATTATGTGTAATATCCTATAATGTAACATTTCATCTGATACAAAAGCTTCATTAACTTATTTTACATATTGATGTTTATTGCTCCTAAAGATTATAACCAAGGATAAAAAAATATATATCCAAGAAATTTTTTTTTAATGAAAAATATATTTCTTCATAGAGATCTTTAAATTTTCAAAAAAATTAATATCCATACACAATATTTGAGTTTTCTTTATGTTCTTATCTTGTACATATAGCTTCTATCGATGAACTTATATCTAATGCTAGGGTTAATAGCTACACTAACATTTTCCTTTTGAATGCATCTATAAAACTGAAGAGTTGAATCTTCATTCCTTGGAGATATTGTGCATGTACCTATATCACCTCCTATATTTTCTCCTTCTCCATCTTCTTGTTCTTCATCCTCTTCTTCCACTTTTTTTTTTGGATCCCATCTATCTAAGTGAATAGTTCTAGTCAATTCACATAATAAATATCCTTATCCCATGTTATGCACACATTCGTTATAGAGATCTAATCATGCAGCTACTTGTATTCTTTTGGGAACAACCTTGCAAGTAGCAACAAGAATGTAATGTATGTGGCTAGGATCTAATCTTCTTTACATAACATAATCTTTAAGGAAATGTGACTCAAATTTGAGGCTTTGCCTATATTCTACCCTTAGTAACTTCTAGTAGGAAGTGTAATTGAAAAAATTAATAATTTTAAATAAATTAATTAATGAAGGAAACCCATTTTTTCTCAATTGTATTTTCACAAAAAATCACCAAATTATTGTTAAAACCCACTACAAGACCTAAGAAGTTAAATTATGGCCTTCTTAGAAAAGTTACAATGTGTTAATGATCTATGCCATGACTTACAAAAAAAAACATCATGACATGTAACATGTCCTTTTTGGGACCTTTGAGAAGTTAACAATGGTAAAATGGAGAGAATAAACATAGATGCAGAGTTTCTCCCAAATCCCATGACACACTTTTCACCCTCTCTACAATCTAGGGGTATACTCAATATAACAACAAGTGAATTCTTTTGACCTACTGTGTGCCACCAAGCCAATCAAAGTAGGATGTTCAAGATTAATTACAATCACACAAAAAATTATTCCATCTATCAAGATTGATTCATATTTTAATTTATTTCAACATGAATTAAAAACTAAAATCCTTTATAAATATATTGTAACAAATGAATTGAAAAATTAATGAAAAAATTGAACTATTAAAAAATGAATCAATTTAAATAAGAGAAATCATTTTTTTTTAAAATGAAGGATTCTAAAATAAAATAAATACAATAATATTGAACTATTACAAATAAATCAATTGAACTAAAGTTTTTGCAATTAAATGTGTTGACGTGTCTGTAGAAATTTAAAATCTGTTAAAAAGAAATTTTCTGATGGCAATTTAAATGTTGTGCCAACATAGACTATCCTTTTTATATGATCATTCATTTCTCATTTGATGGTCACATTTCCCTAGTATGCTTACTATTTCATAGCCATACAATTTACTATTTTTATTTAGCATGTCAAATTTCTTGAATCTAATTAGACTGCAATCTTATTGTAATATCCATTCTCACATGATCTAATTCTAGCATTTTTATTGTGTTAACTGTGAGCAATGAGGAAAATAATTGCCTTGCTGCATTTTCTTGAAAACCACCATCTAAAGTTAATCAAAATGAAGTTGTTGGCACTAACCAGAAGTATATTGCCCGTTGAAACAGTTTTGCAATAACTTGTCGCTAGAAAATTCATTATAACAGTAATCATAGCAAGTAAAATTTTGCTTCAACAACTTGGTTAATTTTTATTTCTAGGAAAATCAACATGTATTGTTGTTTTAAAAATATACATGGATTG
This sequence comes from Thuja plicata, assembly GCA_018584345.1. Lineage (NCBI taxonomy): Eukaryota > Viridiplantae > Streptophyta > Pinopsida > Cupressales > Cupressaceae > Thuja > Thuja plicata. Next base: position 5,730,890 of record MU225099.1, on the reverse strand, counting down.
CATTCAACTGTAAATGGATTGTATAAGATGTCCTAAGAATGGACAGATTTTTGGGAGCAACTAGATGTATGAAGGATATCTAGCTTTAATTGGCATTTTAGAGACGTGTTCCCAATTTTTTGAAGGCATAAGAAAATAGGTGTGGGGTATTGGAGGGGATCAAAAAAAGGAGTTTGGGGCAATATTTTTTGAAAATAAGGGATTCTTTAGTATGTCATGAATGCATGTGCTATGATTTAAGTTCACTAATTGAAGCCCCCTAATCCTATTTCAAAATTGATCTTGTTATGCTGAAAATGTTTAGAGATAGTTACTTCTAGAAGCTCTATATAACTTGTGGCAGTCTTATTGTTGATTTCGACTAATGTCTAATTTGTTTTTTTTATGCATAAGATGCATATATTAATCATAAATATGTACTTATAATTTTAAAATATAAACCAAAGAAAAATAGTAGCTATAATTTCGATCCAAAATGGAGCAAACAGATGCTCCCCCCGCTAACACTTGTCAGTTTTTAACTTTAAACCCCCTTAACATCCTTTAGCAAACTAAATAACAATAATATTTGAGCACTAAGTAAAAAAAAGCTCAGAAGGCACTTAGCACTTGGTTTTACCCCAAGGATGAAGAGGATCCATCCTCATTGCTTCCATCTGAAGCAACATCCTCTATTTTGTCATGCTGTTCTAAGTATTGTAGGTGATCTGAGTCCTGATCTTCCTCATCCTCATCCTCATCTCGACCTTCTTCCTTCACATGCTCCCCTGTCGCCTCATCAACATCCTCCTCCTCATCTTCCTTATCATCTTCCTCATCCTCTTCATCATCCTCCTCATTATCGGAGGAGTCTTTGCTTCCCAAGTCATCCATCTTCTCATCGTATTTGTATTGATAAACCCAATCGAGTTCTTCATCCAGATCATCCCCATAAGAGGCATCCTTGTTGTCATATAATGTTTCAACCATTTGTATCTTGTATAAATCCTTGACACTCATGAAGTTCAAGATTATAAAATTTTTGTTAAACAGGAAGGGATCATTTTACCAACATCGGATCTTTATGTTTTGCGGACATTATTTTCAGTCATAAACAAATATTATATATGAAATTTTTTTAGGTGTTGCACAAACAAGTCAAATTGTTGTGTTGCACAACTAATAATGCAACCTTCTACATGTTTGTTTTAATAGATTCAACAATTCTAAGAAATCATCTCATTACATTTACTTAATGACATTTGCATTGAGAACATATTAGCAGTGCAAAGAAAGAATACAAAGAAACATTGACAGAGTCAAAAAACAAAGATGGTTCCAACAATTGCTAAAAATGAGAGACTTTAGAGATAATTTAGGGGTGAATGTTCTTAACTGAGCAACATTAAACAGTAAGCACTTGTCTCTGAACATAAAAGCTTTAAAAAAAATTATTATTGCATAGAAAATGCATTTCTAACCACAATATTACGTGCTAACTCAAGTTTATAAAATATAGAACGATCATTTTCTTTGTAAATTAGTTTCTACTCAAATAGGGAGTGTTGACAACAAAATATATCAAAGATGATAACTAGGTAAAACTTTACCATTTACCCACTTTTGAACTTTTTTTTGAAAAAAGAATAATATTCAAAGCTACAAGAATGACTTTAGAGGGAACTAGCAATTTGATTGATTTTTTTGAAGAAAAATCTGTGTTGACCAAAATTTACACAAATTAAACTATTTCCCTGTAAACAGGGTTTTCTTATGTAATATGTTCCCAAGTTCTGAAGAAAAGAAATTTACATAATAGTCACTCTTCTTAGTAAATTTTCCACATAGTTTCCCTTCTCAAGTTGTAATTAATATCTGCTATTATTATAACTTATAGCTTGTATATTGTTCATATCTTGTACTCCGTAATGTTTGATCTTCTAACCAAGATGAAAAACAAGCAGTCTTGCAAGCCATCACTAAAAAGAAAATGAATTTGATGGCATTGTCTAATGTTAAATATTGCAGGCAGTCATTGGAAAGCAATAAAGTCGTGTTTCCTAAAATATTCAAAGACAATTATCAAGGTGTATTCTCATCACTGTCATAAATTTCACATCAAATATTCACTATTTAATAAACCCATCTTCCTAATTAACAAAATAAAATAGATTAATTTAAATAATTAAGTTGTTCCTCAATCACTAATTAATAAATTATGCATAATTGTTTATTTAATTATAAGGTTGATGCACATTCCTCTTCTGATTTAAAAATAAAATAATAAATCATTTGCACTAAAATCAAAAAAATAATTATCTTTTTCATCTCCAACCTCTTTTCAAATTGAACATCCAAGCCATCTATTTTCACACATCTTCTCCACTTTTCCTCTTATCAAACTTCCACATGTGAATGTTCCAACTCCATACCAAACCAACAAATTTCCACCTTCCATTCTATTATTTTATCTTTTATTCATTTGCCTTCATCCTACACTTCCATATGTTTCCATCTCCTATGCAGTTTAAAAATATCTCTTACTTCCGTTAACTCCATCACATCTTGTCCATCCACTTGTCCTCTTCTCAAATTTCCACATGTCAATGTTCCAACTCCATACAAAACCAATAGATCCCCACTTTTCATTTCATTATTTTATCTTCCATTCATTTGTCTTCATCCTACACTTCCACATGCTTCCATCTCCCATGCAATTTAAAAATATTTCTAACTTCCATTAACTCCACATCATGTCCATCCACTTGTCTCAAGGATAGCTTGCACATCCATGCAAACAAATCCTAACCATCCAATATAAAACATGATCTCACCCATCCATATCAAGAGCTAAAAATCCATATAGATCCTATTTCAAAGGCATTTTCCATGTGTGGATGTGCTTCAAAATTCATGTGTACATGTTGTCAAACTGAGGTCTCTCACGAGCAACATTTCATACTTATTCACCATTCATCCACATCAAGGAGTATAACTTAGACATAATGAAGGTACAATGTATTAGAGTTGATGAAAACTCAACCCTACATCTCCTAAGAATCACCTGCATGCAAACCTGTCGTAGAAAGAGAGAAACAAAAGCTATGGAGGCCAAAAATAATATATCTATGAAAGAGGAAACACATTGTGCAAACAATGGAGAGAAAACCCTCAATACAATAGCATCCTCAGATAATCAACTTAGTGAGGTAATAATAAAATACTAAGAGATCAATCCTTATAAAAGGAGATCAAAACCCTAAAAGTGAAAAGTCTAGGTTGTATGATAATAATTAATAAAAGAATTAAGTATTATATGTCTAAAGTTTAGCTTAAGTGAACTAGAGATAATAAGTGACTTAATAATCAAATCAATAATGATTTAATTAATAAGTGAAATAACTTATTACTATAACACCCCCCTTAAGATAAAAATAGGAAGAAGCTAAAAACCTATAATAGCTACTGAAAGAAGGAAAAATGGGTCCAGGCAACAAGGTGTGATCAGGTACCCAAGTACAAAAATCTTTGTAAAGAGGAGAAAAGGAGAAAACTCGGTGGGAAAAACCCCTCTCCGAAAAGAGATGAAGTGTAGTGAAGGACTGAATAAGAATCCAAACTAGAGAATGTCCCAGAAAAATAGAAACAAAGGAAGAACATGTAGAATACCTCTGAAGTATGAAATTGTAAACATTGTCAAAGAATAACTGCTAGAATCTCCACTATAATAAAACATGAGCTGGTAGAGAAGACTATAATCTGCATGAGTGCTCTCAAATGACACTACTCAAATCAAGATAAAAAACAAAGGCAAACATTGGAACTAAAAGATACAGATGGAAAAAACACCAAAGTATGAAGAGGTGATCAAAAGATGGAAGGATGCCTCCAAAATAGGAATGATAGAGTGTCCCTATGGTAAATGATCCATCTCACCAAAATGTATAGGTACCCAGCCACTATTTCTGCCTAGTACATAGGAACAAATACTTAATACATAGTTCACTCCACTGAACCAAGGAAACATTACAACCAATAGGAGATACCCCCCATAATGTTCAGTAGGGAGAGGCATGACAACTACACTGAAACAAACTACCAATAATTACTGCATGACGAAGAACCAAGAACATAGAATGTGCAGGAAAAAGTACAAACACATATAAAGGATGGTGTCATGGAAGGATCACTCTCTTGATGCACAACATGAGGCTAATGTCATGGAAGGAATAGTCACTTGACAAAGGTAGATAAAACCCTCTCATGACACTTTATAATGTAGTGTGAGTACAAACAGGCACAAAATGTACAAGATCCCAAGTACTATACCGATGACATTTTATCTCGGTGTGTTTGCAAAAAAAGGAAATTCTATAGAAATAAATGTCTACAATCTCAGGAATGACAGAAAGTTGTAGGTACATAAGTAACAACTAAAAATGAGTCATCCCATGCAAGGAAAATGATCCTAAGACCCGAAACATCTAAGATATCCAACAGATTGCCAAAAAACAAAAAAACAAAAAAAAATATACTTGAAGAAGATTCTAGAAATGAGACCCATACCAAAAGAAGGAGCACAAAACCAACTTTCCAACAATGTGCGGAAGTCAAAAAATGAAGCCCATATGACCAAGATATGGCTTCCAAAGTGCAAAAAGGAACCCTTACTTTGACTAGCAAAAAACCCTGCAAAAAAACAAAATCATAAACTAAACTCGAAAAATCAGATCACACTCGAAAGCATCTTTTCGATGATATCTCATTTTCCCAAAAACGCTTCCATTTTCTTAAGATATGAGCAAAAAACCGAAGAGGGCTCCAAAACAAGAACTTCAAGAAACCTCTGCTAAATCTGGCGAAGCTCCACTAAATCTGGCAATGCCTCCTAATCTGGCAAGAATGCTAAATTTTTGGCTAAATTTGGCAGATTTACCAAGAAATTTGTTTTTTTTTTAAATTTGTTTTGTGATTTTCCCCCCACCTCTATTTACATGCCCAGAAAAGGGTCATATAGGCAAAAATCAAATTTGTCTTAGATTGCAACTATGTCCAAATTGGACATGTCTTATAAGGAAATAGGGGTTGTTGGGCCTTCTGGATGCAACCGTGAGGTCAGTTTGTGCCCAAAGTGCCTCAAAAACAAATTCCCTCCAAATCAACAAAAATCTAAAACAAAAAACCTTGTAAAAACATAGATATGAAGAACAAGTCCAAATCTCTCATGAAGACAGTAGGGGCATGAAGATTTGGAGCTCTGATACCATATTGGAGTTGATGAAAACTCAACCCTATAGCTCTCAAGAATCACCTACATGCAAACCTGTCACAGAAAGAGAGAAGCAAAAGCTATGAAGGCAAAAAATAACAGATCGATGAAAGAGGAAACATGTTGTGCAAACAATGGAGAGAAAAACCTCAATAAAATAGAAGCCTCAGATAATAAACTTAGTGATGTAATAGTAAAATACAAAGAGATCAATCCTTATAAAAAGAGATCATAACCCTAAAAGGGAAAAGTCTAGGTTGCATGATAATAATTATTAAAAGAATTAATTATTATATGCCTAAAATTTATCTTAAGTGAACTAGAGATGATAAGTGACTTAATAATTAAATCAATAATGATTTAAATAATAAGTGAAATAACTTATTACTCTAACATAATATTTGTGGCAAGTTTTCCATTTGCATCTTTTTTTATGCTTCCATTCACTCTAACTGAAGTATTTGTTTGATTTGGATTCAATTATTTGTGTTTGAATGAATTGACTTTTGCCCATGTTCTAATTTCACATCCACACCATGTATGCATTTGTTCTAGTATCTATCATGTTATCTTATTTGCAAGACTTGATTATTGAGGTCATTGTTAGTGTAAGTTAATTATGTCGATAGGTATCCTGTATAGGGATGACAGTCAGAAAGTTGTCATTCATCCCACGAAAAAAACTAGTGGCTTTTCCGATCTCATTTTTTCCTTTTCGGCACTTACGTGTCTCTCGCGTCCGCTGCCCGATTCTGACGTGTAGTTGTCTTTGTTTCTCATTTTTCGGCGATGAATTGTCAGTCGCTGTAGTTGCTGAGGGTAGAGGTTTTGTTTGTAACACAAAGCCAACCTACTGTGAATTAATGTGCATTCAATGGGATGTACTTTCTTTGTATTTCATGGTTATGGTGAATGTTTTGTGGATTTTTTTGTACTTTTACTTTTTTTTTTCTCTTGTTTGTGTTGAAGAGGATTTTGGGTGTGTTGCAGAGAATTGTGTAGGAGAGGATTTTGGGTGTGCAGTAGAGAATTTTGTTCCTCGATAGTGCACAAAGTGGAGGCTTTGGGAGGTCTTTGTTTGTTGTTTTGCATGTCGTTTCTTCTTGCATTGTATATGTGGGTGTGTCATTCTTTTTTTTACAGTTTGAATTTGCATTTGTAAAACTTCGGCCACTTGGTGAAGGGCACGAACCACATCTTTTGTCACATTTTTGTTCATCTTTTTCTATGTTGTTGTTCATTGTTTTTTCTATCATTAATTTTTTTTTGTGTATATTGCTAACAACTATATCAATATTAGTATATGTAGGTGTACCATTTTCCGTCTACGGTCTGCGTGGGCATTTGTAAAGAATCATCGGCTTGGTGAAGGGCAGGAACCGCAATTTTTGTTGAGTTTTTGTTCATCCTTTTGTATGTGGTTTTTTTTTATTTGTTCTATCAATATTTCTAATTTTTTTGTAGAAAAAAAAAGAAAACGAAAGAGGGTTTTTTTTTCTCTGTATATGGTATTTTTTTCTTAACAGGGAAAAGAACGTTCAAAGGGAAATGGGGTTTTCAAAATTGCTCGAGTTCTCCAATTTTTAGATGGAATGTGTGAATGCGAGGGTTAAGAATATTATGTGTATATATCTCTGGATTTTATGTAAAAAAAATTGTAAAGAAAAGAGGGTTTAGGGTTTTTTTTTTAATTTGTCAAGTTCGTATAGTAGATGGTATTTGTGAAAGTCTTTAAGTTTATTTTGTCTATACATATGTAAATGGATGAACATGTGGGTAAAATTTAGGTATACCATTCTCTGTCTATGGTTTGAGTGGGCATTTGTAAAGCTTCGTCGGCTTGGTGAAGGGTAGGAACTGCAGGTTTTGCCACGTTTTTGTTCATCCTTTTGTATGTGGTTGTTCGTTGTTTGTTCTATCATTATTTCTATTTTTTTGTGGAAAAAAAATGAAAGAGTTTTTTTATCTGTATATGGTGATTTTATATTTTAACAGGGAAAAAAACATTCAAAGTGAAAGAGGGTTTTCAAAATTGCTTGAGTTCTTCTCCTATTTTTAGATGGAATGTGTGAATGCGGGGGTTAAGAATTTTTAGTGTATATATCTCTAGATTTTATGTTAAAAAAAATTGGAAAGCAAAGAGGGTTTTTTGAATTGGTTAAAAGGAAAAGAGGGTTTTGTTGGCTCTTTTCCATTGCATTATTTCTTGCATTCTTCTTTTGGGTTTTAATGTGATAAAAAATCAAAAGTGAAAGAGGGTTTTTCAAATTTGCCAAGTTCTTGTTATGTTAGATGGTGTTTGTGAACGTGTTTAAGTTTGTTCTGTCTATACAATTATGTAAGTGGATGAGCATGTGGGTAAACAAGTTGGAACATTTAATTGATTATTTTCCATGGAGATTTGACAATCATTTCATTCATTCCTTGCAACGAAATTTCCCAGGTCAATGAAATAAGTGTGTTATGTACACAGTTAAGAATTGTGTTTCTATATAAGTATCATTTACAATTATGGTAATTGTTTAATGTGGCCATAACATTCTACAATGATTTCATTGTTTGTTTGGGATGATATCTTTTGTTTCTTAGCACATGGACATGTGGTTGTTATAATGTGCACTCTTTGCAATCATTTCTTATGATGTCATGCATTTGGCACATTTCATTGAATACACATTCAAAAAAGACAGCAAAGATAAGACACTGATTGTTTGTGAAAACCACAAGGAATGAATATATGGTATTATATGATTTCTGATTATAATATTTTTATATTACAATTTATCATGAATAAAATATAAAAACTTTAATTTATATTTCAAAATTTTATGGATTGGTATAAATATTATAATATAATATTTATTACAATCTGCCAAATATAAATCGTTTGTTTTAATATAATCTAAAAATATAAATTATTATTTAAAAATATTGATCAAAATGATTAGAGAATGTTAATAATGTTTGTGAATATGAGTAAGACAGTACAAAGAAGATGAGTTGTTTCTGAAAAAGATGCTATAAAATTTAATGTTTTATTATTTTATAAATTATAATCATTATAGAATAATTAATTATTATTTAAAATTTAATGAAATTATTCATGTTGATTAGCTTGTGGGTGCTTGTTTGATTCCTTTAGAGTGTAGAAGCACAGAAGCCAAGGAACATGCCAGCTTGGTTAATGTTATCATAATATTTTACACTTATTGGTTGTTGTCCATGGTGATCTTAATGGTGGTGTTGAGAAGCTTGTTTGTGTCCTTGCTTTCTTAGCATCTACACTCTGAAGGATTAGCTAACAAAAAACTAGTCCAAATTTTAACAGAAGCAAGCCCAAGAAATTTCTATAACATATATTTTTTGAAACTTTAAAGAAATTGTTTGAAATTTTGAAATATATATATGTTTTCTATCTTCCTTGCCACATTTTTTCAATGGTCAAGAAAGTTATAATATTTCTACTCTTCATCTACCTGGTGTCTACAACCTGCCCTCTATAAATGTGTGTTGAATGAATGTGTTCCTTCTCTCCTTGGTTTTGCGTTGAATGGAATGCATTTATTTTTTTCTTAATTGGTGTGTTGATCACTTTTTGGAGGTTGATTTGAGCCTTCATTTAATTTTTTTTGAAGATCAAATATTTTTGACTTGTTTGCATATTTTGATCAATATTATGTTTCAATTATTCTTTACGTTCTTTTGTTGCAATTAGTTTAGTAATATACAACCAAGGAAAAGAATAATAGTGTATGTTATTCTATCATAAAAGCACCCTAGAGTAAAGAACACCGTGTCATCTCAACCAAATTCTTCCAATGATTCAAAACAAATGGTTGTTGACAATATTGTGTCATCTTAACCAAATTATTCCAATGATTCAAAGTAGGAGAAATTATTTTTGGAGGGGAAACGATACATTTTTGGGATCTTCGTACTCCCTGGTTGGAACCTCTAAGAGCTCCTAATGGTTTGGACGTGAGTAAGTTGAAAAAATATATACAGATGAAAACAATGTTTACATGGAAAAAATCACGGTGAAAAATATACTCATTATATACAAATATCAAATTAAAAAAATTTAGGCTAGAAGCCAATGAACTCATTGTCCCTACTATTTAGGCACATTTCCAAGGATCTAACTAATCCTTAAGGAAAAATTAACAATATATATATACATATATATCTCCAAAAATTTCTAGAATAAATTCACTGCTTTCTAGCAAACATAGTGAAAGAATGAAAATAGGATCTCTTGATCTACTGTGGAAACCTCTCAATCTAACTCAACAATATGTACCTTAGTTCTACCTTGTGGTCCACCTTATGAAATTAAGGGGACCCAAATTCATCATAAATAATCTTCAAATGAAATAATTTATTTATACGGTCAATTGTTGACAATGCATTTTGTTCACATTCTCTATATCTTGTTGATTTGCAAGCCATTTAGAGCCATGGTAAGCATAATTCATGTTTTCTAATAAATGTACTTTCCCATCAATTGTACATAGCACTTTTTCTCTTTCATTGCCTGCATGTGTGAATATATCTAGTTGTCTTCTTCAAATGTAGAAGTTATGTGTTTATCTTAGAATAAATATTTTATAAATATGTGAACATATATGTATATGTTTAAACGTATGAACATAAACATTTCGTTGGATGGTCCTCTCTTTGTAGGATGGTGGCCTGCAAATGCAGCTCACTTTAAATTCTATTTGCAATATAAATGCTAGTGAAAATCTTTCATCCCCAACACTCCAGCTATTTTCATTTGAGAAATTGACCAATGATGAAAGTGAGCTTAACCAACATAAGGTTGCGGTATCTGATGGCACCCACATGCAATTATCCATTGTGCCACCAAAGTATTCTAATTTTTTTATTCAAACACACTGAAGATAGCTCAATCAAATTGATTACAAATTATGCATGTAGGAATATTTGGGGGACAAGGTAGAATACATAGTATATGTCTTTGAAATTTTTTCTTCATAATCGTATTCCTTTTCTCACATATGAACTGTTAAATTTTTTAATGTGGTCATTCCATAGGGCTTTAATAATCTCTAGCCTAGAAATCAAACACGGAGACTGTAAGTTGATTGGGAAACCTACGTAACTTTTCCAAGAGAAAGAAAAATAAATGTTGGCCAGAGGAACCCCGCATCAGCTAAACGAGCTCTCAGATTTGCGGCCCACTTGTCCACTTCTCAAAGAGATAGTCATATTAATATTAGTCTTTTAAATTCCCTCAATCCTTTCCATAGAAAATGGAAAATCAAAGGTCTTTTCATCACAAAAAGGAAAATGCATCATTATAATAGACCTGATGGAGAAGTTCAAATCTTCAGCTTTGATATTGTTGATGTCAATCGTACAAAAGTTAGGATAACTTGTTTGAATGTTATAGAAGAATTACATTACAATAGAGTTCACATGATGGCCTACTATTGTATTTCAAAGGGTTCTATAAAAGAGGCCAACACAAAGTACAATAAATTGAGCAATTATTTAGAGATTATATTGGATGAAACCTCACTATTAAAGCATTGTGATGATGTTGTTTCTGATATACCCAATGCTTCATAGTTTGCACCTCTTAATGAGGTATTAAATTTGAACAAAAATGCCTTGGTGGATATCATAGGTGTTCTTGTGGGTGTTCCAAAGCTCTCAATAATACACAGGAAAGACAATAGTGAAGTGAAACACAGAATTGTGAGAATCAATGATATGACAAATATTTATATTGATGTCAATTTGTGGGGACTATTATGGGAAACAATAGGTGATGAAATAGAAAAATTTTATTCCTCAAAAACATTTTTTTTTCTTGTTGTTAGGAGTGCATGTGTTGGTTACTACAATGACAAACTAATTAATACAACTACAACAACAACTGTGAATATCAATCCTACAATTCCTGAGGTAGAGCCTCTAAAATCAAGAGGACTTGCTGCTGAAATAATGTCAGTGTCACCATCCCCTATTCAATCAAACATAATATATAGTAGAATAAAATTTACATCTATCATTGAAGACACTAGTGTAAAACTAGAAATAGTTCATGCTACCATCAAAGCTAGCATTAAATTCATCAAATCTGACTTTTCTTATGTTGCTTACCCTTTACAGTTCAATGGAAAGTAATGCAAATAAAAATGTGAACAAAGAGGTGATAATCACTTTATTTCCCAAGATGTCAAACATTTAAAAAAAAATATAATTATAGATATTTATTGAAAATAAAACTTCAAGACCACATTGGTTTTCTTTGGCAGATGTTTTTGATGAGGCTGCAATATGCTTGCTGGAAATACCTACAAAAGAACTTCAGTTGTTGAAATTAGATGGTGAATCAGATAAAATAATTCATGGTGTTAATTATAATTACTATATTTTCACCCTTTTGTTGTCCATTGAAATATGAAACTCCCAGAGCAGGGTTAAAACAATAGTGACCAGAGTTGTCAAAGTTGAATTTGATAGTGAGTAGAGGATTCTACTTGAAGAAATTAAATTAATGGTTGTTGCTCCATGAAAACATTTTTTGTTCATGTTTCACTTTTTTCATGCATTACAAAGATACTTATGCAACATGTATTTACTTTCGTATTTATATGATTTACAAACACTCCAAGATTCACATTGTTTTCTATTAAAAAATGGAAAACTCCCATTGTTGTTGTAAAGTGATTTTGGATTTTGATCAAAACTTCACATTACACAGCTCTCTAAGACTATATAGCTATCTTTGGTTGTGTTACATTTTCTCTATGTTCTATGATCATAACTATTGTATTCATGTTTAGAAAGTTTATCATCGCTTATCAAGTAGATTTCTATAAATTTGTTGTGCATAAAATATTTGTATTTGAAATATGTTACAGTGTTGCATTTTGAGTGTTTCATTTTGCGTATATCTATTTAATTTATATACATAATTTTCAGTCTATTTAACCTTGAAATTAGCATATTAAGTAGGTTCTTTCATCTTTTGTTGGTTTCTTATGTTCTTATTCTTGACAATTATACGAGTGAATTTACATTGGCTATATTGTACATATTTTCTCTACCTCAAAATAAACATTTCATCTAGTGCTACATATAAATTATTGAAAGATATGAATAGCTTGCCCCTTATAAATAATAATACACACACACACACACACACACACACACA
>MU225099.1:5699817-5718121 GCA_018584345.1 Thuja plicata | reverse complement strand
ACACACACACACACACACACACACACACACACACACACACACACACACACACACACACTTATCTATGCATGTGTGTGCATACACACATCAAAATATTCATAGGTCAACTTTCCAACTGTACTGACCATATATATGTGTGTGTGTGTGTACAAATAGTATATGTTCATACAGGAAATTTTTTTTAATTTTTTTTTATAGGTAAAAGGTCGTAGCCAAAAAAACTTTATTAACATAAAGAGAAATTTACATAGTTTCCATTCGTTGCGGTCACTGGTAGGAAATAATGGAGAAGAAAACCTCCAGTCTAGCCCGGGACCGAGGTCCATATCATTACATGAATATTAAGAGGGCATTCCATCCTTTGCAAAAATTGAAATAAGTATAATTACATTGAGACCACATCTGAGAGTATTTCATCATATATATAGCTATTGGCCTTACATTCCCCAATATGAATTTTTCTTTGACCTGTACATTGATCGAGGTAAGAGTCCTGAACAGGCTGATTGCACCCATGATCCTGGTCTAAAATCCTTGTTCTGACCTTTCCATGAGTGAGTTGTTCCTAAACAAACAACTGCAAAACTAATCTAAACATCTTCGTTGGTCCTTTTGATAAAAATACTAGGTCTTGTATACAATATTTTTACATGGGTCAATGTATATACTTGCGAACGTTAATCCAGTTCTAGGTACTATTGCATTAATGATGAATTATATGAATTAATTAGAAAAAAGGAGGGATAGAAAGTACAACATAACTATCCTTGTAAGAACTAAATATCAGCACCATACCTTCTACCTTAAATATGGAATATTCTATCTGTATAATTTACTTACCTGCCTCTCTCTCTCTCTATATATATATATATATATTTGATGATCATAGCTACCCTCATACTCTGTTGTTAGAAGGGTTTGTATCTTTATGCTGTTGTATTAATTTAATACCAGGATAAAAATCATCATGGGAATCTTTAATCTGAAGTCAATTCTAACTTACTTACATATTGACTTCAAGATTAGAGATTTCCTTGAATACCTTCATCTAGACTACTATAGCATCAATGATATCCCTTGGCCATAGTTATTAACTATCTTTCTGTGTCTTACCTTGCTACCTCCAGCTCTTTGCTTTTGCTTAGCTCTGCATGTATTGATTCAGGTACCCATCTAATATATAGTATGTATATTTAAACTTATAAAGTTAGAATCCTGACTTAATTTATCATGGAAATACTTAACCTAAACCCACATATACTAGTGAAAACTTTCTGAGTCCATATTATTGTTTAGGTTCTGCTCTTCGTTCTATATAACCACAACCTGAATGTCAGTCTTACCTAAAATTATAATTATAGTAGGCGAATATTATGTGAGACAGTATGTGATAATTATTTATTATTACTTATGGTGACAGTACTACGCTATATTAGTTTTCCTATTTATATTCCTTTATTAAGTAATGAAAGCTTATCATTTAGTACCTGGGTAGCTTGGCTGTAGTGCAAATTCAATTTTACTGGTTGTCTTATTATTTAATCAGAATCCTCGTAGACTTATCCTCTACCAAAAACCATTTATCCATATATATGTATTTTATGTCATCCATCTTTATATTCCTAAATTATATATGCATATGTATAGGGAATACAAATAGAATATGAATAATCGGCCTTCATTTCTATTTGTAACTTGGTGACAGTGTTAGGTTAGGTTTAGAGTTATGCGAAGGATAAGATACATTCGATTAGGCATGAGAAATGCTACTTATTCTATTAATCTATATCTAATACTTATCCAAAAATATATTTCCTCCTTAAATGGATATATACATTCTTAACTATATCTCTGACTTACAAATGGAAAATTTATTCCATAAATTCTTGATATTTGTACCCATAAAATCCTATAACTTACAAATAGATAATTTTATAAAAAGGCCCATTTGATCTCTACCTAGGCCAAAAAATATTTTGATATCACAACAGTTACGAAGTAGAATTGCATGCTTTCTTAATACCTATTAATAGTACATAAAAGCCTTTACCTGTTAACCATTTGCCCATAATCCTGCTCCTGCATAATTCCTTATCACACCATAGGGTTTAGTATTTGAGATTTCATCTATCTATAGAGTGCATGTATATAAGATAAATTTTTATTGTTTATTGTTATGTATGTACAATAATATTAATACATATATAGGTAGATACATTTATATGACTATTCTCATCTCTTCATAATCCTAATACTTTGCAGGGAACAAAAAAGAACAAATAAAAAAAAATATTTTATCACTTCTCTAACAGTTTGTTTCTCTCCAACAATTGGCAAACATCCTTCCAGTATGTTACTACTCATTTTGATCTACGAAAAGCCAAGAAAAAAGAAATAAATCCGCAATACTATGATCAACATGCACAAGATCTTTCAAGAAAATGGTGCATAAGATAATTAGGCCTTGAAATGCAGCAGCCCATACCACTCATGTCCCAGCCATCCAAAATAGTTGCAGCATCATCTATTCCAGTTCAGGGGCAAATAATCTTGTCTGTAGAACTGGACATAGACAATTTCTTACATTGCATCCTAATTTGTTACATGTTGAACAACTTGCTAATGTCCACCCTTCCCCTCCTCTTCATCCTATGATTTTAATTCTCTAGCCCTCATGGAGCACCATCCATATCATCCATGCACCCATAATTTTCCTCCCCATAATACAAAGAATCATTGGCATCTTTTAGGCCATGAATAGATTCCTTATCAACTCTCCACACGTGTTATTTGCAATGAAAGGTATGTGTGTACACTGCAAACAAAACTAGATTTTATGCACAAGATGCTTTGCTAAAAAAGGTATACATCACTTCTCTTCTGCAAATAATATGGACCCATGGGACCAGCCCTATGTGCTTGCAAAGATAACACAATTAGAATAGATTCTTATAGCTAGGGTTGCTCCAATCTTGAAAGTTACACATGCAAAAGGCGGTCAATATATATAGTATGGCCACATGATAATATTTCCTCAAGATATGTCTCATATAGCTCATCTCCTTCTGCATAGGCTACACAATATTTAAGTCCTTATCTTTCATAGAATGAATGTGCAAGGAAATAGTTATGACTGTTGTGTAAACAAGTTTCATGTGATGGACATAGTCATAAAATCAAGTATGATCAATACTATAGCGATGTAGTTATTGATTATGATGTTGTTAACTTGATGTCTACTTCCAGCATAGATGTATCAAATTTGTTACCTAATATTCAAGAAAATGCATATGATATTGCTAATGTTGGAATGATAGAAAGGTGTGTACTGAGAGGGGAGGGGTGAATCAGCACCCTTAAAAAAATTTCAAAACAAATCCTTGTAAACATAAACTGTATTAATGGATTGAGTAGTTTTCTTTCACCATACATGAAATACCATTGCAGAAATGTAAATGCATGTAATCAAAACAATAAAACATTCATGAAACACAAATACACATAACACATGTATTTTGGTATTGCAGAAACCCTCGCTAGAAGGTAAAAACTACGGTGGGGATGGAACCTACAAAGCTTCACTACTGCAGTAATAAAGTAGCCTGTTAGGGCTTACAAAGATTGATCACTTCTGGTGATCTTACCTTGTTAGGAGTAACAATAATATTTGTTAGATATACCTTGTGAAAGGATTTTGCAACACAATATATGTTTGCACTCGGTTAGGAGATTTAAGCAAAGATGGTTAAGCCTACTCTGTTAAGAGATTTTGAGCATGTTATAATTGTTAGAGTAGCAAGAAATTGACTGTAGATGTCTAAAATTGTCCTTATATTAATTTAATTAATATTCCCATAACATTATAGTCAATTTTAATTAATTATATTTGTTATATTTTTCTATCTATTTAATTAATTAATTTAATTAAATATGATTCACCTTCATAATATTTAAATCTTAATTTAAATATTATTGCCTCTTTTAATGTATTAAAACTTATTTCTATACATTTCCTTCATTTATCCCTTTTAAATAAATTTATAATTTATTTATTCCTCCACGTGACTTAATTCTACTAAACCAAAATTAATCTAAATCTAATTTGGATTAAACTAATTTGAACCTAGATCCTACCCTCCCCCATATCACTATCACCAAATAGACCTACTTACTAATTAACTAAGGTGAATTAGGTTAATTTCTTGATTCCTACACATATTAGTCCTAATTATTTTCTCACACATGTGTGAGCAAATTTCTAAAAATTGACTTTTCCAAATAATCCTAATTTGGTGCCAACAAGGTTTCTTACAACCTTGATGACACTTTCTTACACTTTCTAAAAGTGTTTTATTTGACAAAAATCTTACACCTCTTACAAGATCCTTCACATGTGTACTTTAAGTACACCTTGACCCATCACATCGCAAGTTGTTGACACATGTGTGAGCAAAGTTGGCCTCTTGGATGGCTTATGTGTCCCTCATGTGGTACCTATGTGGATGCCACATGAGCTCCACCTCATCCAAGCCCTCTCTCTCCTCCAAAAAATCTATAAATAAAGGCCATTTTCAAGAGAAAATCATCTCTCATTTATGCATTGTTATCATGCTAATTTAGTGTTAGAATTTTATAGTGAATTTTCATGTTTATGTTCTTAGAAAATCAGAAATCACATCTTAGAGATAATGGAAATGAATCTAGTTCTTATTTTCATCCAATCTTGCATAGCATGTTAGTATAGTTTTTTGCATCTTCATTATCATCATTTGGTGAAGGCTTGAGACAAGTTCCTCATACTTGTTCTTGAGCTCTTCATTGTATCCATTAGTTGCATTTAGCTTTCATCCATAGCATACAAGTAATCTAGTGGGATTTTCAATATTGTGTTGGGAGAGCACACCCACAAATATCTCTAAGATAAAATCAACAAGGATTGGGTGCACTTTTTTGGCTCATCGGAGGTTGTGGTGTAAACCCCTTTGTTTCAATCCTTCATTTGAATATACTAACTTGTTTATGATTTCTAATGGCTAATCCTTGTTGTTTGCATGTTTGAGTGATTGTGTTGGACAGGTAGGTTTTATCACATATAGTGACCTGAATAATACAATCTTGTTGATATCAGATCCTTTAAGTGCAATAAGTTTATCACCTTGTTGTGATTGATAATACCTTCTGTACTACACGCTATCCTTGTGTCTGTTCTAAATAAACTGAATGCTTCAATGAAATCCTTGTGCTAAAGCCCTTGTTTGATCTTTAGATGTCCTTAGTGCAGCAGCTACTTGATCATACTTAGATCATTACTCTACCAAAAATAACATCTTAACATTCATATATCAAACTATTTGACCTAATTAGGGTTTACACTATCTTAGAAAACCCAAGATCAACAGTTTACAAAATTTACCTTGATCATCTATAAACATGAAACATAACCAATAAATGATTACATTTGGAATTAATATCCTCCTCAATCTTGGTAATTAGTTATCTACCTTAGAAAAAAAGTTGTTACCTAGGATTATGTGCCATTACAAAATTTTATGTAACTGTTGGTTTACTCGGTAAATATTGTCTCTCGGTGCTCAGTGTATGCTTCTCGGTAATGTTGTTGCTCAGTGATCACTGTACTTGGTTAACTCTACGCTCAGTGACCATTACTGACTAAACTATCTTGACTGTGTTACTGACTGGGCAATTTGAATACTAATGACAACATTCAAACTAATATGAAGTAACGTTCTCCCCCTTTCGCATTAGTATCAAAACTTATATGTATACATAGAAACTCATACTTAGTGAGTCCCCTTTGTACATGCTCTCAGTGTATATATATACATACACATTGTTTCCCCTTTTTTGAAATTAATGACAAAAATAAATGACTTACAACTTGTCAAAAATGTTGGGATGGGTCTTCTAGAGATTTTCCATGAGTTTCTCTCATTCCTCCTTTAAATGCTCAAGGGTCAACTGCTCCAAGTTCAGTTGAGCATGCATATCATATATGTTCTTTGTGACTGATATCTCAGGGGTGGAAATCAAAGTCTTTGCCTTTGTCACATGCTTCTGCATCAATATTAAATGTGGTAGTAACATGGCCTGAAGCTCGGTTACCTATTCTCTTGTCATGTTCTCTTCCTTTTTCAACTCGAGTCTCAATCGCTGGGTGTGGATAACCTTATAATAATGCATTTGAAATGCATGTTTCTTGGTTGTGAGATGATTGGCACAATCCTTTAGATCATTATCTAATTCTTTTATCTTTTCACTAAGCTTGATAGTGAAGTGATCTAATATGCACAACTTCTGCAGAATTGTAAGTACTTGAGAAATAATACTTTCTAGGGCTATTACAATCTCAAAATTTTTTAAAGTGTTCACTCTCACTTCCTGGATGATCTTTTCAGTAAGCTTGTACTGAATCTTCTGCTCATCTCATTCTTCTATCATCTGCTTGGCATCAATATTTGGACCATTTATTTCCTTGGTGAGAAGTGCAAGTTGATCAATAATTGGGGTTGATTCATCTATGTATACATCGGGAAAAACCTGCATCAATATCTCCTTAGTTGCCTCTAGCACCTGTGTATTCTTATATTCTAACCTCATCTTTTCTTGAGCTTCTTTTCTAGTGCAAATTTTTCAATATTTCCTAAGGGATTCAAGATCAAGTGTCCTTGGGTCACATTCAAGTATGTCAATTATCTCATCAAGTGTGACTAGACCCTTGATCCCTTGCTTTATTTTCTTCTTCTTCTTCTCATGTATACTGGAGGCAGGAGATTGTGTAAATACAAGCTAAGCCTTGTGCTCAGGATCTTTCATTGGTGGCTCAGTAGGTGTGATGACTTTTTTGGGCGGCTCGGTTACTGACCTAGTGTCAGTGGTAGAAGTGTCTACCGTTGACTCTTTGTGACCTTCAGCCTTATCTACCACATTAGTGGTGTCTTTTTGTTCATCACTCCGTTGTGTATCACCACTATGCCTGGTCTCTTTACCATCTTCACCCTTGTCTTTGTATGTGTTAATTTGTGCACTTGTTATCTACAATACGACACTTCAATAGATCATTTTATTAGTGAAAACAAACATAAAAGGCAAGGGTTTCAAGCTAAACACTAAAATCGATCTATTGCTTCCTATCTAGGAGGAGTTTGAAGAATGCCATAATCTTTCCCTCAGATTATGCACAAATTAGTGACATATACAACCTAAGAATGGAAGATTTGAATGAAAAGTAATCTAAATGCTCACTAAACATGCATATTATCTCTAAAAAGCATGATAATGACAATGCATAATATCAAAACTACTATGCAATATGAATTCACAATTAATCTAAACAACATAACAATGCTTTTCAATTCTAAAATTAAGGGCCATTTGAGCTCAAAAACTCATTCTATTTATAGAAGAAATGAGGAGAGAGAGAGGGGTCAAGGTTCATTAATGGAGGTGTAAAAACCATTAATAAGGTGTAAGAGCCATTAGTGCCAAAGGCATTAATGAGGCATGGGCTTGAGGAATCTCCATTAATAATGCATTAATGAGAGCAATTAAGAGGCATGGTGAAGGGTGTAAGTCCAAGCTTGAGAAAATGGAATTAGAGGGAGTCAAGCTTGATAAAGTTGACTTTCTCAAGTGGGTTGAGTTCCTAATCACAAAATTAGGAATTTGACAACATTAGGAAGTGGGTTAGGATTAGGCTTAGCATGGGGGGAATAGGTTGGGATGGGTTTGAACCCAGGGTTAAGGTGGTTGAGATAGGTTAGGTTAGGGGTTAAGGGAAATATTAATGAAATGAATTATAATTAATATATTCATTCAAAAATAGGGAAATTAATTATTTAAGCCTTTGATTGCTTTAGATAATTAATTAGGACCATAACCAATTAATTAGATTAATTTAGGCTAGAAGATAGGTTTTTTGCAAGTGATTTAAATATATTAGGGATTTATTTAATTCCTTTTAAATTAATTACCTTAGCTAGGTATTGATTTGAATTGAATTGATTGGTTTTGATTGGCTAAGGTGATTAATAAAATTAAGCGATTAAATCACTTAGGAGATTAAATTTGATTTGCATGAATTATGCCAGCCGATTGAAGAGTTGTTTGGACATAATTGGGGGTATGATCACACTTAGGAAAAATAGGGTCTATAGTCAGAGCAGACCAAATTAGGGTGTTTACATTTTCCCCTCTTTGAATAGATGTGCGAGCAACACATTTGATTCAAAGAAAGTTTTTGATATTAACTTAAGAAAGATTGAGAATTTTGCTCACGATCGAACGAAATGCCTGATGAGATTATTCTCGCACTTGATTGAACTAAACTGATAGAATTGACTTTGAACTTGATCAAACAAAGGTAAATACACAAAGATCTTAAAGATACCATTTTGAACTTGGTTGTCATCCAAAAGATTGATAATACTGATTCCAAACTTGGTTGTCATCGAAAAGTCAGTATGAAGATGCCAGGAGCTTAATAAGAATCTAAGAAAAAGTAGACATAGGATATCCATCTTATGAGAACTAAAGCCTTCAATCCAACAGTTCCAACTTAGTCAAGGAACTATCATGCCTTTAGTTTTTTAATAACGAAGCCATTTTTCATGCTGTTTTGAGAAAGAATTTGATTGATGATAGTTTTATCATGCCCCCTCACAAATGAAATCAAAGGAAAGAATAAAATCACTCTGTTGAAATGATGTATCACTTGCAGTGATTGGGTAGGGCCAGAAAGAACAGAGTTTAGAAGAAGTGAAGAAAAGAATATGTGGTTTAAAACACATGAGAACCAAGTTAATTACGTGAAAATGTGAGTGGTGGGATTGATAAAATGATGTCGGACCAAGTTTTTTGATGAAATGTGCAATTTGACAAATTTTTAAAATAGATGGAGCAATTCTACATTTTCAGGACCGGTCACAAAAATTGTACTACACTGGGTAAAACTATCTAGGCACCTTTGATTTGGTTCTCGATTGATCAAAAAGAGAACAAAAATGGAGTTTCAGAACCCCTAAATAGCTCAAGAGACCAATTTATATCTCAAAAATACCATTTTACTATTCATTTTCACTTTTACCCATAGTAAATTCTAGAGCTCTATAGAGAAGATGGTGGTTGCGATCAGGAAGCATCATTTTGAGCTCAGCCATCGACATCAATGCTAGGCCGATTATGCACCTCCGATAAGTACTCGTAAAACTATCTCGTGAATTTTGTAATTTTGAATTTCATGCATTTTTGTAGCTTTTATAGCCCTTTAAATTCTGGGTCAAATCTGGGATTTCGGATCGCACCCTGTCAAACCCGTGTCATATTCAGTTTTTCCCAGATCACATCTTGTTGTCCTGGATTTCTATGTCGCATCTAGTATTTCCTTGATCGTATTCAGTTTTCCCCATTTTGGCTTAGTTTAGATTGTGAAACTAGGGTTAAGTCATACCCTATATTTTAGGATCGTACCCTATGTTTGGGGTTGCATCCAGGATTTTCGGCATCACACCCAACATCCTTCATCACATCCTATGTTTCTAGGATCATATTTGGGAAAAGAGATCGCACCCTATTTTTCTAGGATCGCATCTCAGTTTTAGACTTATAATTTTTTTCAACTATGAACCATCTTCTTTCTGCGGACCTTAAATCACTTAGCTGATTGTGTTTCTACATTTTTGTCATATAGAGAACACTGATTTATCTTTGTTAATTGTCATCTTTGTAAAATAGGTTGATTTTGAGGTAGTAGCATTTTGAGGGACATATCCAGGGCATGTGCTTGCCTTGGCCAGACTGGTGTCAGATGATGAGCAGGAGGTAGTGGTCTATGTAGGATTACGATAATTTATTGGGTTACCGATATAGGGGTAAATTAGGGGTTGTTGACTGCTCTTGTCAAGAGATGGAACTTAGAGCACAACACCTTCCATCTCCCAACCAAGGAGATTATAGTCACACTGGAGGATGTGTGGCATATACTTCGAGTCCTAGTTATGGGCCATGAGGTGCATTTTGAGGCGTGTTCGGCCATTGCCATTGGTGCAGCTCATCGTTTCTTCCAAGATGACACTATTGATCAGAGATACATTTCATGGAATTACACATGCGATCACTATGATCATCTATCTGTATACTTGGCAGGCTTGATTGGTGGCATTCTGATGCCAGATAGAGGACAACATGAGTTCCTTGTAGGATGGGTGGATATTCTTGAGAAGATGGTCATCTCTAGATTGATATTTTTATGGGGTAGTTGTATTCTGACCCACATGTATCAGGAGCTCCATGAGATTATATATCAGTATACTCAGAGCATGACTGGATGGATTTTGATTTTGTAGATTTGGGCCTGGGAGCACATCCCAGTGACATGACCTATTGTAGATAGGAAGCAAGCACCTAAGTAACCTTATGTATATATGTACGCAGGTTTGATTTAGCAGCCCCATCTAGGCAAGGTAGAGTACTGGCGACATCTTTTTGAGGATATGATAGAGGTAGTATGGCGGCTGTATTTGGATTGTGTGGAGTGGACCTTTGATGCTAGATAGGTTCCATTTTTCTTCTAGAGTAGGTACTTGATTGGGAAGACCAGATACGTCATAGAGTGTTTTGTACACACTTGAGTTTTGAGATAGTTCAGTCGTCGATAGGGCAGGAGCCAAGATGTGACAATATATGGTAGAGTTCGTGATGAGGCACCTATGTGGGGCCCCCAACTAAGATATGAGACTGCCCACCAGAAGATGAGAGATATGGTCAGAGTTGATTGGGATCTTCGGCTTGATGTTGTAGATGTAGGCTGTTTGGATGGATATGCAGCAGAGATGCTCCAACATCCATTTCCACAGTTCATAGTTCCTAAGGAGGCCATTCCTCCTATAGAGGACCCTGTAGATTATGAGCCTAATAATCATTCTACTAGAGGTAGAGGAGGAGCACAAAGAGATAGGGGTGCTGGGGGAGGGCGAGATGGAGGTAGGGATGGAGGTAAATGAGATGGTAGGTGCCCTCCTCCAGATGATGGGGATGATGGTGGAGATGATAGGGGAGGAGGAGCTGTGGGTGGTATGGGAGAGATGGCTAGTGGCAGTAGAGAGGGTCGGCGTACGCGATTTAGATTTGTTGCTCCCAGGATAGATCCAGGGCCGTTACTTATAGGGGAGTAGTAGAGGCAATAGAGACAGTAGTAGCAATAGCCACTGGACAAGTCATAGGATAGGCCCTCTGGGCAGGATTGTGGCAGAGGTTCTGGTAGGGATGGAGATCCCTTATCTCAATTTGAGTAGGAGAGAGAGAAGCTTAGGGCCCGAATTATGGCATCAGAGGCCAGAATTACTACAGTAGATGCTCAGATCATAGTAGAAGATGCTTTTCTTACTGATAGAGATACACATTTGGAGAGGCTTAGAGCAGAGCAAGATACATAGGCTCGGACTACAGTCCATCAGGCACAGAGGGCTACATATTATTATGCTTTATACCATGTTGCAATGTCAGAGGGACATGCTGTATCATTTTGATGCCTAGTGTAGTAGTCAAAGGGGGCCATGACTCCTCCAGTAGTTCCATTTGTACCACCACCACCTCCTCCTCCTCCTCCTCCTCCAGATTAGGGAGAGGGGCAAGTTAGCTTTGATGTTGTATCTTGTCACATATTTTTGAGATTATATTGTATATCTAGATCCTTCTGAGATCATTCTTTTGTACAATGACACTTTATACATGTATATATCATTCTTTCTTTCATTCTGATACTCTAATACTCTTTGTGTCATATTTTTTTATCTATACCATGATTATATATATCTGATGCAGCTGTTTCCGATTCTGACATGTTTCATGAGTTCTCTTTTCTTTGATAGATGTTGATGCACATGTGATTAGTTTTATCTTGGTCTTATGATGAGTTAGATCGTAGATGATGACATCAATTATGTATTTGGATTTATCACTGATATAAATATGTTTCAAATGATACTATGTGAATATGCAAAATGTATGCTTTTTTTAAGTTTTTTTTTCTTTATACAAGTAAATGTATGGATGCACTTAGGATGTAGAAATAAAATGCATAAATGCTTTGTTTTTGTATTTTCCCCTTCTGTCTCATTTTATGGATGCAAAATGTATGCTATGGATGTGCAACGATATAAATATCAGTAATATTTAAATGGATGTAATTAACTTGGATTTAGAAGAAAATTGAAATCATTTTGAGCTCAAAGTCCTTATGCTTTTGTTTCTTTCAAAAATGAATCATGCAATCCCTAAATGCAGCTATATGCAGACTCTTAGGACTTGTCATTGATTTGTAGATTTTGTATCTCTTTCGTCATCATTGGGCTTTTGTCAGAATGGATACCACCTGATAGTACAACCATCACTAATACCCACTGATATTATGAAAGTATGAATACTATTTTTATTGGATGAAATGTTAGAAATAGATTTAGGCATCAAGGCATAGAAGCGAGGATGACAAATTAGTCACCTCCTTTTACTATATTAGAAT
The DNA here is from genome assembly GCA_018584345.1 of Thuja plicata. Classification (NCBI taxonomy): domain Eukaryota; kingdom Viridiplantae; phylum Streptophyta; class Pinopsida; order Cupressales; family Cupressaceae; genus Thuja; species Thuja plicata. The sequence continues at coordinate 5,705,586 of MU225099.1, read as the reverse complement.
CTGTGTAAGGTAAGATATTGGACCCGCAATGACCTTGAAAATTCATATCCTTGGGTGCATTATGCTTCGTATACCTTAGTGAGAATCTGAGTTTTTAGAAAATAGACAAGGAAATTGTTTCAACCTCACCGTAGTTTACACATAACAAAGATCGAGATATATGTGTCTATCCACTCATGTTGGCAGCTCTTACCATAAACATTCAAGTTAGGTGAAATTTATAGGATCATTTGGAACAATCAACATATGCAGAAAACCAAGAAAACGTTATGCCTCCCGTCCCTGCAACTCTTTGTCTTTGCGCAGACATCATGTAGTAACTCGGAAGACATAACATTCATCAATTGAGAATCAATCAAATAAAATTCATAACTGCTTAGATGCCCCTAGTTAAAACATCATCAGTGCATAAAAGAGTTATAATCAAACGAAGAGCAAATTGTGTTTAAGTAGTATTTGAGAAATAATTTTTATTCATCTTTCAAGCACAGTACAGATTCATCAATCAAAATTTGGAATTGTAAGCAATATGTATTCCATGTTTGTTTATAACAGTGTTCCTGTTTGTAATCCAATGTAGGTCTTAGGAACATCGTTCATTTTAGTGAAATGTTTGTGCCATCCTTGTTTCATGAAAGTGAAAGTTTGGTGAAAGCATAAAGAAGCATTGTGTCACAAGACAAACTATCCTATGATGACCTAGAAGACGCAGCCTATCATGTTAGAAAAGATGCCCCCAGTGCGGAATGACTTGATCCTAAGACAAAAATGCAGACAAATCCCAAGCAAGGATAAGATTTTCGGAAGGAAACAAATTCAATCCATAACACATGTGTAATTGTGAAGGCTTACTATCAGCAATGTATTGATAGATAGAGTGCAGAATACAAGTGATGCCTAATTGCTAGGTTTTCACCACTTGGAAAAACTTCCTCATTCTTTTTGCTACCAGGATGCCCGTGTTACCAAGTTTTCATCAAGGCACTTTTCTCTTTTTCAATTTTTTTTCTATTTTTTATTTTTTTGAATGTTTTTATAGTTTCAAGGTGCCTGTTTGCCAGGTTTTCACTAAGGAACCTTTCTTCAGGACTATTTCCACTATTTTTGGAATTTCTTTAGGATCAATTTTATGATGTTTTTGGTATTTTCTGAGTTTTCCCTATACAAGTTCTACTAGCCAAACATCAAGCATAGAACTGCTTCAAATGTAGATTATTGATAGGATCTGGAAGGACATCTCCTTCAGGTGTAGCTAGTTGATATGCTCTAGTCCCAAAAGTTGAAGTAATGACATAAGGTCCCAACCAATTAGGTTCAAACTTTCCTTTCTATTCCCAGTTAGGCTGGTTCTTAGGATTCTCCTTTAGGACAAGATCCCCCACTTGAAACTGTCATGGGTTGACCTTTTTATTGTACCCTTTGGACAATCGTGCTTGGTATACCTTCAAATGATTGAACACCTATTGCCTGCGTTCACCAAGTAAGTGTAAAGAATTCACCCGATCAATGTGGTATTGCTCATGAGTAACGAGGCCTTGTAAAGATACCCACAAAGATGGGATTTCAACCTCAATAGGTAGTACTTCTTTAGCGCCATAGACAAGGGAAAATGGCATGGCTCTAGTTGGTGTTCCGATGCTTGTTCTATAGGCCCATAGTGCCAGATTTAGTTGTAAATGCCAGTCTTTGCCAAATTTACTCACAGTTTTGTGTAGGATTTTGAGAATATTTTTGTTAGATGCCTAAGCATGTCTATTACCTTGAGGATAATAGATTGAGGACCAATGTTGAGTGATGTGAAACTGTTTGCAAAGGTCATCAATGTCTTGGTTTTTAAATTGGCCCTCATTGTCTATTATAATTGAAGAGGGTATCCCATATCTACAGATAATGTAGTTCGGGATGAACATAGCCACCTATTTTTTAGTGGCTTTGATTAGCGGTACGACTTTGACCCACTTCGTGAAATACTCAATGGATGTAATGAAGAACTTGTGTCCATTTGAAGAATTAGGATATATTTGTCCAACCAAGTCAAAGGCCCATTGATGAAATGGCCAATGTGTTATGAAAGGTATGAGTTCTCTATCAGGAGCATGGATGAGGTTTCCATGTGTTTGGCATTTACGACATGTTTTGGAAAATTGAATAGCATCTTTTTCCATTGTAGGCCAATAATAGCCTACTCTAAGCAGTTTCTTAGCTAATGAAAAGTTATTTGAATGTGATTCACATACACCTTCGTGGACTTCTTTTAATGCGCAACCTGACTCTTCGTGTATAAACATCTAAGAAGTGTACCGTCAAGACCACATCTGTATAAGTTATTAGTAATGAGGACATAACGCAATGCTATCCTAATCAAGGATCGCTTTTCATTTCTGGATAGATCATTGGGAATAGTTTGGTCAGTTAGGTAAGCAATGATTTTAGCATACCGGGATTGGTTTTGGGCATTCAAAGCATAAATTACTTGGTATTCAGGGGTATCAAAGGATGGATAGGATAATTCTTCCACTAAGAAGTCATAGAAGAATTGATGTTCTTCTAGTTGTAACATGGATGCTAGGGTAGCCATGACATTTGCAGCCTTATTCTTCGTCCTGGGTATTTGCTAGAAAGTGATGAAGACAAAGTACTTCTTTAAGTCATCTACTAGTTGCTTTTAGGGCATCAACTTCTCATCTTTTGTCTGATAATCTCCATTGACTTGATTGATGATGAGCTGGGAGTCACCGTACACATGTAACTCTACAATCTTCCATTCCATAGCAAGTTTAAGATCATTTACCAATGCTTCATATTCAGAAATGTTATTTTTGCATGGAAACATTAATTTGTAGGACTTGGGTATCTTGTAGCCTTGAGGAGTTATGCATAGAACCCCTTCTCCTGAGCCTTGTTGCATGAAAGAAACATCAAAGTACATCTTCCACAGATACTCAGTCAGATGCATAATTTTTTCATCAGGGAATTCAATTCTTAAAGGTTCATCATCTTGGAGTGGTGAATCAGCTAGTTGATCTGTGATGACTTGTCCTTTAATATCTCTCTTGTCCACATATTCAATGTAAAATTTGCTCAGAATGAGGAGCCACTTTACCAGACATCCTGTTAATGTTGTTTTTCTTAGGAGGTACTTCAAAGGATCTATCTTTGCAATGATCCTTACTGTGTGTGATAGCATGTAATGTCTCAATTTTTTTGATGCAAAGACAACTGCTAAGCACGCTTTCTCAATAATGTTGTAATTGAGTTCATAGGAGACTAATGTTCTACTAATGTAGTAGATTTCTCTTTCTTTATTTCTTAATTTCATCCTCTTGTGCTAGCAATAATCCTAGTGATGTGGTTGTAGCTGCAATATACAAGAGTAATGGCCTTCCATGAATGAGCGCCATAAGAATAGGAGTACCTAGGTACTCTTTTACTTCTCTTAAGTTGGATTCACAATGCTCATCCCATTTGAAAGTGACACCCTTATGTAGTAATTTGGTAAAGGGTTGCGCTCTATCTGCAAGTTGAGACATAAACCTCTTGATTGATTGAAGTCTCCCTTGTAATGTCCTCATTTGACTAATGTTGCATGGAGGATTCATTTCTAGTATAGCTTTGACTTTTGCAAGGTGGTGCAGAGCACCCTAGGGTTTTAGCTCCAAAACCCTAGCAATTTAGCAATGGTGGTCCAGGAGCAGATCATGGTTAGCGGTTAGCTCAGTTTCGGTTAGCAGTTTTTCCCAAACACTAAAAGCTTCAGTTTTAACTCCTAAAGAGCGGTTACCTTACACTTATCGCACAATCGCATGATGATCAGCGGTTAAAGGAAAACTATTGCGACAAGGTGATGTCAGTGTTTATCGCACAGTCGTGAGTTGATGGAAGGTTAAGTTGAAACCGGTGCGAGAGCGCGATGAGCACTGTATCGCAAGGTCGCAGAGTACCAGACGGTTAAGTCATTTAGTGTGTGAGTGAGCGATGAGAGCTCATCGCACAGTCGCGAGGTGAATTGGCGGTTAGGTTAAAACCGGTGTGACCACGCGATGAGGGTGTATTGCACAGTCGGCAGCTAATGGGCGGTTAACAGGAAATGTGTGCGACAAGGCGACAGATAGCTCATTGCACAGTCATGAGTTTCTCAGCGGTTAAGTTCCTAGGTGCATGAGTACGCAACAACCAGACATCGCAAGGTCACAGAGACATCGTTAGTTCGGATAAAAGCATCGCGAGTGCGTGACTATGTTGCGTCGCCCTGTCGCAGATGAACCGACAGTTAAGTGAAAAGCGTTGCGAGTGCACGATGGATGATGCATCGCCGGGTCACAGAAGAATAGGCACCTCAGATGGGAGTATGGCGAGTGCGCGACGAGCCAGGAATCGCAAGGTCGCAGATCAAAACATACATAGTGATTTTAACTCACGACTATGCGATTTGCATTCAAGCAGTGTAAGTGTCTGACCGAGTTGGGAAAGAGTTGAAAAGTCAGATACGAAAAAAAGGAAAGAGAATGCCATGGAGGAAAAAGGAGATCCAGGTCATCAACCATGCAGAGAAAGAGAATGATGACAGTTACAGGAGAAGATGAAGAGCCGAGGCAGTTGGGATTCTTCAGGCGGCTCGGTAACCTAAAAATAGTTACAATCAAGAACAGGTCGAGTATAAAATGGAGAAAAAAACCCTGTAAAGGAGGTTGGAGAAATTTGAGTTAGAGAAGACTAGCATAGAGAATTTACATTTACATTGTAATTTTCAAGCTTTCAATAAAGAGATAGTTTCCTATGTTCTATGTATTCTTTGTTTTGTGTGCAGACTTCTGTAGAGTAGGATTTTGAATTCAATTGAGGATCATGGATGCTTTTTGACTCTGATAATCCATCCTATGGAGTGTGACTGTCAGGAAGCATCCCCCATGTATTTTATTTCTGTTTTAGTGTTTGTGTTGGAGGAGAGGCTAGTCAGAGTTGGAAACAAGTCCTATGCGAGCTAAATGGTTCAGCTAGGGAACTTGTAGGAGAGATAGATAAAAGGAGAAGGTGCATGACTGACTATATTCAGTCATGAAGAGTAAGATACAGTGAAGAGTGAGGCATTTCGGTGGGTAGGAAACCAAGGAGAGAGGGAGGATAGAAATATTTCTAGCTAGGGTCTGAGAGTAACCCTAAGAGACTCATGTGTGAGTCTAGAGGATCCTGAAGTGAATAGGGTCCAAGGTGAGATTCCTAAGAGAGAGTAGGAGTCTAGGATAGTAAGGTGACCTCCCCATCAGATTGGTATCACAGCCAAGTTAAAGATTTGGGTTTGAAATTTGTAGATGTTTCAAAGTACTGAGGAATTAGTAGGAGAATCAGCCATGGTGACGAATGTCGAGTTGGCTAAAGAGTTTAATGAACAGAAGGAGAGAAATAGACTCCTTGAAGAAAATCTAGAGGTGATGAGAAAACAACTAGAGGATATTGTTGATAAAGTGACTGGAGAAGCAGAGAGTTCCAATAAAGGAAAATCTATTGCAGAGGAGGATGTTATACCAGAACTAGATCCTCCTATGCCAGAAGAACCATTCTTAAAAGCTATCAAGGCTCTAGGGGGAAAGGCATTGGACAGAGTACTGGTGCTTGCTGGAAAAATGGATTCTGAACTGGTAATAGAATGGATTGAAGGAATGGAAAATCATTTTGATTGTGAAGGAGTGACTGAAGCACAGAAAGTGAAAGTTGCTAAGTCTAGATTGAGAGGAGCAGCCTTAACTTGGTGGAAATTCATCCAAGAAGAAA
>MU225099.1:5636055-5654091 GCA_018584345.1 Thuja plicata | reverse complement strand
TTCTCTATTTTCTATATGCATGGTATATGGCTACAATATCATTGTTAAAGTAGTTAACGAATCTGAAATTGTAAGGATTTAAAAGAATTTGCACAATACTTTCCTTTAGAGATTAGTGTAGGAAGTTGTTTCTACACCTGAGTTTCCTTACAAGTGGTATACAGACTCTTAGGACTGTCATTGATTGGCATATATTGTAGAATTTTATCATCATTAGGCACTTTTAGAACATATACAACTTGATAGTACAAAAATCACTAATACCCACTGATATTATGAAAGTATGAATACTATATTTTATTGAAATGTCAGAAATAGACTTAGGCATCAAGACATACAAGCCAGGATAACAAAATAGTCACCTTCCTTTTAATATTTCAGAATCTGTGTAAGGCAAGATATTGGACCCGTAATGACCTTGAAAATTCATATCCTTGGGTACATTATGCTTCGTATACCTTAGTGAGAATCTGAGTTAGAAAATAGACAAGGAAATTATTTCAACCTCACCATAGTTTACACGTAACAAAGATCGAGATATATGCGGAAATCCACTCATGGTGGAAGCTCTTACCATAAACATCCAAGTTAGGTGAAATGTATAGGATCACTTGGAACAATCACCATGCACAGCTCTTACCATTATGAACAAGATTCAAGAATATTTTAGCACTGTTGTGCATAATGGCCTTCTCAACCATTTCTAAGTTGTATGGATCACTAAGGAAGTCCATCACTTGGGTGGGTCTTTCTTCTTGGTCCACTAGTTGAGTTTATTCAGGAACTTTCTTAGCTTGTACTCCAGTTCCTTGAAAATATTGAGTGGCAAAAGGATTCTCCTCACAAGTAATAGTGTTGAATGTTGCACGCCTCATGCTTCTAGCTTGGGATGGTGTGAATACCATACAATGGTGGATTTAAAAGAATGGAAGACAAGAAGGTGTAAGATTGCAATGAAGTGGAGCAAAGATCTGATTCTGAATTTGATTAGATTTGATTGGATTGATTGATGTTTGATTAAAGATTGATTGATTGATGTTTGATTGGATTGAGGATTGATTGATTGGATTTAAATTTTTTTGGAGCAAAACCTAAGCGTGACGAAAACCTTGTGATGATACAAACACAAAAGGATTTGAAGAAACACCTGTTCTACTTGAAGATGGACTTGTGATCTCAAGAAAAATGGGATATTGCTAAGGGATTAAGAATACTTGAGATGGACTGATGGTCTACAAGTAATGTTGTGTTTGTTTGAGGATGAAGGTTTGAAATACTTTGATTAAGGTATTTCAACCTAAAAGGATTGATTTGACTTGATGATTTGATCTAATGCTCCAAGAGAAGGAATAATGATGATGGAAGAATGGAAGAATTGGTCCTAGAAGCAAGAGGTTATGTAGTTGTATTGTTCAATGGCGATGAAAGCACCATTGATAGAATATTTAGCCATGAAGTTGCAGACCTTGTTGTTGTAAAGGATTTTATCAACTTTCTCGTGATGCTCAATCTCTTGTTTGATAGATGTGGTAATATGTTGATATTCCTTAGATTTGTGAGTGGTTTCCTTCTACTCTCTATAGAATAGAGGTGTTGGAAGCTTAACCTTCTTATGTTTCTTGAAACTGGTCATGTCATATGAAAAATCTAATTTTGGCTGAATGAATGAATGAACTAGGGCAAATGATTTTGGGGTCCTACAAAAGGTCAAATTTTGAATGTCTTGGCAGATTTGGAAGCTCACTATTTTCAAGCAGAGATGACAGTCTCAGACGTAGCCAGTGAACTGCGCAGATGGTAATCTGCACAGACAGTGGATCCAGAGCGAAGACGACTGACTGTTGCTAAGATAGTGTGTTGAAATTATGGGTAAATTTTGATCTTTGGTCTGATTTTGGACAAATTTGTTTGATGGAAAGAACTGATTTCAGCACATTCAAACCAGAAAAATAATAGACACGTGTCTCAAAATAATCCAAAAAGGGACAAAGAAACCTTGAGGGATACAAGCAAATGTGACATTGGGAAACTTTGATTCAAATTGCAAGATCTCATTTGTCTATGTTCAAGTGACTCTTTCAAGCCACTTATATTTTTACAGGGTTTATCACAACGAAGACAGTTCAAACAGTAGCTACCTTAAGAAATTGGCTTCACATAAAATATTATAGGCCCATTGCTTGGTAGTCCTTCAGCTCACACAACAGTGTCACCCCCAGAAGGGCACCCATGTTTTTGCCTTTTTCTAGGTATTGTTGTTGTGCTATGAAGATCTCTTTCACAACACAATACCCTGGGACATGTATGATGGGAATCTTGGGGGAGAATCTTCCGTCCCCTTGCACTATAATAAATCACCATTTGGAGGTGAATCAGGTAACCTACTAAGTTACAGTTACTAATAATATTTTGTGATGTCCTCGCAATCGGTTTGTACGGTGTGAGACACTTAAGTCTCTAGTTCAACCATGCCAATATGATAATGATATTCACTCAGTATGGACTACCATTGAACATGAATCACACTTTATTTTTACACCGGCCGAGTGGATTATCGGTTTGAGGTTGTCCTCTAAAGGGGAAGCGCACCCTCTAGACAGGCCTCTCAAGAAGCTTGATTAAGCAAAGCTTTCTCTTCACCCAAGTTCCACAAAGGCGAGGGGAGAGGATACGGCTATAGTTTAATCATAGCATCACTTATATTTAAGGGATTTAATCTAATGAAAAATAGCTCAAAAGAAGTGTTGAAAAACATTTCTTAAAACACACCAAGAAGAATTCATTCCAAATTGAACCTAATTAGAGCCACTAAGTGTTTTCTATCTAAATAAAATACACAATAGTATGGTTAAGCATGCAAGTTCAATTCTTTTCCCACATAGAAAAAGAAAATCTTGTAAAGGTGTGTTAATTTTCCTTATGTCATTCAAGATTAGATGTGGTAAATTTTCATACATTCCAAGACAAATGATTAATCATGCAAGTTCATTCCAAAAAATCTGTTAAAACTTCTATGGAACCTGCACAAAAATTGTTAGTATTTTTTTGTTCTGAAATGTGAAATGTTGAAAAATGTAGTAACCCATAGGAAAATCACGTAACCGGCGATCTGCACAGACGGTGATCTGTGGCTATGGCTGTTCACCTACACAGACGGACGAATAAGAAACATAGTTAGATTCTGCTAAAAACAGACATAAAAATAGAATACTAAAAACTTAACTGTCAAAAACCAGAGAGTTAGAATACTAAAAACTTGATAAAAAATAGTTTAAACCACAGTATTAGAAGTTTTTTTTTTAGCAGGCAGAGATGGTGATTTATAGGTGCAGATGATTCAGAAGCGCAGATGGTGATCTGCAGAGATGGCGACTCTAGAGCGGAGACGTGTATGCGTGAAAATTTCCAGAACCATGAAAAAAATATGAAATCTGCAAAAAAATGTTAGAATTTAAGGGATGTGGGTCTCACCGGGCGTGCCAAAATGTCTATGCTAGAATCTAACCTGTTAGGAGCATGCTTACACATGTAAACGTTAGAGGTATAAATCAATCAACTACACTAACATGTCTAAAATCATACTACAAAAAAAAGAGACTCCATCATAACCTCCGATGAGCTGAGCAAGGGCACCCAATGCCTTATTGATTTTCTCCTAGAAAATTTTGTGGGTGTTCTCTCCCAACATAATAGACTAATCCCACTTTATGATTAAAAATGCAAGCTAAATGACTAAAATGAGTGAAGAACTCAAGAAACAAGTATTGAGAACTTGTCTCAATCTCTCACCATGATGAAGATGCAAAGAACTACTATTTAGGATGATATGCAAGATCTAAGCTAAGAAACTAAATTCATTCCATTAACCCAAGATGTGATATCTAGATTATCAAAATGAACTAATGAGCATAAAACATAAATATGAACTAAGAATTCTAGAGCTATTCTAGCATGATAACAATGCATAAAAGGGAGATTATTTGCTCTTGACAATGACCTCTATTTATAGATTTTTTTGGAGAGAGAGGGCTTGGATGAGGTGGAGCTCATGTGGCATCCACATACGTACCACATGAGGGACACATAAGCCATGCAAGAGGCCCACTTTTCTCATACATGTGTGAGCAACTTTGGATGTGATGGGTCAAAGTGTACTTAAAGTACACATGTGAAGGATCTTATAAGAGGTGTAAGAGTTTTGGGCCAATGAGACACTTTTAGAAAGTGTAAGAGGGTGTCATCATAGGTGCAAGAAACCTTGTTGGCACCAAATAAGGATTTGGAAAAGTGGATTTTTAAAAATTTTCACACGTGTGAGCAAATAATTAAGACTAATTGGTGTAGGAATCAAGAAATTAGCTTAATTAACCTTAGTTAATTAATAAATAGGTCTATTTGGTGAGAGTGATGTGAGGTAGGGTAGGATCTAGGTTCAAATTAGCTTAATCTAAATTTAAAATTTAGATTAATTTGGTATAGTAGAATTTAAGTCATGTGGAGGAATAAATAAATTAAAAATTTATTTAAAGGAGACTAATGAAGGGAAATGTATTTAAATAAGATTTAATACATCAAAGGGGGTAGTATTTAAATTAAATTTAAATACTAAGGAAAGTGAATTACATTTAATTAAATAAATTTAATTAAATAAATAGAAGAATATAACAAATATAATTAATTAATTAAAATTAATTATAATTTTAAGGGAATATTAATTAAATTAATATAAGGAGGATTTTAGACGTGTACATTTTGCCCCTCTTTGATGCGGTGTTGAAAGTGGCATCGCATCAAAGAAAAGAAAATAAGATGCCCCAGAGAGGTCAGGAAAACCTATGATAGCAAGAGCAGAGGAGTGTGCCCCCTCGAGAAAATAATAGAAAAATACAAATTTTTAATAAAATTTTCTCGAAAAAGGCAGAAAAATGGGGAAAGAAGACCAATTGCATGGTGTGTCCAAGAAAAATGGAGAAAAAATAGGGACCAGAACGGGGAACGCGGAGAAGGATGGAAGAAACGGGTCCCAAGGGTCTATAAATAGTCCACCAGGGCCCATAGACAAGTCATTTTCACTCACAGAGAGTAAACAAAGAGAAGAAGAGGAGAGCGATGGCAGCAAAGCGAGAGCATGCATAGGTTGGAGAGTGCATTTGGGTCTACCAGTAATCGACATATGTTGGACCACCGGTGAGTAGTCGAACACCTCCGAGTCTATTACGCATTGAATGTTTTTTAGGTGTCTAGGGTGTCATAAATGCATCCAAAAGTTGACGCACAGTGCAGACAGCGGTCGCCTGAACACTGGCTGCACAGATGGTGATCGACAAATCACCATCCTCATAGATGATTGATCAAGGATCAACGTCTGCGCAGATAGAGATCAGTCGATCTCCATCTATGAGGGGAGGGAAAGAGAGGAAAGTGCACAACAGAGACGACGGAGTTAGAACTTCGCTAGCTGCATGGCAAAGAGGCGGTGACCCAAACTGCCATCTCCATAGGCTAGTGTCTGTGTAGATGCATCATCTCCATAGACTAGAAACTGTGAAAATCTGCTATCTGTGAAGGTAAACCACCATCTATGTGGATTGACCCAAAAAGAGAAGAAAAAAGAGGAAGAAGAGGAAAGGAAGGGGGGTTGGAATCATTTTTTGATGCCCCAACATAGACGAGGGGCATTTTTTGATGCCCCAGAATGCTATCTGATATCTGACATGATCTAGTTTGTTGCAGGAGAATACTATCGCCTTCTGGGCAAGGGAGTGCTACCCAGCGACTATGGCGCTGGAGTAGGAGCTGACTATAGTGGAGTGGAGGATCGTCACACTATGCAGGCTAGAGAATGTATGTCATTGGCCACATTTGAGAGCGCATAATGTGCTAATGTCAAATTTGATCAAGAGGTGGAACAGTACCACTTTGAGCTTTCACTTCCCGATAGGGGAAACTATGATCACCCTTCATGACGTGTGGAGGATCTATAGAGTGCCTATTCAGGGGCTGATACCTGAGTTCTACTTTGAGCGTTCAGAGCCCCACATGGAGATGGAATTTGGGTGGAGGTATGCAGATCTGTCTACTACAGGGTAGTGGATGTCCTGGGTTGGAGAAATGGTGATCTAGCCACGGTTGCGGTGTGTGGCCATCTACTTGGCCTGATTGATAGGAGGTTAATTGATGCCTGATCATGCAGGCAAGGGATTCCCGATCGGTTGGGCTCGAGTTCTCAGTAGCATGGTGGAGGATGGAGACCAGTACTGCTGGGGATACACTATTCTCAGGTAGCTTTATTATGATCTACACATGTGTGCCAACCGGAAGGGTAGGGAACTAGGTCCAGGATGCACGCTTCTTCTTGTATGGGCGTGGGAGCACATTGCGGTCATACGACCAATTAGGCACCAACAGACCAGAGTGGCTTACAAGTCATTTGTATGTAGATACAGGCCACCGATCAGTTATGATGCCACATATTCAGTTGGTTACTGGTGGTGGAAGCTTGATGAGATGGGGGAGATACCGTGGGCACCGTATGCAGGGTGCGAGGCCTAGGGACATGAGATCCCACAGAAGGATGGGTATGTAGAGGATGAGTTTTATGACTCGTATTACATGAGATTTTTTTAGACCGACTGTTGGTTGATTAGGAGGACAACATATATGATCTCCAGATACATGTCATCTAGGGTACGAAGACATATGGGACAGGTCTAGGAGGCAGTCCCAAATGGGTTCCTGCATCCACTAGTGACACAAGAGGTGGGTAGCATCTAGGGTATGGGACTAGATCCCCGCATAGCATGAGCATCTTTTATGGGGATGATAGAGGTCCCATGGATTAGGGTACGGGAGTCTCTACAGGATGTAGGCGTAGTCCCAACATATGCTCAGTGGTGGGTAGCACATAGACCAATCAGGTTGACAGTGTCAGGGATAGTACAGGAGGATGAGAAGCCTAAAGAGGGAGGAGATGGAGAGGGACAAGATGATGACGGTGATGACAAGGATGGAGGAGGGGCCAAAGGGAGGAGATTCTAGCCTAGGGTGGCATCACAGAGATGGAGAGGGCAGGTAGAGATACTTGCGGGGAGGCATCCTCCGATAGTCCCACGTGCATAGGGACAAGACCAGGGATAGGATCAGGAGCCGTAGGGGCCACATAATCATCCATAGGGACTAGAGGGATAGGGGCCATAGGTATAGGGACCACCAGCTGGGCACATAGCCCAGGAGGTGTATGACACAGTGGTAGCCAAGAGGGACAGTCTTTGGACTGAGCTAGGTAGGGTACAGGGCTTGCTCGTGACATCTCAGGTGACTGAGGTGAGCGCACAAGAAGAGATATAGAGGCTATAGGGATTACTATCTACAATGCAGGCTACAACTAGCAGCTTATAGATAGAGCTATCCAGGATACAGGGGGAGCTAGCAGCGGAGACCGCTCGAGGAGATAGTGCGTAGAGAGAACTAGATTTGTTACATGCTCAGGTTGACAGTGGAGAGTTCACTATTATAGAGGAGCATGGAGATGTAAAGGAGCTGGAAGCTATGTTAGCACAGATATCAGCTTTGACAATCAAGCGAGACTTAGCATGGAGACATGCAGAGGACTACAGAGTAGAGCGAGAGATAGCTTGTTAGGCAGGAAGGGCTATCGGTGTAGGATAGATGATGGCGGATGCATTTGTGGCACAGAGAGAGGCTGGTTAGAGGGGACAAGAGGCCACATATTATATGGGTCTCTATTATGATGCAGTGCCAGAGGGGTTACGAAAACCTTCTTACTCAGAGAGACCACAGACAGAGAGCACAGGGTGAGGTTCGCAGGGATTGGTGGGGTTACCACAGTGCCCAAGCAGGGGTGCAGGGCCATCACAACCACCACCATGATTCTTCTCAAGCCATTTTGATACACATTTTTGTATGATTTATGTGACACATTATGTACTATTGACATTTTTATATATATACATGGACTTTGTGGACTATTTGGACTTGATTTATGGTCATTATTTATGATGTTATGTGATGTGTATGCAGGATGTATGGATGCATTATGATGTTATATGATGTTTATTACTGACATGCAGGATGAGATGAATGTATATGATTATGCTGACTTATTTGTGATGCAAGGATCAGATGCGTATATATATGTTAGATGTGATGTGTTAATGCTTATAGATGGATATATTTTGACATGTAGTGATGGAATGTGATGGTTAATAAATGTAAATGCATATATTATTTGTGAAATGTGTAATGAATCCTAAAAAAATGTTAAGGACTTAACAATGCAACTAAATAATAAATGGATAATGAATGAAATGTAACTATATGCCACTATAATATGATGAATGTATAATGAAAGCAGTATAACTATATGCAACTATAATATGTAATGGAACTAAATGCAATCTTAATATGTAATGATTAATGAATGAAGTAACAATGCAACTTATAATGAATAATGATTAATGAATGGACCTAATGAATGTAGTATAAGACATATGGGGACACTATTTTTGTGTGTATCAAATAGGTCTAATAAAATCACTTAGGTGACTGGATAGAGGGAATAAATAGAAACCTTTTCCAAGAGCAAAATCAAAATGCAATATGACCTAACTAAAATGTAAATACTAACTACATGATGATAGTGGGATTGATACCATGTTAATGTTGGAGAGCACACCCTAGTTTGATATTGTAAAAGGAGTTATGCGCCATGTGCTAGAAAACACAAGTGACATGGTTCCTTTGCGTGGACTAGACTCTCAGACAAATAGGTTGTTAGGAATAAGAATGCAAGATATCAGGTATGATGAGATCTATGAAATGTTACTCATGAGGAGACGTAGTAAATCCAGATCTTTTTAGGGATTTGAGATGCATGAATCCTACCCCTAGTGAGGCATACATAGTCATAACTAAATATCAAAACATAAATGCACTAACAAACTATGACAAGTAGATCATACCACAAATGACATGTATTTCACTATATACTCACCATAACAAACCAAGATATAGAAGATCGAGGCTGTTGCGATAAGGACGTATTAAAACACAAGATAAAATCAACAAAAAAACATCCTAACCAAGTGGTCATTCAGTCCAAAAGTTCTTTCCATGAACAATTTTGATGTGAGGATTGATAGAACAGCCGACACCGGAAGTATGCATCTTGATGGGCCAAATATTGATTGATAAAAATGGGAATTCACTAGCAATTGCTTGTGAATAGAATGATCATTAGGAAAGTCAATCTTTCTATTGGTTTGTTGCAAACATTTGCGATCACTGTGTCTAGAACAAATCTCAATATTGATATGTTAAGCTCAGTCATGTGGGAATTTTTATTGCAGAGGTGGAAAACTATCAAGGAACTACCTGTATAGATATGGGTAGTGACTTTTATTATGGAAGACGATGTAGGCTGCTTGGAAAAAATGTGGAAATAGATGGTGGATCTTACTACACATGGCACCTGAAATAGGTTTACACCATGGTACTTATCCATTGCACCACCGAAGTGGTTTTCACAGATGGACAAAATTATTTCTCTTTCTCTTTTGATTTTTTGAGATTCTTTTCAAGATTTTGTATTTTTTATGCTTTTTTGATTTTTTGTTTTTGCTTACTTTTTGAATGTTTTTGGATTTTCTGCTTTTCTAATTTTTTTTTTTGGATTTTTGGATTTTTGAAAATTTTGGCTATAAAATGGACTACTGACAGATCAAGCATAGAAGTGCTTGAGATGTACAATATTTACAAGATCAGGGATAGGATCTCCCTCTAGTGATGCAATCTACTAAGCACCAGAACCATACTTTGTTGTGATGATGAAGGGCCCCAACCAATTAGGTTCAAACTTTCCTTTCTTTTCACGGTTCTAGAGGTTCTTCATATTGTGCTGCAGGACAAGATCACCAACCTCAAACTAATGAGGCTTGATCCTTTTGTTGAACTAAAGGTGAAGGAAATTTTGATACATGTGAAGGTGGTCTAGGGCATTGAGGCATCTCTCATCAAGGATTTCCATCTATTGCAAGTGGGCAACTCTATATTCTTCTTTGGAAAATAGATTCTTGAGAGAAATTCTGAGGGAAGGGAGCTCAATTTTGATGGGTAGAATAGCCTCATTACCGTAAACAAGGGAAAAGGGGGTGGTTCCAGTGGGGGTTTGAAAAAAGGTGCAATAAGCCCAAATGGAAGGATTGAGGTGAAGGTTCCAATCATGGCCAGCTTCATCGATTATTTTCTTGAGGATTCTGAGGATGGTTTTATTCGTAGCCTCAGCTTGACCGTTGCTTTGCGGAAAGTACTTGGAAGAGGTATGGTGGGTAATGCTAAATTTCCTACATAGCTTCGTGATATCCTTATTCTTGAAAGGTCCTCCATTATTAGTAACAATATCCTGAGGAATGCCATAGCGATAGATAAGATAGTTCAAAATAAACTTTGAAATTTGTTTTCCAATAGTGTAGGTGAGAGGAACAGCTTCGACCCACTTGGTAAAGTACTCAGTAGCAGCCAGGATGTATTTATGGCCATTGGAATAATTAGGGAAAATCTTTCCAATGAGGTCGAGACCCCAGCGTGAAAAATGCCAAGGGGTGATGGTGGGCTGAAGGGATTGGGAGGGAGCGTGTATCAAATCGTTGTGCTGCGGACAAGGAACACACTTCTTCACATAGTTGTAGGCATCTTGTTCCATAGTAGGCCGGTAATATCCAGTGCGTAATAGTTTCTTGGCCAAAGTAAGTCCGCTAGAGTGAGCCCCATAGATTCCTTGATGTACCTCCTCCAAGGATGTTTGTGCTTCATCAGAATTTAGACACCTTAAAAGAGTTCCATCCAAATGCTTTCAAAAAAGGTTATCACCAAGGATGGTGTATCAAGAGGTGTGACAAATGAAGGTTTTACGTTGGTTGGGGGTTAAAGTAAGTGGGGTATGTCCATCGCAAAGGTAGGAATAGACTTCTTGGTACCATGGGGAGTTGGGATCAGCAATTTCACACACCATTTTGAAATTTGGTTTGTCATAGGCAGGGACCGTAAGATTCTCAACAAGAAACTCACACCATGTGCTGTGTTATGGCATGGTGATCAAGGACCCAATTGTTTCTATGGCATCTGCTTCTTTGTTGTTTGTGTGAGGGATCTGTTGGAAGATTAGCTCAATGAAATGCATTTTGATATCTTCAACTATATGGCGGTAGGGAAGTAACTTGTCATCCTTTGTTTGATATTCATCCATAACTTGTTTGATAACCAATTATGAATCACCAAGCACCAATATATTGAGAATCTTCCATTGTATGGCCTGTCAGAGTCCAAGTACAAGGCCTTCATATTTTGCAATATTGTCGATACAAGGAAAATGTAACTTATAAGATTTAGGGATGAGATCCCCTTTTGGTGTAACAAACAAGATTCCTGACCCTGATCCTTTCTAAGTGAAGGAGCCATCAAAATAAAGCTTCCATGGTGTACTCAGGGAAAGATTAAGGACTATTTCATTTGGAAAATCTATGATCAAAGGATGTTTACCATCAATAGGTCCTTCAGCTAATTGATCTAAAATTACTTTTCCTTTGATAAATTTGTGATCCACATAAACAATGTCGAACTCACTAAGGATCATGACCCATTTTGTTGTACGACCAGTAAGAGCAGCACATGCTAGGAGATACTTGAGGGGATCAATTTTGGAAACAAGATGAATCTTATGATTAAGCATATAATGCCATAGTTTCTGTGTATAGAAAACAATAGCCAAACATGCCTTCTCAATTAGGGAATAATTCAACTCATAGACAATAAGAGTCCTGCTGAGATAGTAAATTGCTCGCTCTTTTCTGGTATCATCTAATTGTGCCAGGAGGGCTCCCAACGTGACCTCTGTAGAAGATATGTACAAAATCATAGGATGACCAGCAATAGGTGGTACCAACATAGGTGGATTAGCTAGATATCCTTTCATTTTCTCAAATTCATTTTTACATAAGAAATCCCACTGAAACTTGATATTCTTACGCAAGAGATGAGAGAACGGATGCACCTTATCTGCCAGTTGTGACATGAATATTTTGATTGATTGCAGTTTTCCTTGTAAACTACATAATTTCTTCAATGTTTTGGGTAGTGTCATCTCTAGGATTGCTTTCACTTTCTTTGGATCAACTTCTATTCCACGTCGTGACACAATGTATCCCAGCAGCTTACCAGATTGTACTCCAAAGACACACTTCTTAGGATTCATCCTAATCTTATATTTATCCAATCACTCAAACATGGTATGTGATTCCCTTGGCTTGGATTTTCCTAAAAGATCATCCACATAATCTTCCATGATGACATACAAAAGGTCATGAAAGATGGTAGTCATTTCTCGTTGATAAGTAGCTCTGGCATTTTAAGGCCAAAGGGCATCACTTGATAAGAGAAGGTGCCCCAAGGCATTGTGAATGCAGTTTTGTGCTGGTCTTCTAGTAATATTCTGATCTGATTGTAACCTAAGAAGCCATCGATAAGTGACAACATTTCATGTCTGGCAGTCAAATCTACTATAATGTCAATATTTGGGAGTGGAAAATCATCCTTGGGACATGCAAGGTTTAGATCTTTGAAATTAGTGCAGATGTGAATGCCCCTAGTAGGCTTGCCTACTGGTACAATATTAGAAACCCATTCAGGATAATCAATTGGTCTGATTACTTCAACATCCAGCATTTTTTGAAGTTCTACTTTGACTACTAGTGCGACTTGCGGATGCATCTTGCAAAGTTTTTTCTTAACAGGTTTTACAGTTGGATCTATAGCAAGATGATGCATGACAAGATCTGTATCTAGCCTGGGCATGTCCTTGTACATCTAGGCAAATTTGATTTTATTTTTATGCAAGAATGTTGTCATGTCTTTCTTTTCCTGATCACTGAGAGAAACTGCAATGTAGGTGATGTGTGGATCTATTTCTGTGCCCAGATTGATTGGAATAGTGGTGCAGGAGCACCCTTGAGAAGCCAGTTAGATTGGTGGTCTCATGTCATTTTGGGTGTGTGAAAATGTTAAAAACCCTCTTGAAGGGCATTGTAATTATATAAGGTCATGTGGACCAAGTGTGGTTTGAATTAATGTTTATTTGTGCTTTTTGTTAGGTCAAAATAGTTCATCTTGGCTCATTAATGACATTATACTTGATAATGTGGTCAAGTGGAAATTTGATTTTTTTCATGTCTTTAGGGTCCTATGATACCCGAAGAGGTCTAACTAGGGTTATTTAGGTCAGATTAGTGTTAAAACACTTGAAAATTGCAAATGTGTAAAAGATGTCAAAATGTTGCTATGCAACATTAGCAACTTTTAAAAGTTGACAACATTTTTTTTGTTGTCTTAAGGGTTTCAATTTTTAATTTTTTTTGAACCCACCCAAGGGGTTAGGCATGCATGTTGAGGGGATATAAGGAAGGAAAACCCTAATTTGAAGGGTTGGAATTCATTGTACAGATTTTGGGTTTTGGAGCCAAGGAGTTTTTTTGAATGACAGAGTAGCAGAATTAAAGAAATTTGTTGTTTCTTATTGTGCATGGATTAGATTTAGTACTGTGATCATTTGATGCTATTTTTGGGCATGTTGTAGAGTGATTTCAATATTTAGTTTGCTCTGTAATTACTTTTCTTTTGGTTTTTGTAAATTAGTTTGTTTTAGACAGTTTGCTGTCCAGTTTTGACAGAGAGGCAAAGATGTGGACCTAACTCCATTTCCCACCATTGGTTCTATACAGCCACTTGGGAATGGAGAATAGGTCCATGGAGCTTCAATAATATGGAAGGTGGAGCTCTGGAAGTGTGTACACCTATTTTTAAGGTCTTTCCCTAGGCAAGCTGTGGTTGTAGCCCGGCTAGGAAGACCAAGAAGAAGTGTTTGATAAATGCAGGAGGAATGTTTTCATGAGGAAAGAAGGCCATGGATGCATTGATATATGTTTTTTAAGTACTCATGAATGAGGAGGAGTTCCCAAGAAACCAAGTCACCAAGTTTTGAGACCAAAGACCAAGGACTAGTCTAAAAAGCTTTAAAAAGCCCTATTTCTGAATCAGGGTGTATGGACAGGGTTGAGACCTGAGACCACCAAAATATTGAAGGCCTTGAGTGGTAGGTGTGAGCTACCAAAATAAATTTTGGGGTCCTTTGAGGTTTTGTCATTGAAAATGTGCATTCCTACTTTTTAGGAGGCCTAATTGGAGAAAAAGGCTACAAGGCCTAAAAGATAGGAAAATGGAAAGCGATGGGAAAATGGTCTGACTTGGAAACTTAAGACCCATGTTGGGATTCAAGATTGAATTTTAATGAAGCCCTGGCCCTCCTACAATCCAAAACAATCATTAGGGCTTCAGGGGTATAGTTGAAAGGAGTTCTTGTAAAGAAAAAAGGATGGAAACCTAATAAGATAGGAAGATTCTTAGGAGAGGGAAAGAATTGAATCTTTCCAAGATTTGGAGGGTGGATTGAGGAAGCCCTAAGGGTCCTAGGAGTGACCTAAGAAGAGTTCAAAACAATTCAAAGATATATCTAAGTTTCACTCCCTATCAGAGTGGTATCAGAGCAAACGTTCAAGATTTGGGATAAGCAGTGTTGCAGCTAGTGGATGTTGCAGACTGAAGAATCAAGTGGAGAGTCAAGTGCATCTAGCAAGATGGTGACCAATGCTAAATTGGCCAATAAATTTGAAGAACAAGAAGAGGACAATAGACTGCTAAGAGAAAGATTGATACAACTAGAGAAACTCTTAGGAGAGGTCCAAGACAAGGCAGATAGAGTGAAGGACAAGGTAGACCAGAAAGAAGAAAAGGAAGCTAAGGAGAAGGAGTTGGACTTAGAAGAAGAAGCACATGCTCCTGATATAATTACAATGCTGATCTAGTCATGGACTAGATAGATAGTCTTGAAAATCACTTTGAATGTGATGGTGTGATAGATGCTCAAAATTTGAAAGTGGCTAAGTCTAGGTTGACAGGACCAACACTTACCTGGTGGAAATATGTTCAGACTGAGAGAGAGAAAGAGGGAAAGAACCCTATTGTTACATGGAAGGGTATGTTAGCCAAGTTGAAGAAGACTTACCTACTGGATGACTATGAAGTTCAGATGAATAGAAAGAGACAAAACCTCAGATAAAAAGACCTTGATGTCCAAGCATATACTAAGGAATTCCAAAAGTTATGCTTAAGATCCAAGATAGTGGAGGATGAGAGAATAAAATTAGCTAGATATCAGAATGGAATCAAGTGGTCTATACAAGAAGAGATGAGCCTTGCTACCCTAACCAGTGTGAGATAATGCTATCAGATGGCTTTAAAGATAGAAGAGAAAAGCAAGAGGAAACATGATCAGACCTCAAGAGGGAGAGGTAGAGGAAAAGAGAATAGAGGACATAGAGGTAGCTTTGCTGGTAGAGGTAGTGATTATAGATCTCAAGGAGAATCTAAATTGACTGAAATAGTCAATGAGACCAGTGGAAGAGGTAGAATGAGTAAAGGAAGAGGATTCCAAGGTGGAGGAAGAGGAAAATTTGGAGGTTCAGGTAGAGGCTCACACTTTGCAAACATGAAATGCTTTCATTGTAATCAACTAGGCCATCCAGTCTATAGATGCCCTGAGAAGGCCTCTAGTTCGCATGGTGAAAAGAGGGTGAATTACCTAGCCCAAGAAGAAACCAACATTATTAAAGCTCCTGAAATTAACCTTGATTCAGAAAGTGGGGAGAATCTAGTGATTAGGACAATTCTCATAAAGGAGCCTATCAAAGAAGAAGCTAAGAAAAGGATGGCACTTTTCATAGTAAAGTGCAAGATACTTGGCAAATTTTGCAGGATGATCATAGACTCAGGGTCTACTGATAACATCATCTCAGAGGAGGTAGTCAGCAAGCTAGGACTAACCAAGATACCTCATACAAACCCTTATAGAGTTACATGGTTGAATAAGGGTCAACATGTTCTTGCAAATGAGAAAGCATGGGTTGATTTTTCAATAGGAAAATGTGTGGATAGAATCTTGTGTGATATACTTCCAATGGATGCATGCCACCTAATCTTAGGTAGGCCATGGAAGATTGATAGGAAGAAAGTTCATGATGGAGAGAAGAATTCCTATTCTTTCAAGAAAGGTGGGGTCACCTAGAAAATTCAGTCACTCATTGATGATGAGGGGTCTACCTCAGCAGGACCTAATGTCTTATTGCAAGGAGGTAAGGAGTACATGTAAGGTGTAAAGAATGGAGAAGGAACACACTATGCTATCATGCTTAAGCCTAGTGAAGAGAAGAAGGTGGAACAAGCACCATTACCAAAGGAGGTGCAAGAGTTATTGAAGGAGTTTAAAGACATGGTTACTGATGGGTCACCTTTAATGTTACCACCTCCTAGAACCATAAGTCATCAGATTGACTTCATACCAGGAGCATCTCTACCAAATAAGGCTGCATACAATGTGACTCCTGATCAAAATAAAGAGATAGTTAGCCAAGTCCAAGAAATTTTGGACCAAGGTCTAATCAGACAAAGCATTAGTCCATGTGTGGTGCCAGTAGTTCTAGCATCAAAAAAGGAGGTAAGCGGAGGATTTGTACAAATTCAAGGGCAATTAATAGGATCACTATAAGGTATAGATTTCCCATTCCTAGGATTGAAGATCTTATGGATTTTTTGGGAGGAGCAAGGTACTACACTAAGTTGGATTTGAAGAGTGGGTGCCATCAAATTAGAATTAAGGAGGGGGATGAATGGAAAATAACATTCAAGACTACAGAAGGGCTTTATGAATGGTTGGTCATGCCCTTTGGGCTTAGCAATGCCCCAAGCACCTTTATGAGGTTGATGAATGAAGTGTTGAAGGACTACATAGGTAGATTTTTAGTTGTGTACCTTGATGATATCCTCATTTTCAGTAAGACAAAGGAGGAACACCTCCAACATTTGAGAATTGTGATGAAGAAACTCCATGAGGAGAAGCTGCCCATTAATTTGGAAAAATGTGAATTTATGAAGCAGGAGCTAATCTATCTAGGTTTTGTGGTGTCTCAAGGAACCTTGAAGATGGATCCTAGAAAATTTGAATCAATACTAAGTTGGCCTACCCCTACATGTAGCATTGAAGTAAGGAGCTTCCATGGGCTTGCCCACTTTTATAGGAAGTTCATTAGAGGTTTTAGTGAGATATGTGCACTAGTCTTAGATACAATAAAAGGTGGAGTAAAAACTAAATTCAAGTGGACTTTAGAGGCTGGTAAGGGTTTTGAGTGGTTGAAAAAGAGAGTGGCTACACAACCTATTTTGGTTTTTCCAAATTTTGATAATTTGTTCACCCTTGAATGTGATGCAAGTGGTATAGTTGTTGGGGCAGTATTGAACCAAGAGAATAGGCCAGTGGCATTTTATAGTGAAAAGTTAAATGAGGCTAAGAAGAGGTATTCCTCTTATGACCTAGAGTTATATGCATTGGTGCAATCCTTGAGGAAGTGGAGGCACTATTTTTTGCCAAAGGAATTTGTTGTTTATACTGACAATAAAGCTTTTAGTTTTATCAATTCTCAGGAGAAGTTGAGCAATAGACATCTCAAATGGATGGAATATTTGCAGGCCTATACCTTCACTATCAAGCACAAGAAAGGGTATTTGAATAAAGTAGTTGATGCTTTAAGTAGGAGACTCTTTACAGTCCAAGAGGTGCAGCTACAAAGTATAGGTTTGGAGAGTTTCAAAAATCTTTATGAAGGAGATGAAGACTTCTCAAAAGCATACAAGGTATGTAAAGATTTCAAAAACCATTTCCATAGTCAATTTACAGACTATACCATTCAGAATGATCTCTTATTTAGAGGAGGACAGCTATGTATCCCTAGGGGATCTATGAGGGAGAATGTGATACAAGAGAAGCACAATGGGAGCTTAAGTGGCCATTTTGGCCTAAACAAAACACTAGAACTAGTGCAAAGGTTCTATTATTGGCCTAAGATGCAGAAGGACATC
>MU225099.1:5623409-5634439 GCA_018584345.1 Thuja plicata | reverse complement strand
CCTATGATACCCTAAGAGGTCTAACTAGGGTTATTTAGGTCAGATTAGTGTTAAAACACTTGAAAATTGCAAATGTGTAAAAGATGTCAAAATGTTGCTATGCAACATTAGCAACTTTTAAAAGTTGTTGACAACATTTTTTTTGTTGTCTTAAGGGTTTCGATGTTTAAGTTGTTTTGAACCCACCCAAAGAGTTAGGAACGTATGTTCAGGGGATATAAAGAAGGAAAACCCTAATTTGAAGGGTTGGAATTCATTGTATGGATTTTGGGTTTTGGAGCCGTGGAGTTTTTTTGAATGACAATGTAGTAGAATTGAAGAAATTTGTTGTTTCTTACTGTGCATGGATTAGATTTAGTACTGTGATCATTTGATGCTATTATTGGGCATGTTGTAGAGTGATTTCAATAGTTAGTTTTCTCTGTAATTACTTTTCTTTTGGTTTTTGTAAATTAGTTTGTTTTAGACAGTTTGCTGTCCAGTTCTGACAGAGAGGCAAAGATGTGGACCTAACTCCATTTTCCACCATTGGTTCTATATGGCCACTTGGGAATGGAGACTAGGTCCATGGAGCTTCAAGAATTTGGAAGGTGGAGCTCTAGAAGTGTGTGCACCTATTTTTAAGGTCTTGCCCTAGGTGAGTTGTGGTTGTAGCCTAGCTGGGAAGACCAAGAAGAAGTGTTTGATAAATGAAGGAGGGATGTTGTCATGAGACAAGAATGCCATGGATTCATTGATATATGTTGTGTAGGTACTCATTAATAAGGAGGAGTTCCCAAGAAACCAAGTCACCAAGTTTTGAGACCAAAGACCAAGGACTGGCCTAAAAAGATTGAAAAAGCCCTATTTCTGAATCAGGGTGTACAGAAAAGGTTAAGACCTGAGACCACCAAAATATTGAATTTCTTGAGTGGTAGGTGTGAACTTCCAAAATACATTTGGGGGTCCTTTGAGGTTTTTTCACTAAAAATGTGCATTCCTACTTTTTAGGAGGCCTAATTGGAGAAAAAGGCTACAAGGCCTAAAAGATAAGAAATTGGCAAGCGATGGGAAAATGGTCTGACTTGGAAACTTAAGACCCATGTTTGGATTCAAGATTGAATTTGAATGAAGCCTTGGCCCTCTTTCAATCTAAAACAATCATTAGGGCTTGGGAGGTATAGTTGAAAGGAGTTCTTGTAAAGAACAAAGGATGGAAACCTAATAAGATAGGAAGATTCTTAGGAGAGGGAATGAATTGAATCTTTTCAAGATTTGGAGGGTGGATTGAGGAAGCCATAAGTGTCCTAGGAGTGACATAAGAAGATTTAAAAACAACTCAAAGATATATCTAAGTTTCATTCCCTATCAAATAGTGTCTTCAATAATCATAGAGGACACTTCTGGTTTTGAGGATATAAATAGAAATTCAGCCTCTCCCTCCTCTAGCACCTTAGAAAGGTTTTCAATAGAGGGAGAATCCTTTATTTTATCATTTTCTTCATCCAAAGGTTCCTGTGAGAGGTTTTCACCAGAGGATGTGTTAGGATTTTTTCTTCCTGAACCTTCAACTCATGCTTGATTAACTCTATAACTCCCAATGTTTGAATATACTCACTCAAGCAAGAGAAAACTCTAATTGATGAGGGTTAATGATAATATCTAGGGAAAATACTATCACCTCCTTCCTTTTAGGTTCCACAACACCTAGGCAGGTATTACCTATATATGATTGTTGTCTCACTGTATTAGTAAATGTGGATACTGATTTGTTGCTTGTTTATAGTATTATCTTATAAATTACTCAGCGTGAAACTGAAATAACTTAACATAGAGTTTAACCATGAAAACTATTGAAAAGATAATAGAAAATAGTAGTGCTTTAAGGATATTCATCCTTCTTCCTTTTGATATTAGGAGGGGTAACCTAATGATCCTATCTTCAAAGAATCAACCAATTGAACTATATCCAATGAATACAATCACTTGAATGGAATTATCTATTTTGTATTATGTAAGATTAAGTAAATTGAAAGTATTTGATTATGAATCAATCACTTAGCAAATAAGAACCAGTGCCTAATCCTTGGGCTATGAGTCAATATCTTGTAAAAATCCACAGTGAGGTGATCAATATACCACTTGTAACAAATATAGAATACCTTGTAGGCTATCCTCTTCCTACAATTTTATCATCCAATCCTTAAACTTATGCTATGTTCCCTGGGTTACTTGAAACCTTTTAATCCTTCCTTGAAGGAACTTACAAGTAAGTGCATAACCACCTTGTTATCAGTATGCTTAAATGCCTTACAGATAAACATACAACAAATATAACAAAAATGCAAAGAGACAATTTAGATGCAAAAAAGAGATTGCAAGATAATTATATTAATACTTCAAAACCTTCAATTACATTCAGCTAGACAAATGGTACAAAGGTTCAGACATAAATTTTAGTCTGCCTTGTAATTCTATTAAATCTTCCAACTCTCAATCCTTTGAAAAGGTTACAAATATATATATATATATATATATATATATATATATAGGTCTCAAATCATCTTGGAATCCTTAAGAGAAGCATGCAACAAGCTTTGGATGATTTGAAAACCTAACCCTAAAAACAAGGAAAAAGACAAAAGACAAAAAGACTCCAAGCGGTGGGAAGACAAAACTAGAGAATAAAATCTGATTTGAACTTTGTCTTCTTGTAGATGTCGGCATCTTTGTCTTTTGTGTGTGCTGCTTAGGTGCCAGGTGTCCTTTATTCTTCATCCATGATATCTAAATCCACTGTCACTGGCTTCTTCTTCTTCTTGGGCTTCGTCAGAATATCCCATGCAGTCACATCCTCCTCCTTTGGCCACTCAAAATTCTGAATATTTTCCAATTGAGTCTTTTGCCTCTCCCACCTAGCTTCTTTTATGCTTTTGATATCTAATATGAATTTATTGTAGTCTTTTTGTGCCTTAATTTCCTCATCCAAAAGTGCATTGAACCTTTCCATATCCAATTCTCCCTTATCTGATACATAAATGTCTTTATTAGGGAGTACACTGTCAAAATATGATAACCATAACCCTAATGGTTTGATTTGATCACTCTCTACTCTTATTAGGGGAAAAACCTACTATAATATAGCCCAAACATCTTCAATCTGGCATCTATTTGATAGGATTTACCTTTGAAAAAGGATAAAGTAGCCCCAATTTGTTCAATTTTAGTCCCAACCAAAGTCACTATTTCAGGCAAATCTGATCTCAATGGCTGTACTGATGCTATTCTTTCAAAAAGTGATGTTCTCCCAGACCAAGTTACATAGAAGGGGTTCAAAATTGTCAAAAAACTTGTCACCTCTGTTTGTAGGCCTAGAAACCTACCATATGCTCCATACACCACATCTACCTTGTCCTTGATAGTATCAATTCTTTGCTACAAAATTGAAGCCAATGCTTCCCAAATTACACTATTATGCTCAGTAACTCCCTGCTCTATTTTAGCCAATGTATCATATGTATCTTCTGTCTAGATCTCAACATCCATAACCTCTTTGGGCTCATAGGGGAAGGCTCTATTATCTCCATTATCTATTTGGTAAGCTCATCTATAAGCTTATCTTTTTCTTTGATCTTTATTAGTGCTAGCTCCCTATCTTTGACAATATCACTAGTGTCACTAGTGAGATTCTTTAATTTATCTAACAATTGAGTTTTCTTTGCCTCATTTAGGTGATCAAAATGAGTCATCACTTGGGCTATCTCCAAGTCCCCTATGTTATCCAGTGTCCATATGATTTTATTTCCCTCCATCTTCTCCTGAATGTTGCGAATAGACAGCTTTTGATCTTTGGGAGCTAAGCTCCACATTGCAAGTGCTTGAGATTTGGGGTTATACCCAAACCCTCTTATCATGTTTCCAACCTGAGTTTATTATGACAATTTGAAGGAAAGTTGTCTTCTAATCTGATCTATAATAAAGGCTGAAGACAAGTCCCAGCCTTCCACAAATAATATACCACTAGCCTTAACCAGTTCTTTAGCTTGCTCTGGTGTTATTTCCTCAGATTCAGGATCATATTCCTATAATGTTTGTAAGGCTTCTTCATTAACTGGATCACCTCCTGCCAGTTGCAACTGCTTCCCAACTTGCTGCTACTTATTCCAAATAAGGAAATCCTTGAATTCCCTTGTCTTTATGAAATTGTCATCTTTGAGGAATTCCTCCTGATGCAATAATCTCTCATTAGTACAAGACCTAAGCGGTAATTCCTCCTCTTCCTCAACATCTTTCTGCAATTTCTTTTGTTCCCTTGTCTTCTTTCTCAGTTGATGATCATAGGGCCTATTCCTAGTTATTAGGGATCCAATCTTATTAGTTCTCTTTTTCTTAGAAGGCTCCCCTGCTTCTATCTTCTATTTTTTAAGTGGGGGCTCATGTGTTACTTCTTTTTCTGGGACCTTTGTTAGGTCAATAATATTTTCACCCTCATTTGGTTGAGCATATGCAATTTCCTGATATTCTGGAGGGGAAGTAGGTGAAGGGTAACCCTGGTCATTGTCATTATCATATTTAGATTCTGAGTGATCTTTATGACCTTTCTCTGGTACCACTAGTGCATCTTCTAATTGATTGCACAAAAGAGTGTGGTTTTCAATCATTGCATCTAGCCTTTTGAGATAAGGCATGTTAGGGTAAAAACCTACAAAACTTATTCCCTTTCTCCTCACCTGTCTCTCCAAATCCATAAGCTCATTGAATTTAGTTTCTCTTTTATTCACCTCCTCATCCTCTAATATATTTCTGATCAAATCCTCTTCCATACATTCTTCATGTACCTTTGTGTAAGGGATGGTGGGTGTAAGCAACTTCTTTGCACTCAAAATGAATCCCTCTGTATCAATATGTCTATGTAGGGCCACATTCATTCTGTAGTGATTCAACCAAGCATTCACTTGGTCTAGGGCTCCTTTGCCAACCAGATAATTATAACTCTGAACTGCCTAGGTGTGAAAGTACCCTTTCTATGTGAAGCAAGGTGCTCCTTGTCTATTAAAATGAGCTACCTAATGAACACCATTTCACCTATCCTAGGTGGTACATGATCTAGAAAAATATGGGGAGGGTAGGGGCAACCATAAACCCTCATAATTGTGAAGTTACTTTCATAGTAGAAATCACCCCAATTATGGTCTCCTGACCATTTGTCCAAATACTGACAGGGCCTCAACAACTAAATTACCCTAATGGGAAATCTAGGCTTATCAACTCCTAAACACTTAAGCAATGGATAGATTATCCAATTCTCAAAGGCACAGAACTCATGTTCTCTAGATGTGTAATTCCACACTCTGATCCAGAACTAAATAGGGTTGGGTTGATTATGGTGAAACCTCTATGGCTATAGAGATTGGCAATCCAAAACTGGGAAGTTGTAATAAAGGATCATATGCATAAGAAATGAATATTGCATGAACCTTGGGTGATTCTTCTTAGCTTGTATATCAATAAATCCCTGGTGCATTTGATCAATAATATATTGAATGTAGTCATAATTTGAAGTGGTGTGAAGATTTTTCATATCTAACACCATCATCAAGATGTCTTAAGTGATCCTTTCTGCTCTGACATCTTTTCCAAGCACTCTACATAGTGCATATGCAATGTATTTGATATAGAAATTTAGGTCCTTGTAGAAGTATGGGGTTGCTCCTGCCATGGGGGTTACATAGGCCTTCATTTTCTTAGGGACATGATGATCCCTGATCAACTTAGCAACAATACCAGACTCCTTGGTATATTTGTTCTCCAAGATATTTAAATTTATCTCAGTGGCCATTGGGTAATACACATTGAAGGATTTCATAAAAGTATTTCTGTCTAGGGTGAGTAGAGGATTCTCATCATCCCTCTTAATAGTTTTTATCAAAGGGTCATATCTACTGGCCAGTTCTAATATAAAATCTACGTCAACAAAGACATCAGGGACTAATAATCTGGCCAAACCATAGGTCCAAGGGTTCGAGATAGGCATGGTTCCATCACTATTGTTAAAAAATTAGTTCAAAAGTGAATACCCTGACAACCCTGGTGTTTTTGCATCTCTAAAAAATGACATATCATCAATCAAAACATCTACACTAACCTTTTGATTCTAACTAGAACTGGGAAGCAGAGTGAGGAATTTGTTTGAGTAGTTTCCTTTTCCTTTTGAATCATCTTCAACATCTTTGCTTCTCCTACTGGTAGATGCCATACTCTTGGGTTGACTCATACTTCTATTCTGTTCTGATCACAACCCTAGATACTGATATTGAAATAAATGCTATCAAACCCTCACTACTATTGTAAATTATCTTAAATTCTACAGCTCTGAGATATGGAACACTGTCAACTATAACCTTTACTAAATTCTAAATCAAGCAATCACCTTCAGAATCACTTGCTACTAGAAATCTCAATCTCTCTCAAGAACACTAAAAACTCTGTAAACTCTTTGCTCTGAGAAATAGAAGCTTGGTAAAAATGAATTGATAATGAACGAGTATACTAATAGTTGCTAATTTATTGTGGAATGTCACTTCTAGCTGTTAACTCAATCACTTCACCATGAGCTTCACATACTGTGACATCAATTTCTAGTATCAGCCGTGGCATTCAAACTTTTAGATAATCAATTCCTGATGAGTGATTTCACATAAAAAACCTTATAAAATTCAAAATATAATTGACATCAAATCTGATTGGCTGCATTAACTCATACTACAACTATTTTTCCATCTATCATAATCCTTAAAATCTGATTGGTTAACAACTATTCATAATGGCACCGTTGAAAAGTCCACTTTTAACTCTAATTCATTTCTAGCGACTCGGCGACTTAGTAATCTCCTTTTTGCTTAATATTTTGACTAACTACAGTTTCTTTAGGAGACTCAATGGCTATCGTCAGATTAACTCTTTGATCCAAAGTTGTCATGATGTCTCATGATATATTAACTTAACCTTTCATCTTATGGAGACCTCGCGACAAAGCACTTTTCTTAACTGCCTTTTACCTTTGGTTATATATGGAGACTCAGTGACTGTGATATCTCTATGTTGTTGAATAAATTTCTTTACTCTTGTTTAATCAAGCGACCCCATGACTAAACACATAAGTCTCTTAATTTATTTATCATGTCTGACTTTTTAAATTTATTAAGTGACCACGTGACCACCGTTAGATTTTTCTTCATCGGATGGTTGTCTCTGTATCTCTTAATATTCAACTTAACTCACCATTTCTCATGAGAATACACGACAACATCTTTACTTAAACTCATATCAAAACCCTTAGTTTATCTAGAGACTTGACAACCACTGTTTCTCCATGTCACTTAATAATTTCTGAACCATAACTATAATCATGAGAACTCCCGACAACACTATTTATCTTAACTCATAAAGTTAACTCATAACCATGGGTTTATTAAGAGACAACGTGACTGAGTAAACTCAAAGTTTCCAAATGAAATAGCTAACACCGCTTTTATCAAGAGACAAAGTGACTATCGTTGGATCTTTTCTGAGATGAACGGTCTACGTTATGTCTCATATCCATTTTGGCATATTTTGTTTCATTAAGAGACAATGCGACCAAAGCTTTTTGCTAAGACTCAAGACCATAAGAAATATTCTATTTTTCTAATGAGACTCAGTGACAAGGTAATAAGCACATGTGAATAAGTTCTGACTTAAATATGAAAAAGGTAATGCATAAATAGAACTTGGACTGAGCATTTAGGGTTTTTTTGCATTTGCGGACAAAATTAACCTTTTGCTTAGGGTTTTTGACATCTTGAAATAGGTTTTGAACAAAAAAACCAATTGCAGAGATATGTAAATGGTTTCAACCATAGATCTTTACCTTCTAGTCATAGGAAAATCAGAGACTTTAAGAATTTTCAGGGTAAATTTCAAAAATAAGGAATACAACCAACAGTGGCTCTATCTGAGGATGGCTAAACACAGTTCATGGAAAAGAATCTCAGAATATTTGGTTGCATACCTTTTCAAAAAATTCATGCGACACTGACTAAACTATTGCTTAAAAAGAAACACACAACAGAAGGGAAAACAAAACTATATATAATATGATACAGACTTTTGTGCATTAAATTTCATTTTTTCAACTGAAGAAAGGCTTCAAAAATTGCCCATGCACTAGAAACTCATACTCTTCATCATTCATGTTCTTCAGAATATAAGAATCCTTGCCAAAACTATGAGAAATAAAAAAAGGACCAAGCCATAAAGATTCAAACTTTTTATGCTTACCTTTGTCTTCTGATTTTACATTTCATTAAAGAACTAGGTCACCTGGTTTGAGTTTTCTCTCAGTAGCCCTTTTGTTAAACAAATATTTCATTTTTTGTTGCTACTTTATATTTTATTTCTTTCCTTCTCTTCTAATCTCATCAAGTTCAGTCAACTGTAATATTCTATCCTTCATTGGATCTAAAACTTCTAGCTCCTCTTCTTGTATGAACTTGTATACAGGTAATAGATTATTTATAGGCATTCTAGCCTGTAGACCATATACTAACTCAAATGGTGACCTATCAGTAGCCTTCTTAATTTTTATTCTATCAGCCCACAGGGCTAATCTCAACTTTGTATGCCAGGCTCTCTTATTCTTTTCTAAGGTCTTCTTTAAAATTTTTAGAACACTTTTGTTACTGGATTCTTCCTGACCATTTTCCTATGGATGATATGGGGATGAATAATACATTATAATCCCATATTCATTGCAAAAGTCCTTAATCACATCAGATCTAAAACACATGGCATTATCCATGACTAATTTGGTTGGGACACCAAACTTGGTTAAAATATTCTCCATCAGAAACTCAGTAACTATCTTACTTGTTGCTTTTTTAGTGGGAATAGCCTCTATCCACTTAGTAAAATAATCAGTAGCCACTAATATCCAACTATGCCCTCCACTAGACTTTTCTGAAAATTCTCCAATAAAGTCAATACCCCACATGGAAAAAGGTGCCTCAGTACTTACAGTATTTAACAACAGGGCACCTGAAAACTCAAGCTTATTTGAGAATCTTTGACAAGGCTCACACTTGCAGACAAATGCATGTGTATCTCTAAAAATAGTGGGCCAATAATACCCTGCCCTTAAAATCTTATGAGCAGTGATTTTTGCAGAAAAATGCCAACCACATATTCCAGCATGTATTTCATTTAATATTTTGTGAGCTTTATCTTTATCTAAACATAAAAGTAGCACACCATTCTTATCCTTCCAAAATAGGTCTCCTTGAATCAAGGTGTACTTTTGAGCTTGCAGTTTCAGACTTCTGTTTTGATTTTGTGACATATTTTCAGGACACTTGGTATTCTTCAAAAAATACACAATATAAGTATAAAATGGTTTCCTTTCTATACTTGTGACTGTCTGATCTTGTGTCTCTGTATCATTTAATTGTACCAAATCCAAGTTATCTTTTGTCATGAGTTTATCCAAACCCTGACCTCTTATTAGCTTTGTAATGTGAATTTCAAGATTAAATTCTTGTATTTTGTTTATCCACTTACACCTCTTAACAGTGACTTCTGACTGAGTAAGGATATCTTTGACTGCTGAGTGTGGGACATATGCCTACACTTTTTTTTTTGATCGGTAACATTTATCTTTTATATTAATAAAGATAAGGAGTACATCATGAGGCCATTTTTCCAGATGGCTAAAATATTTCATAGCCTTTACTAGAGCATATGCATGTTTCTCCATCATCTCATAACTTAGCTCTACTGACTGGAGAGACTTACTATAAAAAGCTATTGGATGCTCAAATACTTCTTCATTTTTTTGTAGCAAAACAACAACAATTGTATGAAAAGATGCAAATTAAAATAGAGAAAAGGGCTTACTATAATCAGGCGATTTCAAAATAGGAGCCTCTTGCACTGCTTTTTTGTTTTCTCAAATGCTATTTGAGCTTCTTCATTCCAATTAAATATTGCATCCTTTTAAGAAACTTTATAATAGGTTTAACAATTTCTGCAAAGTTTTCTATAAATCTTCTGACAAAATTTATCTTTCCTAGGAAAGATTGAACACCCTTTAAATTTTTTGGAGCAATGACCTTTTGGATTGCTTCTATTCTTTCTAGGTCTATTCTCAATCCATCCTTAGACACTATGTGTCCCAGCAGATTTCCTTCTTGTACTGCAAAGTAACATTTTTTTAGGATTCAATGACACACCATATTCCAAAGCTTTACTAAAAATTTTACCTAGGTGTTCACAATGATCCTCAGCCCTTTTAGAGTATGTAGTTAGATCATCTTGATAAACAACCATGAATAAATCAGTAAATTCTTTAAAATCAACATCCATGGCCCTTTGAAAAGTTGCTCCTGCATTTATCAATCCAAATGGCATCCTGATATAGACATATGCTCCCCAAGGAGTGGTAAATGCAATCTTGTACTGCTCTGATTCTTTTACTAAAACTTGGTTGTAGCTTGAGAAACCATCCATCATTGATAGTAGCTCACAACCAGTCACTTTGTGTAACATTGCCTCCATATTAGGTAAGGAATAATTATCTTTTAGTGAGGCAATATTTAGATTTCTGAAATCCACACATAGTCTGATGTCACCATTCTTTTTTCTGATTGGCACTAAATTTGAGACCCATGTTGAGTGTCTAATAGGCTGGATAATCCTAGCATCTTTTAAATTCATCAATTCTTGCTACATCTTAGGAGCCAGCAAAGGGTTAATAGGTCTTTGTTTTTGCCTAAATGGTTTTACTTCTGATTTTAGTGGAATCTCATGTTGGGAAAGGTCCTCCCTATAAGCCTTTAGGTCTTTATAAGACCATGCAAAAACATTCTTATATTTTCTCAATAATTTAATCAAATTTGTAAGGAAACTCAGGTGCGGAAACAGCTTCCTACGCTAATCTCTATAGGAAAGTATTATGCAAATTCTTTTAAATCCTTACAACTGAATAGATTCGTTAACTACTTTAACAAAGATATTGC
>MU225099.1:5590075-5617881 GCA_018584345.1 Thuja plicata | reverse complement strand
CATGATCTCCTTACACACTATTCAAGATGCCGACACATCAACATTATTTGCAAGAAATACATTTTACAAAACAAATAATAAGAATAGGAATTATCCAAGGTTGAGACACCTTATTCCTAACAAAATTTGTTCTGATATGGGAATCTAAACCTCTCCCAATGTAAACAACTTGAGGACTGGTTTCTAATCCTAAATTAATTTCTTCTAAGTCCTCAACCTTAGCATTGCTTATCTTTGTTAAATGATCATTCTGAATAATGAACAATGCTTCAAGTTCAACCAGACCCTTAGGACTCTGATTGGAACTCATTTGGACAACCTCATTTCCCAAAACATAGTCTTTACCATTATTATTTTGCAGCAAATTATTGCAATCTATATACTGATTCTCATAATGGTCTAGACACTGAATGAATCTCAAAATTTCTTGTTCATCCTAAAAAATATGCCAGATGTATATATTATCTGGGACAACTAGTCTTGTCTTAACTTCAAGGATTGATACCCCATGTAAGGTCTGATCATCAGTTTTCAAAGCAACATTCGCTAAGAAATCTGCCATTATATTCCTAGACCTTTCTATTCAACTTATATCAAAGGCATCAAACATCTCTATCTGATCCCAAATAGCATATTTCTACATTTTCAATATGTCATTTTTTATTGCATATTTGGATCTTATTTGGGCTGCCACTAATTTAGAATCACCATAAACCTTTAAGCATTTGATTCCATATTTGATGGCAATTTCTCACCCTAAATATAAAGCCTCATACTCTACATTATTATTTGTACACTGGAAGGATAAAAAAAAGGAATATTTGAAGGTTGTATCTGATGGAGACACAAGTACTACACCAGCTCTTGATCCTTCTTTTGAGAAAGCTCCATCAAAATACATTTTCCACAATCTATCACCTTGTACAGTCAACTCTTTAACTAGAAGATCAATATTTTCATTATGATGATGATGGTCATTCCTCTGTACTCTAAAATTCTCCATGTCCACATCAACACAATAATTAATGTTAGTGTCTTCATACCATTCTATTATGTGAGGAGGCCTACCCTCTCTTGATACTTTATTAAAATTAGCATATTGTAAATCACTTTGTATACTACCTCCCATTGAATCACTCCACTTTCTTGATAGTAACTTGCCATAGTCTGGTGGTATGTCAACAACAAGACCATTCATAGTTAACACCACATCAGGACATATTTCTAATTTGTAAGGCATGGCCTCAATGGTACCAATAATAGGGATTTCTCTAGAATCCATTGCTTGACATCTCCCATGAGGAGTGTCCACTTGTAATCCTATAGACCTCATAATTTCTACTGGCATAACAGTGTTTGATGCTCCTAAATCAATCATACAATTTTTTAGCATCCTTCCATTAATTACTAGTGTAAGAGAAAATGGGTCAACAACCTTAGGAGAATAAGTTGTGTTTAAGAAAATTTGAGGAATCTCAGAGGTTAAGACTTCAACTTCTTTCCCTTTGTTAATTGGTTTCTTCTCAACATTTTCTAGATTCTGAACCTTCATTGTAGGCACACTGTTTAATAATGAGAGAATCTTTTCTTTGTGTTTTTTGATTCTCATCATTTCTAAAAATGGTACTTTCACAATCATTTGAGATAAACAGTGACCCATGTCTACTGGAGTATATTTTACATCTGAGGGTTTTGATTTTTCAGGAATAATGTTATTTTCCTCAATCTGTATATTCAGATTTGGTTCTTTAGACTTTTTACTTTCTAACTTAAGAGAAGAAGTACTTGTTTCTTGCTCTTGTGAATTCCCTTCTTGTACAACATTTGGTTTTGAGGCTTTTGTTACAATTTTGACCTTAGGTTTATTTGCATTTTCCCCAGGTCCTTCTTTCTTCTGTACATATATGGTGTCTGTTTTATTTTATTTTATAAACACACTAGATGGTTGAATACCAGTACCACCCACTACTCTGTTTCTTAAGCGGTAATTTCTTCTAGCCTTGTTTACTAGATCTGCAGTAATCCTTTCTTTCTCTTCATCTGAAGCTTTTCTGACTAAAGGACTGTCTTGATTGTTTTGTGCATAACATCCTATATGGTCTTCATTTTCTTCTTCTTCACTATCTGATAAAATTTGTTGATGATGATTCTCTACATTTCTTTGTGAACTATATGAATCATGATTTTCAATTTCACTGTCTGAATCTACATCATGACATGAATATGCATTTGTCATATTATAATCACATTGTTCACCTTCATCATTTCCTTGTTCTTCATTGGCTTTCAAATCTAAGGAAATAATGAAAAAATCAGGGTTGTGTGGGGCTTCACAAGCTTCACACCAGAAATCATCATTGCATAAATGGACAGCATTTTTATGCAAAGGGTCTGGAGTTCTGTTATCAGGTTTCTCTTTCCTAGGTGAAACAATAGGCTTTCCATCCTTAAACTGAGTTCCATAAGGATGATTTTGCATTCTATTTTGAGGATTGTATTTTTTGTTATAAGAAGGCCTATTATTTTGAGGAACCCTATATTCTTTATATTTTGGTTTCTTTTGGTTACTCCTACTAAACCTTGAATCATCTCTCCTATTTAGTTTACTAGACACCCTTCTGTTCAT
Source organism: Thuja plicata (assembly GCA_018584345.1). Classification (NCBI taxonomy): domain Eukaryota; kingdom Viridiplantae; phylum Streptophyta; class Pinopsida; order Cupressales; family Cupressaceae; genus Thuja; species Thuja plicata. The sequence continues at coordinate 5,615,255 of MU225099.1, read as the reverse complement.
TTCAATGTTTACAGCTATCTTATAAGCATCAGTAAGAGTTCTAGGGTTTTTATCCCTAAGAGAATAACCCATTTTAGAATCAAAAGAATTCAAATAGGTTGCTAAACATACCTCTTCATCTAGCCTTATTTTTTGAAATAATTTATGCATAGCTCTCTGGAATCTGGTATTCAACTTTGTGACCTCTTCATTATAGTTCTTTTTTATGTTATTGAATTCATTCAACAAGAATCCCTTATTTGTCTTATCACCATATTGATCTTTAAACAATTCAATTAACTCATCCATGGAAGCAATAAAACCATTAGAAAGACTTCTAAACCATTCTCTAGCATCCTCTACTAGAGACTGAACAAAAATCTTCATTAACACATCTTCATGAGTGATATTCAAATCATCCACAAAATCAATGAATTTCCTTAAGTGAGTTTCACAAGAAATAACATTATTACCTGCAAATTTTGGGAGCTTTTCTCCTATATCACCCACATCTTTAGGAAATGCATTTGGGTATCCAGGAATACCAATGAAGTTAAACTACTTATACCTTTCAGTATGCAATGGTTTCCTTTGAAAATTATCATTCTCTTTAAAATTAGTGGCTTTTGTTTTAGAAGATGTTTTATTCTCAGTTCCAGCATAAGAATATTTGGAAGACTGCAAAAAATCAATTTTCTTTTTCATTTCAATTGTTGCAGCTTCCATTTGTGCCTTTTCTAACATTTTTTCCATGGTTTCTTTTTCAATTCTTAGTTTTTCAAGATCAATATCCAATTTGGACATTTGCTCTGTCAGGATCTTCTGAACTTTAGGTTCTTCAACTTTGCTTTCAGTCATCTTTTGTTTACCTTTGACATTTTCTGAACTAGACACTCTGTGAGTAAGGGGTATTTCTTGATCCTTTTGAGACCTCTCTATATTTCTTATTTTTTGGTATCTTAAAGATCTTCTTTTAATTTTATCAACATCTTTCTTTTCAAGTTTTTTATTTTTTCTAAGTTCTTTTTCCCTTTTCATCTGTTGAATAAGGGCAAGATGTTTCATGATGAGTCTTTCTTCCTCAGCAATCTCATCAGAGGGAACTTCCTCAAAATCTAAACTGATTGCATCTGTTCCTTCTCTTTCACTACAAGTGGAAGTAGCTATAGGTGTTTCCAATACTTTCCTTGGTGCTTCTTCATAATCTAAAGTATTACCTTCATGCTTAAATTGACTACTACCCTCCCTCCTAGTATTGCTATCTTGACTTCTTGGAGATGTTTCATCTATGTTGACTTGGTTTCTTTTCTTCTCCAAGACATCTCCATCCTTGAAGTTGATGCAAATCCACCATCTAATGCAGCTTCAGGATTCTTTTTGGCTTTTGACCTAGTATTCATTATGAAAGATATTTACTTAACTTTTACTGATCACAAAGATTTAAATTTAGAGTCACCACCCAACAATTGTTTTGGGATAAATGAATACTTATCAAAATGAGCTTGGCAACTATACCTATTATTATACTTATAAAACCCTAAAATTCTTATATCAAATCCCCAACAGAGTCGCCAATTTGTTAGGCGACTCGAATGGGCTAACTCAACTGAAGCTAGTTTGGAAGATTTGAATTGATGTACCAAAGATTCTAAGACAACTTCAAATATAACTGATTATATCATCCCCAGTAGATTCACCAATTTGTTAGGGTTTTTTCTTGCTAAACGTTCAACTAATGCTTGATTAACTCTATAACTCCCAATGTTTGAATATACTGACTCAAGCAAGAGAAAACTCTAATTGATGAGCGTTTATGATAATATCTGGGGAAACTACTATCACCTCCTTCTTTTTAGGTTCCACAACACCCAGGCAGGTATTACCTATATATGATTGCGGTCTCACAGTATTAGTAAATGTGGATACTGATTTGTTGCTTGTTTATAGTATTATCTTATAAATTACTATGCATGAAACTAAAAATAACTTAACATAGAGTTTAACCATGAAAACTATTGAAAAGATAACAGCAAATATTAGTACTTTAAGGATATTCATCCTTCTTCCTTTTGATATAAGGAGGGGTAACCTAATGATCCTATCTTCAAAGAATCAACAAATGAAACTGTATCCAATGAATACAATCACTTGAATGGAATTATCTATTATGTATTGTGTATGATTAAGTAAATTGAAAGTATTGGATTATGAATCAATCACTTAGAAAATAAGAACCAGTGCCTAATCCTTGGGCTATGAGTCAATATCTTGTAAAAATCCACAGTGAGGTGATTAATATAACACTTGTAACAAAGATAGAATACCTTGTAGACTATCCTCTTCCTACAATTTTATCATCCAATCCTTAAACTTATGCTATGTTCCCTGGGTTACTTGAAACCTTTTAATCCTTCCTTGAAAGAACTTACAAGTAAGTGCATAACCACCTTGTGATCAGTATGCTTAAATGTCTTACATATAAACATACAAGAACAATAAAAACAATGCAAAGAGATAATTCAGATGTAGAAAAGAGATTTCAAGATAATTATATTAATATTTCAAAAGCTTCAATTGCATTCAGATAGACAAATAGTACAAAGGTTTAGACACAAAGTTTAGTCTGCCTTGTAATTCTATTAAATCTTCCAACTCTAAATCCTTTGAAAAGGTTACAAATATAAATATATATAGGTCTCAAATAATCTTGGAATCCTTAAGAGAAGGATGCAAAAAACTTTGGATGATTTGAAAACCTAACCCTAAAAACAAGGAAAAAGACAAAAGACAAAAAGACTCCAAGCAGTGGGAAGATAAAACTAGAGAATAAAATCTGATTTGAACTTTGTCTACTTGTAGATGTCGACATCTTTGTCTTTTGTGTGTGCTTCTTAGGTCCCAGGTGTCCTTTATTCTTCATCCATGATATCTAAATCCACTATCACTGGCTTCTTCTTCTTGAGCTTCGTCAGAATATCCCATGCAGTCACATCCTCCTCCTTTGTCCATTCAAAATTCTAAATATTTTCCAATTGAGTCTTTTGCCTCTCCCACCTAGCATCTTTTATGCTTTTGATATCTGATATGAATTTATCGCAGTCTATTTCTGCCTTAATTGCCTCATCCAAAATTGCATTGAACCTTTCCATATCCAATTCTCCCTTATTTGATACATAAATGTCTTTATTGGGGAGTACACTATCAAAATATGATAACCATAACCCTAGTGGTTTGATTTGATCATCCTCTGCTCTTATTGGGGGAACAAATATACTATAATCTAGCCCAAACATCTTCAATTTGGCATCAATGTGATTGGATTTACCTTTGAAAAAGGATAAAGTAGCCCCAATTTGTTCTATTTCAGTACCAACCAAAGTCACTATTTCAAGAAAATTTGATCTCAATGGTTGTACTGATGCTAGTCTTTCAAAAAGTGATGTTCTCCCAGACCAAATTGCATAGAAGGGGTTCAAAATTGTCAAAAAACTTGCCACCTCTATTTGCAGGCCTGGAAACCTACCATATGCTCAATACACCACATCTACCTTGTCCTTGATAGTATCAATCATGTGTTGCAAAATTGAAGCCAATGCTTCCAAAATTACACTATTATGCTCAGTAACTCCCTGCTCTGTTTCAGACAATGTATCACATGTATCTACTGTCTAGATCTTAGCATCCATAAACTCTTTGGGCTAAATAGAGGTAGGCTCTATTATCTCCATTAGTTGTTTGGTAATCTCATTTATAAGATTATATTTTTCTTTGATCTCTATCAGTGCTAGCTCCCTATCTTTATCTTTAAAAATATCACTAGTATCACTAGTGAGATTTTGAAATTTATCTGACAATTGAGTTGTCTTTGCCTCATTTAGGTGAGAAAAATGAGTCATCACTTGGGCTATCTCCAAGTCCCCTATGTTATCCAGTGTCCATATGATTTTTTTCCCTCCATCTTCTCCTGAATTTTGAGAATAGATGGCTTTTGATCTTTGGGAGCTAAGCTCCACATTGCAAGTGCTTGAGATTTGGGGTTATAGCCAAACCCTCTTATCATGTTTTCAACTTGAGTTTCTGATGACAATTTGATGTTAGGTTCTCTACTAACCTGATCTATAATAAAGTCTGAATATAGGTCCCAGGCTTCCACAAATAATATACCACTGGCCTTAACCACTTCTCTAGCTTTCTCTCGTGTTATTTTCTCAAATTCAAGATCATATTCATGTAGTGTTTTTAAGGCTTCTTCAGTAACTGGATCACCTCCTTCCAGTTGCACTTGCTTCCCAACTTGTTGTTGCTTATTCCAAATAAGGAAATCCTTGAATTCCCTTGTCTTTATCAAATTGTCATCTTTGAAAAATTCCTCCTGATGCAATAATCTCTCATCAGTACAAGACCTAAAGGGTAATTCCTCCCCTTCCTCAGCATCTTTCTGCAATTTTTTCCTTGCCTTTATCTGCTTTCTCAGTTGATGATCATAGGGCCTATTCCTAGTTATTAGGGCTCCAATCTTATCAGTTCTCTTTTTCTTAGAAGGCTCCCCGGCTTCTGTCTTCTATTTTTTAAGTGGGGGCTCATTTGTTTCTTTATTTTCTAGGATCTCTGTTAGGTCAATAATATTTTCACCCTCATCTGGCTGAGCATATGCAATTGCCTGATATTTTGGATGGGCAGTAGGTTAATGGTAACCCTAGTCACTATCATCATCATATACAGATTCTAAGTGATCTTTATGACCTTTCTCTAGTACCACTAGTGCATCTTCTAAATTATTTCACAAAAGAGTGGTTTTCAATCATTGCATCTAGCCTTTTGAGATAAGGCATGTTAGGGTAAAAACCTACAAAACTTATTCCCTTTCTCCTCACCTGTCTCTCCAATTCCATAATCTCATTGAATTTAGTTGCTCTTTTATTCACCTCCTCATCCTCTAATTTATTTCTGATCAAATCCTCTTCCATACATTCTTCATGTACCTTTGTGTAAGGGATGGTGGGTGTAAGCAACTTCTTTGCGCTCAGAATAAATCCCTCTGTATCAATATGTCTATGTAGGGCCACATTCATTATGTAGTGATTCAAACAGGCATTCCCTTAGTCTAGGGCTCATTTTCCAACCAGAAAATCATAAACTATGAACTGCCTAGGGGTGAAAGTACCCTTTCTATGTGAAGCAAGGTGCTCCTTGTCTGTTAAAATGAGTTTCCTAATGAACTCCATTGCATATATCCTAGGTGTTACATGATATGAAAAAATATGGGGAGGGTAGGGGCAACCATAAACCCTCATAATCGTGAAGTTCCTTTCATAGTAGAAATCACCCCAATTATGGTCTCCTGACCATTTGTCCAAATAATGACAGGGCCTCAACAACTGAATTACCCTAATGGGAAATCTAGGCTTATCAACTCCTAAACACTTAAGCAATGGATAGATTATCCAATTCTCAAAGGCATAGAACTCCTATTCTCTAGATGTGTAATTCCACACTCTAATCTAGAACTAAGTAGGGTTGGACTGATTATGGTGAAACTTGTGTGGCTGTAGAGATTGGCAATCCAAAACTGGGAAGTTGTAATAATGGATCATATGCATAAGAATTGAATAATGCATGAACCTTGGGTGATTCTTCTTAGCTTGTATATCAATAAATCCCTGGTGCATTTGATCAATAATATATTGAATGTAGTCATAATTTGAAGTGGTGTGAAGATTCTTCATATCTAACACCATCATCAAGATGTCTTAAGTGATCCTTTCTGCTCTGGCATCTTTTCCAAGCACTCTACATAGTGCATATGCGATGTATTTGATATAGAAATTTAGGTCCTTGTAGAAGTATGGGGTTTCTCCTTCCATGGGGGTTACATAGGTCTTTATTTTCTTAGGGACATGATGATCCCTGATAAACTTAGCAACAATACCAAACTCCCTGGTATATGTGTTCTCCAAGCTCTTCAAATTTATCTCGGTGGCCATTGGGTAATACACATTGAAGGCTTTCATAAAAGTATTTCTGTCCAGGGTGAGTAGAGGCTTCCCATCATCCCTCTTAATAGTTTTTATCAAAGGGTTATATCTACTAGCCAGTTCTAATATAAAATCTACGTCAACAAAGACATCAGGGACTAATAATCTGGCCAAACCATAGGTCCAAGGGTTCGAGATAGGCATGGGTCCATCACTATTGTTAAAAAAGTAGTTGAAAAGTAAATTCCCTGATGACCCTGGTGTTTTTTCATCTCTAACAAATGACATATCATCAATCAAAACATCTGCACTAAACTTTCAATTCTGACTAGAACTGGGAAGCAGAGTGAGGAATTTGTTTGAGTAGTTTCTTTTTCCTTTTGAATCATCTTCAACATCTTCGCTTCTCCCACTGGTAGATGCCATACTCTGGGCTTGACTCATACTTTGATTCTATTCTGATCCCAACCCTAGATACCAATATTGAAACAAATACTATCAAACCCTCACCACAACTATAAATTATCTTGAATTCTACAGCTCTGAGATCTGGAACATTGTCAACTGCAACCTTTACTGAATTCTAAATCAAGCAATCACCTTCAGAATCACTTGCTACTAGAAATCTCAATCTCTCTCAAGAACACTAAAAACTATATAAACTCTTCGCTCTGAGAAATAGAAGCTTGGTAAAAATGAAATGATAATAGACAAGTATACTTATAGTTGCTAATTGAATATGGATTGTCACTTCTGGCTATTAATTCAATCACTTCACCATGAGCTTCACATACTACGACATCAATTTTTGGTATCAGTCGTGGAATTCAAACTATCAGATAATCAATTCCTGATGAATGATTTTGCATAAAAAACCTTATAAAATTCAAAATATAATCGAAATCAAATCTGATTGGCTGCATTAACTCATACTACGACTATTTTTCCATCTTTCATAATCCTCAAAATCTGATTGGTTAACAACTATTCATAATGGTGCCACTAAAAAGTCCACTTTTAACTCTGATTCATTTCTAGCGACTCAGCAACTAAGTAATCTCCTTGTCGCTTAATATTTTGACTAATTGCAGTTTCTTTAGGAGACTCAGCGACTGCCATCAGATTAAATCTTTTTTCCATAGTTGTCATGATGTCTCATGATATATTGACTTAACCTTTCATCTTATGGAGACCTTACGACAAAGAACTTTTCTTAATTGCCTTTTACCTTTGGTTATATCTGGAGACTCGGCGATTGTGATATCTCTATGTCACTGAATAAATTTCTTAACTCTTGTTTAATCAAGAGACCTCGTGACTAAACACATAATTCTGTTAATCACTTGATCATGTCTAACTTTTCAACTTTATTAAGCGACCACATGACCACCGTTAGATTTTTCTTCATCAGATGGTTGTCATTGTGTCTCTTAATATTCAACTTAACTCACCATTTCTCAAGAGACTATGCGACAACACCTTTACTTAAACTCATATCAAAACCCTTAGTTTATCTAGAGACTTGGTGACCACTATTTCTCCATGTCGCTTAATAATTTCTGAACCATAGCTATAATCATGAGACCTCCCGACAACACTGTTTGTCTTAACTTGTAAAGTTAACTCATAACCACGGGTTTATTAAGAGACAATGCAACTAAGTAAACTTAAAGTCACCAAATGAAATAGCTAACCCCATTTTTATCAAGAGACAAAGCCACTATCATTGGATCTTTTTCAGAGATGAATGGTCTCTGTTAAGTCTCATATCCATTTTGGCCTATTCCATTTCATTAAGAGACAACTCGACCAAAGCTTTCCACTAAGTCTCAAGACCATAAGGAATATTATATTTTTATAATGAAACTCAGAAACAAGGTAATAAGCACATGTGAATAAGCTCTGACTTAAAATATGAAAAAGGTAACGTAGAAATAGAACTTGGACTGAGAATTTAAGGTTTTTCTGCATTTGTGGACAAAATTAACCTTTTGCTTAGGGTTTTTGACATCTTGAACTAGGTTTTGAACAAAAACACCAATTATAGACATGTGTTAATGGCTTCAACCATAGATCTTTACCTTCTGGTCATAGGAAAATCATAGACTTTAAGAATTTTCAGTGTAAATTTCAAAAACAAGGAATACAACCAACATGATGTATTTTCATTTTTTTTTTTTTCTTTTTCATTTTTGTGACTGAGAGAGTTGACTTGGCTATTGAAGTAGGCTTGTTTGCTGTAGTGGATCTAACTTTTGTACTCATGGAGATTATTAAGTCCAAAGAGGGCTAAAACTGCCTCATTCGAATCACAAACGTCCAAAGTTGATGATGAGTCTTGCTGATCCCAGTCAATTAATTTAGGGTTTGTGAGGGGTAGACGAGGGGATGAAAGGTCAGCTTGGGTGATAGTAAAGATGTGGTGACTTTTTTTAGGTCATTTTCAACATAGTGGAAAGGAATTTTGAAGAACTCTTTCTCAGTATCTAAATCTGAGGTAGCTAAATAGTAATCCTTAGCAAAGTTGGTTTTGGTCTCTATGGAACCCAATCCATGTCCTTTAGGATAGCCATTGGCTTTTATGATCCTATTCTTACATGTTTCATTAGCTCCAAGGCCAGTACCATGATATCCCATGATTTTGACAATGGGAGTAACCTTAGGATACTTTCCTTTGGGGAAAATTACAGGTTGTTCTTCTTCATCACTATAGATCCAATCAAGGACAGTGTATTCTATGTTATCATCTGATAGGGACCCCCAATGTTCAAAAATAGTTGATTTACAGTGCGTAAGCACTTTGTCTTTAGAGAGGGGTAATGGTGATGGTCTTCCATAAAAATTTGGAGACAAAGGGAGTTGCCCAATACATAGAGCACTTTCAAATTTATATTCTCCCATGCCTTGATCTATAAAGGTGGCCTTTGCTTCAGATGAGGAGGGTTTGTCTTCAATAACCTTGTCTTTAGTAACTTTTTTGTTTCCTTTGGATTGCTCAGCTAGTGTTTCTGATGTCTTTTCTGGAACTGATGGAGTATTTGAAATAGGGGTTTCTTGATTAGAGTATCGGCCAAACTCATTCAATGGACAATAGTTAGATTGTTTTCCTTCCAGTCTCTTGCAGTAATGAAAATGCTCAGGATCTCTAGGGATTGTCATTTCTCTACCGTGATTTGGGAACTTTAGACATTGATAATAAGTAGAGGGTACACCATTGATAGCATATATCCATGGCCCTCCTAGCAAGATATTATAAGGTAGATCTAGATCCAGCACATGGAAAATAGTTTCAATCAAGGCCGGGCCCACTTGTAAGGCTAGTGTGATCTGACCCTTTCTTTCTCACTCTCAATAATCATAGGCCTTTATTGTGATTCATTTGTCTGCATCAATGAGGTCCTCAGAAAGACTGATATTACAAATTATTTTCAATGTGCACAAATTCAAGCCAAATCCACCATCTATGAGGATTTTTTTTATTCTTATGGATTGGATTTTTCCTTCTATATGGAGGGATTTATTATGATGCAGGTCAGGACCACAAAATTCCTTATCAATAAAGACAAGATGTTCTTGTGTGGCTAAGTTCCCTATCATAGCTTGGAATTGTGCAGTGTTGATGTTCTCAGGGACACAGGATTCATTTAGAGCTTTATCAAGGATTTCTCTGTGAATTGGCGAAGTTTTTAGGAGCTCTAGAATGGATATATGTGTAGGCATCTTCTCTAACTAAGCCAATATGTCATAGCATGAGGCAGGCCAAGCAGCGATAGATGGTGCAGCTGGTGGATTTGCAGATGCAGAAGGTTTATCAGCAGCTTGGACAGTGACGCTGGGTCTATGTGTGGTAGCATTACAATTAGAAGCTTTGAGGATTATGGTGTTAACATGCATGTCAGCTTCTTCAATGCGGCCACAAAGAGATTTAAACCCAAAGATATCATTTTCATTTAGACTTCCACATGTTCGATCATGGCCTGTGATAGTATTGGTAGAATAGTCATATGGGATCATGTTTGATGCATTGTTTTGATATTGAGGTGGGAAGGGCTGATTGTAGACTTTGAGTTTCACATTAGATGAGGATGCATTCTGATCTTCAACTTCAATTTTCCCATCCTCAATGAGATCTTGCACAAAGTGTCTAAGCTTCATGAATTTCTTGGTATCATGTCCCTTGATGCGATGATAATCACAATATTCATTATCTCTATACCAAACAGGTTTAGGTTGATTCTCATCAAAAGTTTGAGTATTTGGATAGGTTATCATTCCTTGATCCGCAAGTTGTTTAAAGATCACATCTAGAGGTTCTACCAAAGCTGTGAATTGTCACTGTTGTCGATTGTCATTATTTTTGTTGTCATTGTAATTATTGTGAGGAAACAGGAATGATTGATTGCGCGGTTGTTGATTGTTGTTCTGATTGTGATTTTGATTGTTGTTCTGATTCTAATTGTTTTGATTGTTCTGCTTTTGATTGTTGTTGTGATTCTAATTTTGTTTTTGATTGTTATTGTGATTGTTTTGATTGTTATTGTTGGATGCTTGGACAGTTTGAACATGTTTGGCATCAGTCACTCCATCATTGACAACTCCTTTGTTTTTACTCCAAAATTTTGGTTTATCATTGTTGGAGGGAGCATAATGTTTGATGCTACCTCTTTGTAAAAGGCCATCCTCTATGTCTTTTCCCTTCTTGACGAGGGATTCAAAGGTGTTAGGTGAAGCCATTTTGATTTGGAAAGACATCTCAGAGATCAAATTCTTTGTGAAGATGTCAATTAAGTAACTATCAGGTATTTTCCATGGCATATGATTTGCAATATGTCTCCATCGTTGTAAGAAACTAGCAAAATTTTCTCCATTCTTTTGTTTAGTATTACATAAATTGTTGAGTGTTGCTTGATGCTCAATGTTATATGAATATTTTTTAACAAATTTCTCTGCAAGATCAGAGAAAGTAGAGATTGACCCATAAGGAAGAGCCATGAACCATTCCAAAGTTGTGCCTCCAAGACTCCTAGTGAAGAGTTTTTTTAATTAATTCTCATTATAGGAAACTTCTTGACATGCAATGTAAAACTCTTTGAGATTTTGTAGAGGACATGTTTCGCCTTTGTTTTTCTCAAATTTAGGCATCTCAAAGTTTGGTGGGAATGGTTGCATTGTGATAGACTTGTCAAATGGGTAGGGACAAATCTCTTCAAAAGAAAACTCCTTCTTGCCCCCATTTTGTAAGCCTTGTACAATGCTTTTAAGCTCATTGAATTGTTGAGTGAAATCTAGAGTATTCCAGGGAATAAACGGTGGTACATAAGCTCCTCCTCCTCCAAATTGTGCAGCTGAAAATCCTGTGGAGGTCATACCAATAGTAGGAGGAGGTATATATCGATAGGCTCAAGATGTATTGGTTGCAGATGTCTTCATTCCTATTGTTTGAAATAGGGATGACGTAGGCAAGGGCATGGAAATCTGCCCTATTTTGTTGACATTAGCGCTTGCTCCTTGTGTTGTCATCGTTTGAATGCTATTATGCACAGTATTGTTTGGTAAAGCGCTTATAATTTGTTGAATTTGTTATGGTGTCAATTGAGGTAATGATGTGGTTGTTGACACAAGCATTGACGTAGGTACTGATGTGGAATGTTCGCTAATAGGTCCTTTATCGGTGTCATGTGATGATGTATCATTGGAAGTAGAAGCCATGACTACAATAGTGGCAGCGGTGGCTTTGGTGACATTTTGAGTAAGGAGTGTTTCATCAAAGTCAACAGGCACCGTGACACCATTATGAACAAGATTCAAGAATATTTCAGCACTGTTGTGCATAATGGCCTTCTCAACCATTTCTAAGTTGTATGGATCACTAAGGAAGTCCATCACTTGGGTGGGTCTTTCTTCTTGGTCCACTAGTTCAATTTCTTTGGGAACTTCCTCAACTTGTACTCCAGTTCCTTAAAAATATTGAGTGGCAAAAGAATTCTCCTCATGGGTAATAGTGTTAAATGTTGCACACCTCATGTTTCTAGCTTGGGATCAAGTGACTACCATACAATGGTGGATTTAAAATAATGGAAGACAAGAAGGTGTAAGATTGCAATGAAGTGGAGCAAAGATATGATTCCATATTTGATTGGATTTGATTGGATTGATTGATGATTGATTAAAGATTGATGTTTGATTGGATTCAGGATTGATTGATTGGATTTAAAGGTTTTTGGAACAAAACCTAAGCATGAAAAAACCTTGTGATGATACAAACACAAAAGGATTTGAAGCAACACATGTTCTACTTGAAGATAGACTTGTGATCTCAAGAAAAATAGGATATTGCTAAGGAATTAAGATTACTTGAGATGGACTGATGGTCTACAAGTAATGTTTTGTTTGTTTGAGGATAAAGGTTTGCAATACTTTGATTAAGGTCTTTCAACCTAAAATGATTGATTTAACTTGATGATTTGATCTAATGCTCCAAGAGAAGGAAGAATGATGATCGAAGAATGGAAGAATTGATCCTAGAAGCAAGAAGTTATCTAGTTGTATTGTTCAATGGCAATGAAAGCACTATTGATAAAATATTTAGCCATGAAGTTTCAAACCTTGTTGTTGTAAAGGATTTTATCAACTTTCTCGCGATGCTCAATCGCTTGTTTGATAGATGTGGTAATATGTTTATATTCCTTAGATTTGTGAGTGGTTTCCTTCTGATCTCTATAGACTAGAGGTTTTGGAAGCTTAACCTTCTTATGTTTCTTGAAACTGGTCATGTCATATGAAAAATTTGATTTCGGCTGAATGACTGAATGATCTAGGGAAAATGATTTTGGGGTCCTACAAAAGGTCAAATTTTTAATGTCTCAGCAGATTTGGAAGCTCACTATTTTCAAGTGAAGACGGTAGTCTCAGACACAGCCGGTGATCTGCATAGTCGGTGATCTGCGTAGATGGTAGATCCAAAGTGGAGATGACTGACTGTTTCTAAGACAGTGTGTTGAAATTCTAGGTAAATTTTGATCTTTGGTCTGATTTTGGACAAATTTGTTCAATGGAAAGAACTGATTTCAGCATATTCAAACCAGAAAAATAACAGACACACCTCTCAAAAAAATCCAACAAGGGACAAAGAAACCTTGAGGGATAGAATCAAATGTGACATTGGGAAACTTTGATTCAAATTGCAAGATCTCATTTGTGTATGTTCAAGTGACTCTTTCAAGACACTTATGTTTTTACTGGGTTTATCACAATGAAGACAGTTCAAACACTAGCTACCTTAGGAAATTGGCTTCGCATGAAATATTATAGGCCCATTTCTTGGTAGTCCTTTAGCTCACATAGCAGTGTCACCCCCAGAAGGGCACCCATGTTTTTGCCTTTTTCCAGGTGTTGGTGACCAAAAATGATGGATCACTTTTAGCCAACTGACAGGTATAATGGTGATGCACCACTTGACACCTCTACAATTTTATCTTAATCAAGCCAAGGCTAGTAGGCCTGATTTCAGTTTGAACTATCAAATTTTCTATGTCACACCACTGCGTACACAAAACAAAGTTCCTCCAAAGGTGGTGAATGATCCTTGGAGGAAAGAAACAAATCTCCTTATAATATCTACTTTATAAAGCTTGAATAAAATGGATTATACTAAGGACTAAAACGTAATGCTTTTGAAATAATAATTAAATAATCTACAAACTACAAAGTATGAACCAAATGATAATTTCCAAATAATGATTAGATCAGTGCCTTCTAAATACTTGGGCTATAGAGTCAGAAACTTCTCAATCCTACGTACAATCAGAGACAGTTTTAAAAACTTTCTTTTAATAAACCGAGACTATCACTTCACAGGCTTCCACTTGACTTATAATTCAAATCAATCTATATAGCTAATCTTATCAAATTTAACTCAAATAAAGAGACCGCTAAAAACAAGAGAAGATATGCAGAGCTTTCAATTGATATTTAAACTATATATTAATTTTGAATTATGATACTCAGGGAAAATAACACAATGAAATACTCTATAAAATAGAATATCGAAAAGACTAATTGAAAATATATAACTTATAACCACAAATAAAAAGAAGAGCACGTATCTTTATTAATGTTGAAAAAATAGTACATCAAAGTCCATGTTGTAGTTGTGATCAAATTCTATCCTATTAAAAATATATCTTTTATATTCTTGTCTCTTTAAATTATGTATATACATGTGTTTGAGTGGCTTTCATACCTCTTTAGGGTGAAAAGACATAACCCTTATTACAAATTACTTTGAAAAAACAATAAACTAACTAAAAAATAACTACCTAAATTTTGGATTTGGCTTTGGCCAAAAATCCAAAACACATCATGAAAATCTAATATTTCTTTTGGAGATAGGAAATTTTATTTCCCAAACTGGGTAATTTTTATATTTTTAAAATTTGACCATCTTCATCCTCTTTCAACATCATCTTTGTAGCAATTTGAAATTCCAACATTTTTTGAAGGCTTCGATTAGTTAGTTCTATTTATTTGTGTCATAAAGCTTCCTTCCTTTGATTTTTTTAGTATGGAGAAACTTGCTTCTTGATAACTATTGGGACTTATAAATTCTCAAAATTTAGGGTACCAACAGTGGCTCTTTCTAGAGACGTATGCTCCCTGTGAACATAGCGAGATTCCAGCTATCTCTGGAGAAGCAGACCAAGTATCCACACTTAATCTGATGCAAAGTGAAATTGGATGGCCCTAGGCCCCCAAAATATGAACACTGCTTCTTTCCTCTATCAAACACATAATTCTGATCATGTAATACTTTGGATCTCTCTAATACGATGCCACCATTCTCATGGACAATATTCATTTCTTTATTAACACACTTTTACTTTTGTTTACCCTTAGAAAATTCAGCAGGTGTACTATAGTCCTTGCTAAATAGAAGATCCCCATGCATTTGATCAACCCTACAAGTAACTAGATTAAGCTCTTCTGCATGGATGCCTTTACGTACACAATCTTCCCTATACTCAAGATGTTGTTTCTCTTAGAAAAAGGATTTGGAGATAACTTACATTCAGGAACTTCATTCTTATCAATAATTTGATCAGATAGGATACTCGGATAATTTTCAAAACTAATATTCAACACATTCTCCTCATTATGTCTCTTTGATTCCATCTCATCTTCACATGTTTGATATAACTTCTGCTCATAGGATGAGATAATGCATGTATCACTTTCTGAATACACTTCCCCATATATATTTTGAGTTTCATCATCTTCAAAATGATCACTAGGCCTATTGTCTTTATCATGATGTTGATGAACTTTATTGCATAGAAAATATTCTTCAAATAATGGATTCAAGGATATAGAGAACTTGAGCATATCTCCATGAGAGATTTCATCTGAAACTTCTTCATGTTCATATGTTATATGATGTTCTATTTCATCTCCATTATTTGATTCCTAAATTTTTCATCTTCTTCATCTAGTACCCCCTGAGTATGTACTAATCCATCAACTTGCTTATCATGGTGCATTGAGAAAAAAATTTGTCCACTCTTCTCAACATATTTTTGATATTCTGTGTCTAGTAAATATGAGATTTCTTTTGTACTGAGAAGATATTTTTCCTCACCATCATGGTCATTGATACTTGTTTCCATGAAAATCTCATCATGTACAAATTCTTCTTTAATCTGATCTAAATTTTTATCCTCCATGTCATCACAAGTATTATTATGGTTCTCAGGAGTGGATGCTTCTTTATCTTCTGTATGACTAGTGCACTCATCTTCCTCACCAAGATAATATTCAAGCACAAGGCCTTGCTCAATCTGAGCAATAGCCTCCCTTTTTCTGTGTTCATCATCTTCTTCTAATTTATGCTCAATCAAAGAATGTCCACCATTCTTATTAGCAAATGTGCAGAAGAAACCCCTTCAAATCTCTTCAAGCTAAAAAATGCATCTAAAGGAGATATGTAAGAGTCCTCTCCCATATTGTGATCTTGAATCTCATCTTGTTCATAATGCATGTCATCTTCACTTGCATCATGAAACGTATCAAGAAACCATTTCTCAAACTCTCTCCATGATGAGATACTTTGTTCAGGTGTCATACTAAAAAGAAAACTTGCATGATCTGTTAATGATCTTACAAATAGTTTCATAATCACATCTTCTGCATAGATATGACAATCTAAAAAAAAAATTAAAAATGCCTACAAATGCTCCATTGGTGATTCTGACCAATCTCCACAAAATTTTGGAACATATTTTTTTAGTTTAAGAGGAAAATCTTTCTGACCACCAGGGATGTTATCAAAACTCAATGGTCTATATACTTCAATAATAAATTTTGGTCTTGGGTCACAAAAGTTTGATACTTTATGTGAATATATATTCTAGTACATACTGAATATCTGAATTTGTAGTAACTTCTTTCTTTATACATTAGGTTATTTTCAATAGAGTCACCACCTCTTTAAAGAGGAAAACTTTACTTATCTCCTTCTAGGTCTTCTCCCTTAGTAGAGTCATTGACTAAAATGTTTTGTTAAATAGAGTCACCACCTTCTTTCTAGAAGGAAAAAACTTACTCTTATCTCCAATAGAGTCTTAATTAAATCACCAGAGCTTCTAGGTAATCTTCAACATTTTCTTTCATAGACAAATCCCCAGCAAAGTTGCCAATTTGTTGGTGCCCAAAAATGATGGATCACTTTTGGCCAACTAACAGGTATAATGGTGATGCACCACTTGACACCTCTGCAATTTTGGCTTAATCAAGCCAAGGCTGGTAGGCCTAATTTCAGTTTGAACTATCAAATTTTCTATGTCGTACCACTACGTACACAAAACAAAGTTCCTCCAAAGGTGGTGAATGATCCTTGGAGGAAAGAAACAAATCTCCTTATAATATCTACTTTATAAAGCTTGAATAAAATGGATTATACTAAGTACTAAAAAGTAATGCTTTTGAAATAATAATTAAATAATCTACAAACTACAAAGTATGAACTAAATGACAATTTCCAAATAATGATTAGATCAGTGCCTTCTAAATACTTGGGCTATAGAGTCAGAAACTTCTCAATCCTACGTACAATCGGAGGCAGTTTTAAAAACTTGCTTTTAATAAAGCGAGACTATCACTTCACAGGCTTCCACTTGACTTATAATTCAAATCAATATATATAGCTAATCTTATTGAATTTAACTCAAATTAAGAGACCGATAAAAACAAGAGAAGATACACAGATCTTTCAATTGATATATAAACTATATATTAATTTTGAATTATGATACTCAAGGAATTTAACACAATGAAACAATCTATAAAATAGAATATCCAAAAGACTAATTGAAAATATATAACTTATAACTACAAATAAAAAGAAGAGCACTTATCTTTATTAATGTTGAAAAAATAGTACATCAAATTCCATGTTGTAGTTGTGATCAAATTCTATCCTATTAAAAATATATCTTTTTTATCCTTGTCTCTTTACATTATGTATATATATATATGTGTGTGTGTGTGTGTGTGTGTGTGTGTGTGTGTGTGTTTGAGTGGCTTTCACACCTCTTTAGGGTGAAAAGACATAACCCTTATTACAAATTATTTTGAAAAAAAAATAAACTAACTAAAAAATAACTACCTAAATTTAGGATTTGGCTTTGGCAAAAAATCCAAAACACATCGTGAAAATATAATATTTCTTTTGGAGAAGGGAAATTTGATTTCCCGAACTGGCTCATTTTTAGATTTTTGAAATTCGACCATCTTCACCCTCTGTTGGCATCATCTTTGTAGCAAGTCAAAATTCCAGCATTTTCTGAAGGCTTTGATTAGTTAGTTCTATTTATTTGTGTCATAAAGATTCCTTCCTTTGATTTTTTTAGTATGGAGAAACTTTCTTCTTGATAACTATTGTGACTTCTAAATTCTCAAAATTTAGGGTACCAACACTAGGTATTGTTGTCATGCTACGAAGATCTCTTTCGCAACACAATACCCTGGGACACGTATGATGCGAATCTTGGGGGGAGAATCTTCCCTGCCCTTGCACTATAATAAATCATCGTTCAGAGGTGAATCAGGTAGGCTACTAAGTTACAGTTGCTAATAATATTTTGCGGCGTCCCCACAATCAGTTTGTACGATGTGAGACACTTAAGTCTCTAGTTCAACCATGCCAATATGCTGAGGATATTCACTCAGTATGGACTACCATTGAACATGACCTGCCCAAGTTTGAAGGGATAAAGAGGACCTTTGGGTCGCACTTTATTTCTATATCGGCCGAATGGATTACCGGTTTGAGGTCGTCCTCTAAAGGGGAAGCGAACCCTCTAGACATGCCTCTCTAGAAGCTTGATTAAGCTAAGCTTTCTCTTCACCCAAGTTCCACGAAGGCGAGGGGAGAGGATACAGCTATAGTTTAATCATAGCATCACTTATATTTGAGGGATTTAATCTAATGAAAAATAGCTTGAAAGAAGTGTTGAAAACACTTCTTCAAACACACCAAGAAAAATTCATTCCAAATTGAACCTAATTAGAGCCACTATGTGTTTTCTATCTAAACAAAATACACAATAGTATGGTTAAGCATGCAAGTTCAATTATTTTTCCACACAGCAAAAAGGAAAGCTTGTAAAGGTGTGTTAATTTTCCTTATGTCATTCAAGATATGTGAAATTCATTCCCTTAAGCATTCAAGATTAGATGTGGTAAATTTTCATACATTCCAAGACAAATGATTAATCATGCAAGTTCATTCCAAAAAATCTGTTAAAACTTCTAAGGAACCTGCACAAAAACCGTTAGTATTTTTCTGTTCTAAAATGTGAAATGTTGCAAAATGTAGTAACCCACAGGAAAATCGCACTGCCAGTGATCCACGCAGATGGTGATCTGTGCAGACAGTGATCTACGGATATGGTTGTTCACTTGCACAGACGATCGAATAAGAAACACAATCAGATTCTGGTAAAAAATAGACTTAACAGACATAAAAATAGGATTTTTATCAAATTAGACAGCATTTAACTCCTAAAAATTGCCTTATTGTCAAAAACCAGAGAGTTAAAATACTAAAAACTTGATAAAAAATAGTTTAAACCACAGTATTAGAAGTTTGTTTTTGAACAGGCAAAGATGGTGATTTATAGGCGTAGACGGCCGAGAAGCGCAGACGGTGATCTGTGGAGATGGCGACTCCAGAGCAGAGACAGGTCTGCATGAAAATTTCTAGAACCGCAAAAAAACATGAAATCTGCAAAAAAAAATTAGAATTTAAGGGATGTGGGTCCCACCGAGCGTGCCAAAATGTATATGCTGAAATCTAACCCGTTGGGAGAACGCTCAGACATGCAAATGTTAGAGGTATAAATCAATCAACTACACTAACATGTCTAAAAGCATACTACAAAAACAAGAGACTCCATCATAACCTCCGATGAGCTGAACAAGGGCACCCAATGCCTGCTTGATTTTCTCTTAGAGAAGTTTGTGGGTGTGCTCTCCCAACACAATATACTAATCGCACTTGATGATTAAAAATGCAAGCTAAATGACTAAAATGAGTGAAGAACTCAAGAAACAAGTATTGAGAACTTGTCTCAAGCTCTCACCATGATGAAGATGTAAAGAACTACTATTTAGGATGATATGCAAGATCTAAGCTAAGAAACTAAATTCATTCCATTAACCCAAGATGTGATATCTAGATTATCAAAATGAACTAATGAGCATAAAACATAAATATGAACTAAGAATTCTAGAACTATTCTAGCATGATAACAATGCATAAAAGGGAGATGATTTTCTCTTGAAAATGACCTCTATTTATATATTTTTTTAGAGGAGAGAGAGGGATTGGATGAGGTGGAGCTCATGTGGCATCCATATAAGTGCCACATGAGGGACACATAAGCCATGCAAGAGGCCCACTTTTCTCACACATGTGTGAGAAACTTTGGATGTGATGGGTCAAAGTGTACTTAAAGTACACATGTGAAGGATCTTGTAAGAGGTGTAAGAGTTTTGGGCCAATGAGACACTTTTAGAAAGTGTAAGAGGGTGTCATCATAGGTGTAAGAAACCTTTTTGGCACCAAATAAAGATTATTTGGAAAAGTGGGTTTTTGGAAATTTGCTCACACATGTGTGAGAAAATAATTAGGACTAATTCGTGTAGGAATCAAGAAATTAGCTTAATTAACCTTAGTTAATTAATAAATAGGTCTATTTTGTGAGAGTGATGTGAGGTAGGGTAGGATCTAGGTTCAAATTAGCTTAATCTAAATTTAAAATTTAGATTAATTTGGTTTAGTAGAATTTAAGTCATGTGGAGGAATAAACAAATTAACAATTTATTTAAAGGGGACTAATGAAGGGAAATGTATTTAAATAAGATTTAATACATCAAAGGGGGTAGTATTTAAATTAAATTTAAATACTAAGGAAAGTGAATTACATTTAATTAAATAAATAAATAGAAGAATATAACAAATATAATTAATTAATTAAAATTAATTATAATGTTAAGGGAATATTAATTAAATTAATATAAGGACAATTTTAGACGTCTACACTAGATAGGTGGTTCGTAAAGATACACCCTTGTTTCGTGAAAGTGACAGTTTAGTGCAAGCATCGAGATGCCCCCAGTGTAGAATGATTTGTTTCCTAAGACAGAAATGCAGACAAATCCCAAGCGAGGATAAGATTTTTGTAAGGAAATGAAGTCAACTTTTAGCACAAGTGTAATTGTGAAGGCTTAGTATTAGTAATGCATTGATATATGGAGCGCAGAACACATGTGACGCCTGATTGCCAGGTTTTCACCACTTGGAAAACTTTTTATTCTTTTTGCTACCAGGATGCCTATTTTACCAAGTTGTCATTAAGGCACTTTTCTCTTTTTCAATTTTTTTCAATTTTTTCTTTTTTTGAATATTTTTGTAGTATCAAGGCACCTATTTGCCAGGTTTTCACCAAGGATACCTTTCTTCAGGACTTTTTTCCACTGTTTCTGGATTTCTTCAAGATCAATTTTTTGAATGTTTTTGGTATTTTATGAGAACTATTTCATTGTACAGGCTCTACTAGCCAAACATCAAGCATAGAACCACTTCAAATGTAGGGTATTGATAGGATTTGGAAGATCTCCCTCAGGTGTAGCTAATTGATAGGCTCCAGTCACAAAAGTAACAGTGATAACATAAGGTCCCAACCAATTAGGTTCAAATTTTCCTTTTTGTTCTCTGTTAGGCTGGTTCTTAGGATTCTCCTTTAGGATGAGATCCCCCACTTCAAACTATCATGGTTTTACCTTTTTATTGTACCCCTTGGACATGCGTGCTTAGTACACCTTCAGATGATCGAACGCTTATTTTCTATGCTCATCAAGTAGGTCTAAAGAATTCACCCTATCTATGCGGTATTGCTCATCAATAACAAGACCGTGTAAAGATATCTACAAAGATGGGATTTAAACCTCAAAAGGTAGTACTACTTCAGCGCCATAGACTAGGGCAAATGGCGTGGCTCCAGTTGGTGTTCTGATGCTTGTTTTGTAGGCCCATGGTGCTAGATTCAGTTGTAAATGCCAATCTCTGCCAGACTTACTTACAATTCTATGTAGGATCTTCATAATATTCTTGTTAGATGCCTTAGCCTGTCCATTACCTTGAGGATAATAGATTGACGATAAATGTTGAGTGATATGGAACTTTTCGCAAAGGTCATCAATGTCTTGATTTTTAAATTGGCCCCCATTGTCTGTTACAATTGATGAGGGTATCCCATAGCTACAGATAATGTAGTTTAGAATGAACATAGCCACCTATTTGCCAATAAATTTGATTAGCGGCATGGCCTCGACCCACTTCGTGAAATACTCAGTGGCCGTAATGATGAACTTATGTCCATTTGAAGAGTTGGGATATATTTTTCCAACCAAGTCAAAGGCCATTGCTGAAATGGCCAATGTGTTATGAAAGGTATAAGTTCTCTGGCAGGAGCATGGGTGAGATTTCCATGTGTCTGGAATTTATGACATGTTTTGGAAAATTGAATAGCATCTTTTTCCATTCTAGGCCAGTAATAGCCTACTCTGAGCAGTTTCTTTGCTAGTGAAAATTTGTTTGAATGTGATCCACACACACCTTCGTGGACTTCTTTTAATGCGTGATCTGACTCTTCAAGCTCTAAACATCTAAGAATCATATCATTGAGCCCTCATCAATATAAGTTATTAGTTATGAGGATATAACAGGATGTTGTCCTAATCAAGGCTCTTTTCTCATTTCTTGATAGATTATTGGGAATAGTTTGGTCAGTAAGGTAAGAAATGATGTTAGCATACCAAGATTGGTTTGGGGTGTTCAGAGCATAGATTACTTGGTATTCAGGGTTATCAAAGGAAGAATAGGATAATTTATCCACCAATAATTCATAGTGGAATTGATGTTCCTCCAGTTGTAACATAGATGCCAATGTAGCCATAGCATCTACAGCTTTGTTCTCTATTCTGGGTATCTGCTGGAATGTGATGAAGATGAAGTAATTTTTTAAATCATCAACCAGTTGTTTGTAGGGAATCAACTTCTCATCTTTCATCTGATAATCTCCATTGACTTGAATTATAATGAGTTGGAAGTCACCATACACGTGTAACTCTACAATCTTCCATTCCATGGCAAGCTTAAGACTGTTTACCAGTGCCTCCTTTTCATAAATGTTGTTTGTGCATGGAAACATCAATTTGTAAGACTTGGGTATTTTGTAGCCTTGAGGAGTTGTGAACAGAACTCCTGCTCCAGAGCCTTGTTGCGTGAAATAACCATCAAAGTACATCTTTCATGTGTACTCAGTTAGATTCATAATGGTCTCATCAGGGAATTCAATCCTTAAAGGTTTATCATCTTGAAGTGGTGAATTAGCTAGTTGATCTAAGAGGACTTGTCCTTTAATAGCCCTCATGTCTACATACTCAATGTCGAATTCACTTAGAACAAGGACCCATTTTGCCAGACATCCTATTAATGTTATTTTGCTCAAAAGGTACTTCAGAGGATCGATCTTAGCAATGAGCCTTACTGTATGTGAGAGCATGTAGTGTCTCAATTTTTGTGATGCGAAGACGACTGCTAAGCATGCTTTCTCAATAATGTTGTAATTGAGCTCATAGGAGACTATTGTTCTACTGATGTAGTAGATAGCTCTTTCTTTCTTAGTTTCATCTTCTTGTGCTAGCAATACTCCTAGTGATGTAGTTGTAGTTGTAGCTAAAATATACAAGAGTGAGGGCTTTCCATGAATAGGCTCCATAAGAATAGGAGTAGCTAGGTACCCTTTTAATTCTCTAAAGTTGGCTTCATAGTGTTCATCCCATTTGAAGGTGACTCCTTTATGTATCAATTTGGTAAAGGGTTGTGCCCTGTCAGCAAGTTGTGACATGAACCTCCTAATTGATTGAAGTCTCCCTTGTGATGTCCTCATTTGACTGATGTTGCATGGAGGAGTCATCTCTAGTATAGCTTTGACTTTTGCAGGATCTACCTCAATTCCCTTCACTAAGACAATAAACACTAAGAGCTTTCCTAATTGGACCCCAAAGGCACACTTCTTTGGATTGAGCCTGAGTTGAAATTTTCTCCATACGATCTAATATCTTTCTTAAATCATCAATATGAGTGCTCCTTTCTTTGGATTTAGCTAAGGTATCATCCACGTAATCATCCATGTTTTTTTGCATCATGTCATGGAATATAGTGGTCATTTCTCTTTGATATGTAGCACCTGCATTCTTTAACCCAAATGGCATGACGTTCCAGCAAAATGAGCCACATGCACATGTAAATGCAGTCTTCTCTTGATTCTTAGGGGTAATTTTAATTTGGTTATAGCCTGAGAAACCATCCATTAATGAATACATTTGGTATCTTGTTGTGAGGTTTATGATCATATCAATATTAGGCAGTGTGAAGTCATCTTTAGGACATGCCTTGTTTAAGTCCCTAAATTATGAATAGATCCAAATAGATTTATCTAATTTAGATACTAGGACTACATTGGAGATCCATCCTGCGTAAGCGATGACCCTAATGAATCCAGCTTTTAACAACTTCTCTAGCTCTGCTTTTACTAGCAATGCTAACATGAG
Organism: Thuja plicata; assembly: GCA_018584345.1. Taxonomy (NCBI): domain Eukaryota; kingdom Viridiplantae; phylum Streptophyta; class Pinopsida; order Cupressales; family Cupressaceae; genus Thuja; species Thuja plicata. The sequence continues at coordinate 5,591,127 of MU225099.1, read as the reverse complement.
GATGCATTTTTCTGGGTTTTTGTTTCACAGGTTTTATCCCATGAGCTATAGAAAAGTGGTGCATGATTAATTTAGGATCTAGTCCAGGCATATCTATATAGGACCATGCAAAGTTGATCTTCTTTTCCTTTCGGAACTCAGTGAATTGTACATTTTCCTCTTCTGATAAAGATTGTGCTAGGTGAATAATTTGAGGAGACTCAGTTGTGCCCAAGTTGACTGGTTCCGTTGGTTCTATCAGTACTGAAAACCTTTCTTGATAGTGCTCAGGGAGGATATCAAGAACCTTTGAGAGGTTTTCACCATTAGATACATCTTTTGTTTTTACTATTTTAGGATCTGATACTGCCACAACGTGGTTTTCACCATCAGTTCCCCTTTTCTTTTTCTTTTTCAATTTTTTATTGAGAAACTTGATATCCTCCTATGGCATGTTCTCGCTCCTTGCATTGGTAGAAGAAGGGTAGGGTTCACAAGCATTTAGATAGCAAGCCAAGGTGTAGTCATTGGGAATGTTCATGATAGGAGTAGGATCTATATTAGCCCAATCAATTAAATATGGATTTATCAAAGACAAGGAGTCAAACTCTGGGAAGGACAAAATCGCATTAGTGTCAAGACCATTAACTGACATGACATGTCCTATTAAGTTAAGTTCTTTGATGTTTAGATCAATAAGATTTAGATCATCGTTAAAAGGGTCATTATTAGTTATATTTGGACCAAACTCTAGTGACTCGTTAGTAGAATTTTCATCATCATCTCTTTGTAAAAGGAGGCTTCTTGCTTTTCTCCTTTGAAGTTCTTCTAGACTTATGAGAACACCAGTCTCCCCATCAATGATTGGAGGAAGGAACTCTTCCTCTGCTCTAGGAATATTACTATTGTTAGGAGTAGTGTTAGAATGTGTTAGCACTTTTTCTTTTATCACAACCTTAAAATGACAGTATACTGATTATACTTGAATGAAAACTCCTTTTTGACAAGAGAAAGGCTAATTGCTAAGGATTGAATAATATCCTTCTTCATTTTTGAGCTCCACATACTCAGGC
>MU225099.1:5558007-5568518 GCA_018584345.1 Thuja plicata | reverse complement strand
AAATCAAACTCCTAGATTCCCTTAGTGAAAAGGAACCTTAAGAAAAATGATTATAGGATAATGAGAATCTCAAAACATTAAACCATGAGAAATGAATATAATAATACTCCCATAAGATATAGATGATTGAAAATAAAACTATAAAAGATAAGTAAATATATGTAAATAGTTACTTCCCTGAACAAGAATGGATATAAATCACATTGTCGACATGGGTTCCACCACTTCATTGGTAGAGTGTCCATCCACTTTCATCTTACCTCCTTCAATGAGGGCTTGAATAAAATGTTTAAGCTTAAGGAAATTATTCATCTTGTGTCCTTTTTTTTTGTGAAAGACGCAGTAAGAATTATCATCCCACCACCTGGGTTTGACCACTGGTTCCCATGGTTTAGAATCTGGGATTGTGAGAACCTTGTTGTCTAGCAGTGTTTTCAAAACAGTCTCAAGAGGCTCTCCCAAAGGAGTAAATTTTCTATGAGGTTTGGAATTCCATGTCTGACCTTTGTTATTATCATTGTTTTCTTTGGGTATGGAGGTTCTTACCTTGGAATATTTTCTTGCTTGCATGATGTTAGTTAGATTGAACACCTCAGGTTTAGAATTGACATTAGAGACATCTACTACTCCATCGTTGACAACATTTTTTTTTTTATTCCACCATTTAGGTTTGGAGTTGGAGTTGTTAGATTTGTTTTCACCTTGAAGAGTGATCTCCCCCTTTTTTACCATAACTTCTTCTATACGAATCATAGCATTCTTGATCATCCTGTCAAAGCTAGGGGAGTCTTGCATTTGCAATGTGTAGTTTAACTCAGGTACCAAGTTATTGACAAATATTTCCATCTTCTCATATTCGGGAATAGCTCTTGAATACCGTGCAAATATTTTTCTCCATCTTTGTAGAAAGTGGTTAAAGGATTTTCCTGTCTTTTGTTTAGTGTTGCACAGATCCATCATAGTCGCATCATGTTGGATATTATAGGAGTAATGTTGGATAAATTGTTGAATTAACTCCTCAAAATTTTTGACCTTAGGTGTAAGTTTTGAGAACCATTCCATGGTGTTGCCTCCTAGACTTCCAGCAAAAAGTGGCATGAGGTAAGTAGGTTCATACATGTACTCTATGCTAAGAGCACAAAATTCTCAAACATGGTCATGCGGATTGATCTCTCCCGTATACTTTTCGTATTTTGGCCTTGTCATGTTGAGAGGTAAGGGAACCATAGCGATACTCTTGTCAAAAGGAAATGGACAAATGGAGTCCACAGAGTACTTTGTTGTGGGTTTATCTTTTTCTTTCTTGAGAGTTGTAATTTCCATTTGCATTAAGGTAAGTTGTTTGGCGAGAATAGAAATAGGAGTTGGTACATCCTTTTCCTTTAGTTGTTCCACATCATAATCCTTGGGTAATTTCACACCAGTGGATGCTAAATGGAGGAAGTATTTCTCTTTATCCTCATCAATCATCCTTCCTAGTATCTTGTGGAAACTCTTTCTTTTTTTTATTTTATCATACTCATCTTGAGGGATGTTCCCCTCACTGACTGATTCAAATGGAGGACGTTCAAATGTGGGTTCTTTGTCTTCATCAATATATTCATGCTTTTGGTTATTTCTATTGTCATATTCGTCAAAAAGTCTCACTCCATCCACGAGTGGACCTATCCATTTCTGGAGAGTCTAGATCCAGTAGGGAACTGTGAGATGTTTCTCCTTGAAAGTGTGGTGATTTAGGAGGTACTTTCGATCCTTTAGATGTGTACTTGTTGCATCTTGTTTTAACCATGTATCTATATCTCAACTTTGTCAAAGTTTCTCGATAGTGTCAATTAGAGTCTCAAATAGTTCAAGTGAGTGTGTCTAGGTGGAAGTATTGTTTGTATCTTGGTGGAAATAAATGATTCTAGTGTCAAAGGGTTAGAATTCCCTGATAGTGAGCTGGGAATCACATTTTTGTAAAAAGAAGATAGACCACATGTATTGAGACAGATTGTAAGAGTCTGACAAGACATGCAAGGTAGACGTCTGAATTTTTTTTTGATACAGCCACAGTGAGACCAGAAAAAGCAATAAGGACAGATTTAAAGATTCAAAAGGGGATCCAAAATAAAATATCTTTCTCTAAGAGGAAACTATGCAAGTGCCCACTGTCAAATTTTGTCAGTTTTGTCTTGGAATTGCATGAATTTTGTTTGATCAAAGATCGTGTTCCAAGATTTTTTAGTGAGTGAAAAACACATGTAGACCAAGGTTTGAATTTTGTTGCTAGTTTGAAGGTGTTAGATTTTTAATGATTTTTAGTTACATCAAGCATTGTTGCATTGTGAAAGGGTGAAAAAATACATCCTTATGCCCTATTTTCTAGGTGGAGGATAAAAATCCTTGCTCGTTGACTTAGGTACACACTCAAATGATAATCAGAATACAGTCATCACCAAGCATGCAATGGATCCAGTCATGATGTTGTATTAGCCGACTCCAAATGCAAGTGAGGGAACGATATGATGAGTGTCTTGGGGAAATTACTTTTTCCTTGCACAAGGATTATCACCCTTTCAGGGGTGAATCAGGAATTCTTTTAGTTTAAGTGTTGTTTATGATTGGGCAATCTATTTGAAACCGTCCCCCATAGAATTGCACAAGGCAAAATTGAGGCATATAGCCCTATGAGTACTCAAATATGTGTAGTCTCACAAGAAAGATTCAAGCAGCTCCACTCTACACATACCCAAGCATGTTCAAGGAATGATGTCAAAATTCCAAGAACAAAACTGTCTCCGTCTTCCGAGGCTTTGGCCTACTAGGAAGCAATTATTTATAGTGAGTTGGAAGGGTTATCGTAAAACCTGTCCTCACTTGGGTGATTCCTGGGATATTTTTTCCTCAATCGGTAGGCCCTCTACTGTTAAATAAGCATACAAAGGATTGGCAAGTTTAGGATGTCTAGATTTCTGATTCCTCCGAAGAAGAAGAGAATACTCTCCTAATCCATGTCGTTTTCTCCCAAAATAGATTCAATCAAACAGTTCATTCCCTCAAGCAATGTTGTGCTTGATTTAAGATGTTCCTACTTTAGGGAAAACAAAATGCTTGAAAGTAAATTTGTGTTTGTTCAGTTTCTGCAATATTTAAATGATTTTCTTATTCAATTTCTATCCTGGATTAGACAATGAAGCTTTGCTTGTTCAATTAATCCACAATGTTAAGTTCTTTGTGTTGTTCAATTTCTGATTCCAAATGAATTAAATGATGTGAGTTCACTTGTTCATTCACCCCCAAATCCCTCCATAAGTCTTAAACCAACTTCTGATTTTCTGATTTTCCTCAAGAGGAAAAGAGCATAATAATCTAGTTGACTTGACAAGTATTGAGAAAATGGTGTTAAGTTTTGAAAGATTTAAAAAAAAGGGTTAGTATTGAAATTAGTTGAAGATCCTTGCAACCACACACGTTAGTATTGTCTTCTTATCTCCTTCTCATAAACCTACAAGCACTTAGTTAGGCTGTCAAAAATAAAATCACAATCACGAAAACAACCATGTTAGCAAGTTAGAAATAAAAATTTTCAATGTCAGAACTCTGTATTTTTTCTCTCTAGATGACAAACGATATTTCAGAGAACCAAAATGATACAACCCAAAAATGATAAAAGAATGACCCCAAATGATAATATTCACCCAGGACGATATGCCTTTTACGTGAAACGATAACACGTACTAAAAAAAAAAAAAGCTACCAAAAACAATTTTACCTTCCAAAAATGCAATGGCAAACGATATTAAAACTCTTGGAAATGATAAAATATTGACCGGAAATGATAAGTTTCTCCCGAAAATGATAAAAGATTTACCAGAAATGATGAGTTGCTCCCAGAAATGATAAACTATCTGCAAATTTTGAAAATGTCAAGAGCAAAGAGCATAATTTTGTGAAATTTAAAGCAATCTTGCCCCACGATGGGCGCCAAAGATGTGTGTGTGATTTTTGTACCTGTTAAGAGAGACACAACACTTTAATAAATCATTGCATTAGTGAAAACAAGGGGTTAGCAAACATAGCAATCACCAAAATCCATTGCTTCCTATCTAGGAGGAGTATGAAAAATGACATAATAGCCCTTAGATTATGCATATTCTAGTGAAAAATAGAACCTAAGAATGGAAGATTCAATTGAAACTATAAAGCCTAAATATGATCAAAATCATAAGAAATATGCTTAAGAAACATGCATCCTAGCTCTAGAAATGAAGATTCTAACAATACAAGATATCAAAACTATGATGGAATATAAATCTATATGAAAATGAGTAGCATAACAATGCTTTCAACTATTCAAAATTAGGAGCATTACAACAATCTATTTCAAAAATCAAGGGCCATTTGTGCTCAAAATCCATCCTATTTATAGGAGAAATGGAGGAAGGGGAGAAGACTCTAGAAGGGCTGCCATTAATGAGAGTGTAAGACTCATTAATGAGGAGTGTGGAAGAGAATGTGTAAGAGCCATTAATGCTTCATTTATGAAATCATTAATGAGGTATGGGTGAGGCTTTAAGAAGCATGTGTGAGGCTTTAAGAAGCATGGGTGAGGGTTTAAGGTCAAGCTTGATAACTTTGACTTTAGGGGGAGGGTTGAATTCCTAATCATAGATTTAGGAATGTGACAAGCTTAAGGGTAGCTTAGGTTTACGATTAAGGGTTAAGGCATGTGATTAAGGAGATAGAGGTGGTAGGAGAGAGAATGAGTGGAGGGGGGATTGGCTAATTAGGGTTAATTAGCTAATTAATAAGAATTAGTATGTGAGGAGTTGGGATGAGTTTGAACTCATGGTTTGGCATTTTGAGATTGGTTAGGTTAGAGGGAATATTAATGAAATGAATTGTTGTAATAACATATTCACTCAATAATAGGGTTTTAATTAATCATTTAAGTTTTTGATTGCTTTGTAATAATTAATTAGGACTATATCCAAATTGAATCAATTAGGCTAGAGGATTGATTTTGCAAGTGATGAGGTATGATTAGGATTTCATTAATTCCCTTTAAATTAATTAACTTAGCCATGTATTGATTTGACTTGATTGAATTGAATTCATTTTATTGGATCAGCTAAAGTGATTAATGTAAATTAGTGATTAGATCACTTAGGAGATTAAATCTGATTCGAATAAATTATGCCAGCCGATTGAAGAGTTGTCTGGACATAATTGGGGGTATGATCACACTTAGGGAAAATAGGGTCTATGGTTAGATCTGACCAAATCTAGGTGGTTACACCTTTACCATACTATTATGGTGATATTTCTACATGTTTGACCTCAGCTTCCTTTGGTTCTCCCTTGTAAAGCTAGGCCAAGACTGCATGTTCTTCTGTGTTATCTAAAGAAGATGTGGATGCCTTAACCATGCCAATTTCTTTATGGATTTTTGACTCTTTAGATGTGGCAGGTATGAAAGACGAGGAAGGTTTTCCATAGGATCTTGGTGACACTGGAAGTTTTGTCAATGACGGGGTCATGTCCAGCTTGTATTCTCTCATACCTGTTTCTTCAAGTTTTAAGGTCTTTCTAAAAATTTTCATTACCATGTCTTTGGTAGTCTCAAGAGAAATCTCATCCATAGCTTCCTTTTTATGTGGAACCATACTACCTACCTTGATATTGTTGCAAGTATAATTAGCATCTACAGGAATTGTCATTTCCACCCCATTATGTGGGAACTTGATACACTAGTGGTAAGTAGATGGTACAACTTGCATTTTGTGGATCTAGGGTCTCCCTAATAGTATGTTGTAAGCCAAGGGTATATCTAGAACTTGACATATGAAATTCCTTTCAACTGGCCCGATTCTGATGGGTAGAACAATAAGACCTTTAGAGAATCTCTCTTCCTCATCATAAGCTTTGATAGTGATTTTGCTTCTAGAATCAATGGTTTGTTCTGAGAGACCTAGTTTCCTGATTAGATTAAGGGTACAAATATTCAATCCTACACCTCCATATATCAATACGCATCTAAAATAGGATTTATGAATGAGAAATTCAATATGAAGGGTTTGATTATGCGGATGGGTCAATGACTTATCATCCTCTTTAGAAAAGGAGAGATAATGTGGTGCTGAGATGTGATTAGCCATTGCTTGGAATTTGTCTATATCAAGGTCCTTTGACACATTTGTGGCATGTAGGGCTTGTTAAATAATTTTCCTATGCACTGTGGATATTTTAAGTAACTCAAAAATGGAAATTTTAGCAGAGGTTCGTTGCAATTGATCCACCAAGTCATACTTTTTTATAGGAATAGTAACAGTTTGTTTTGTTGCTATTGGTTTAGGGATAGTAACAATAGGAACCTTAGACGTTGTTTCTAGTTTTGATGTGGAATTGGGTCCTTTGATCATGACTTGTGCCTGACTTCGGGTCACCGCATTCATTTGGAAAGATGTGTCTTGAACACCTTTGATAGTGACCACATTAATTGATACAGTTTTAATGTCTAGCATGTTGATCACATTATCATTATTGGACTAGGTGTCATTTACTTCATTTCCTTTCCCTTTAGATGCTTCCCCTTTCTCATAATTAGGGAATGGTTTGTTAAATATTGTATGATCTTCATTAGTGGTGTGTCTTTCCACTTTGATCTTTCCTCCTTCAATAAGGTCTTGGATAACATGTTTGAGTTTAAGACAGTTGTTAGTCTTGTGTCCTTTGTTTTTGTGAAAGACACAGTAAGAATTTTCATCCCACCACCTATTAATATGAATTTAGAATAACTGTGAGGGGGGTGAATCAGTTATCCTCAGGTCTAGATGTGCCCATATAAAACTTTAAATCAACTTCAACAACTCAAATCTTCCTGACAGTAATAAACAATAAAAGTGTGCAGCTTACTGTACTAGTGAAATAAGCTTGCAGAAACTTAATAGTAAAACACTACAATAACATTCACACATTTTGACACCATGATTTAATGTGGAAACCCAATATGGGAAAAACCACCAGTAACATGCTACCAAAATTTTACTCTTCTGAAGTAATGCCATGTGAGGAGCCAACCCTGTTAAAGGTTACAAAACACACTGTCAAATGTGACCTGGTTAAAGGATTTAATCACCCTGTTAGGAGTGGCCTTGTTAGAGGACTTAGAACATTCCAATCTGAATGTCACCTTGTTCAAAGGATTTATACAATGACTGTTAGGTCAACCTAGTTAAAGGATTTGAACTGATACAATGGTTAGAAAGTAATCAGCAGGTATGATTTGATTCATACAACTTACTTTTCAAATCCATATCCAGTTTCATCTCTAATGCTAATTCACTGAGTGGCCTCCATTCTCATCTCAAACTTCAGATCTTCTTGGAAATTCGTCAAGCAATCTCTATGCTTCTCTGTTTAGCCTTCTCTACTTAGGTCTTGCCAATTAGTCAATTAACCATGCAAAACTTTGCATTCCACTTCAATATCTTAAAAATAACCATAGTAGGTTATAATATACCTCTTCATCTATGTTAGATAAATCTTTTTCCGCTTAATCAAGATCGCAGATCTTAGGTTAGGTCAGATCCAACAGATCTTTCCATCTTTACAATTAATTTACTTCTCCAATATAGTAATTAATTAACCATTGAATCCATGCGCTAATAACAATTTCCCATGCATTAAATGAATATGGACCAATCTTAATTAATAATTCATATCCCAATAAAATTAATTATGACGGCCATAGATCTCAAATCTCATCAATAAATAAAATACTGATGCTTGGCATTTCACTATCTCCCTCAGCATTTCACTGGCGCTCGACATCATCTTTTCTTTGCTCTGCATCACCTTTCTCTTTTCTTGGCATCAACTTTTCTTTGCTCGGCATTGACCTTCCAATGAACTTTCAGTGTTGGATAAACAACGTATCACTTTGCCAAAGTGCCAAACGGTCAAGTACCCTATTTTATACTCATAACTCAACCATTTCCTTGGTCTTCTTGTTATCCCATTCTTTTCAAGTCTTCATCAATCAATGGATAAGGTACTCAAACATACAATGATAGTCTCACCAGTTAAGGTTTGACATCAATGACAAAATAACAATTATCTACATTGTAGCAATCTTTCCAACATTCTCCCTCTTTGGCATTGATGGCAACACTAAACTATAAAACAATAATTTACAACCAAAGTTACCATACAATCCAAAAAGTGCCTGTGTTCCTGATATGAACAAATCTTTATTAATTTCTTTAGCTTCATTATAACTCCCTTTGTGTCTATAATCACACTGATGTTTTCTGTTACTATTCGGTTCCCTCTTTCAGTAATATCTCTCTTGTATTTGTTGTTTTAGCAATAATCTCCCTCTTTGAAAACAATGCCAAATATGTTGACATCTTTATCATGCATATTCTTCTGTTCTAATCTTTGTATCATGATGTTCATGTCATCTTTCTATATGATTGATTTACTTTTCTGTTCTAGTTTTCCACTTCACAGTTTTAGGCAGCATCCTAAAAATGTGACTCACTGTGCATCAATGTGTCAAGTGTTCTGATTAAAACATTTGATGCAACAATACCATTCAGTACTAGTTAGCCTCAGATGGGGGATTACCCCTAATTTACCTCTTAGATACTCATGAGCATCCTTGGGTAACGCTTTTGCAAATATGTATGCCAATTGTTCCTTAGTGTTCACATATTCCAGTCTCACTTCCTTCTTCTGTACCAGCTCCCTCAAATAATGATACTTGATAGATATATGTTTTGTTTTAGAGTGCATTATAGGAATTTTAGAAATATTAATGGCATTCATGTTATCACAATATATGACAACTGGTTCTGTGATCTCCTCTTTCATACCTTTGAGTAGTATCTTCAACCACACAATGTTTGAACAGTTAACTATTGCTGCCCCATACTCGGCTTCAGTTGTAGATTGTGAGGTGCAATTCTATTTCTTTCTTGTCCAGGAAACTAATCTTTTCCCCAAAATAAATGCTCCTCATGTGGTGATTTTTCTATCATCAACATTACCAACCCAGTCAGAATCAGTATAGACTCTGAGTTCAAACTTTTCATTCCTTTTGTAATATAGACCATAGTCTTCTGTACCTTTCAAATATGTGTCTCTTTTAGATTAGCAGAAAATCTAGCAACAATTCCAACTGCTAATGCAATATCAGGTCTACTATGTATAGCATATTACAGCTTACCAATCATTGATTTGTATAGTGTTTGATTTACCTCTTTTGTATCATCATTCTTTGTCAACTTATGTCTAGTAGCCATGGGTGTACTCACTAGTTTTGAATCTTCCATACCAAAAAAATTTAGTATCTCCTTGATATATTTTGATTGTGTAATATAGATATCGTTCTTCATTTGATGTATTTGTAGTCCAACAAAGAATTTTATCTCACCAAACATAGACATTTCAAATTTAGTTTTCATCTCCTTTGAAAATTCCTTACATATCATATCTTGTCCACTGAATATGATGTCATCCAAAAAAATTTCAGCCAATAAAATTCCTTTACCTTTCTCTATCTTTAAATACAGATTGTTGTTGTCATTAGTTCTTGCAAATCCAATATTCATCAGATAATTGTGCAATCTTTCATACCATGCTCTTGGTACTTGCTTTAGTCCATATAATGCCTTGTGCAGTTTGCAAACCATGTTCCTCTTACTTGGGTCAACAAATCCATCAGCTTGTTCAATATATACTTCTTCTTCTAGTATCCCATTTAGAAATGCAGACTTCACATCCATTTGATAGAATTTAAATCCTTTGTAGGCTGCATATGCAAGTAGAGTTCTCACACCCTCCAAACTTGCAATTGGGGCGAATGTATCTCCATAGTCAATTCCTTCCTCTTGTTCATAACCCTTGCATACCAATCTTGCTTTATTCCTTGTGACCTCTCCATGTTCATTGAGCTTGTTTTTGAATACCCACTTAGTACCAATTAAATTTCTATTTTTAGGTCTAGGTACTAGTGTCCATGTCTTGTTCTTTTCAATCTGGTATATCTCTTCATTCATGGCTTGAATCTAGTCTTCATTGTCCAAAGCATCTTTTACTGTCTAAGGCTCGAAATCATACAACAAACATATGTCTTCTCTTAATTTGTCTCTTTTCATGACTACAGAATCCTTTGCTCCTATGATTTGATCATGTTTATGGTGCCTTCTTACATATTTTTCCAAAGTAGGCTCTTTCTCAGCTTCATTTTGATCTTTCAAGTTTAGTTCAGGATGAAACTGTGACTCGGCATCTCCATCAGATAGCTCGACAGTCACTTCCTATTGCCCAGCAATGTCGTCCTGTGTCTCGGCAAGTGTAGACTATTTCTCGGCAACTTCATTTTCAATTTCATTAGAATCCTCTTCTTTAGGATATGTGAATGATCTGTAACTTTCAGGCTCAATCATGCTTTCAGCTTCATTTCTTTCTGCATATTCATCAATTCTAACATTTTCACTTTCCACAATTTTGTTAGTGTTAGA
>MU225099.1:5539458-5549687 GCA_018584345.1 Thuja plicata | reverse complement strand
ATGTTGTTTTTGGGCCGACTAAGGTCTTGTTTATAGTCGCGTCTATTCAGGCATAAACATATATATATATATATATATATATATATATATATATATATATATTCAATGTAAAGATATATTGGAAGTGTCAAAGAAATAAGAAGAGAAGAGCAATGTAAAGATGTTAGCATGAGATAGAGCCCCTAAAGAAGATAAGCGCATAACTTGAACTGATCAGACATTTGTGTCATATATAGCAGTTCACTTTTGGATATAGTGCATATCTATTCTCAGGAGGTTGTAGCCTTCTTTCTCATTGAGCAGTGAGCTCTTGGACAGTGAGTCCTCACCCCTAATATGTTTGTTTGTAAAAGACTCCTAATAGGTTCAAGCCCTTAACTAGGTCATTGTACTTGCATTGTAAAGACTTCTCCTAACAGGGAAAAGGAACTTTAACAGGTTCATTATACTAGTACAATATTTGTGGGTACTAATTCCCACCGGATTTTTCCTCTAATCAAGGTTACCCCATAATCATATTATGTGTTATGTGATCTTGTGTTAAGCTTCAAGTGATATATAATTGTTTTATGTTTAAATTTTTTTAAATTGAATAAATATCTAAACACTGATTCACCCCCCCCCNTTCCCCCCCCCCCCCCCCCCCCTCTCAGTGTTTCCAAAAATTGGTATCAGAGCTCTGGTCCTCTGAAAGAAAAGTTTAACCACTTGAGGAGATCATGGATTCAGCAGAATTCAAACATCTGAAAAATAATCTTGAAGTATCCCTTGAAGATCTAGACAGATCTGAGAAAGAAAATGAGGAACTTAAGCTAAAAGTTGATGGCTCACAAATTCTTATCAAGAAACTAAGAAAATATTTGAAAGATTGCTCTACGAATGATTTGGGGAAAATGGTCAAGAAAATGAATGAAGAAAACTTATCTTTAAAGGATAAGATAGAAGAATTTAATGATCAATTAACTGATAGCCTAATAGCTATTGAAGAGAAGAACAAAGAAAATAAATAGTTAGATGAAGAAATCATGCAAGCCAATATGAAAATCTTGGAATTGGAAAACATCAAGAATAAGATTGAATTTGAATTATCAGGAGAAAAAGACAAGATTGACAAACTACACACAAGTTTTGATCTAATTCAATCACAGCTTTATGCACAAAAACTAAAAGGTGATACCACTGGTATGGGATACAGTCTAGCTCAAATTGAGATCAACACATAACAAGAAAGAAAGAAAGCTCAAACAGAATCTTCAGAAGAAAAGAAAGTTGAGAATCATGAAGAGACAAAAGCAGAACCGCCAAAAGATAAGCACAAGGCAATCAACTGTACTTTCTATGCCTATAACAAGCATTAACACTTGGCAAGAGATTGTAAGAATGTAAGACCCTTCAATGGTTACTATTACTCCTACAATAATTTTGGTCATAGGGCTATTCATTGCAAAACAAATCAAAGAAATCAGCCATAACTGAACCAAAGGAATCAAACTCATTTCAATCAGAGAAATCAACCTCAAAGAAACTTGCAAAACATTACATGTCAGATATGTAATTACAATGGACACACAGCCCAGCAATGCAACATGATGAATAACAACATCAAACCTCCTATCATTTTTCACTCATGTGGAAAGGCTGGACACATCTCAAGGTCTTGCAAACCAAGAACAAAAGGACAAGAGAATCCTAAGAAGTCTTTGTTTGAAGAATCAAGAGAAGTTAAGTTTGTGGAAGCTAAAGCTAACTTAGATAAAATATGGGTTGAAGTAAAGAAGGATAATGTAGAGAACAAGGTAGTAGATGCATCCTCAGCGGATGCACCTTCTACTTCTAGATAGTTGACCCTCATAGTCTAAGGGGGAGCTATTCTAGCTCTGAACCCCTGCATGTCTGGTATACTCACCTCTGAGTATGCGCCTATGGATTCATGCATGTGATCACAAATTAAGGTTGTATGCATTCACGCATTGCCTTTACTTCATTCAGAACAAAGTTTGAAATTCTCTCTGTAAACTACTTTACGGCAATGAGCATTAAATACAATTAATCTTTATATAAATTGGCAAAAGATCTTAAAAGCCTCACTTTCCATTCGAGATTGAAGAATTCAGAAAGAAGATAAGCATTGAGAATCAAAGCACTATAGCTTAAAGGATTAGTTGGTTTGTGAATGGATTAATGATTGGAACAGAACCCTACCAGTCACATCATTTTAGAATCATCATGAAACCCTACTTAACCAAGTTGCAAGTACATATGGAAACCCCTGTTATATTCAACATTGCTGAAAGGAAGAGATTTGTCTTTAAGAAGCATCCATTCAAGTCTATACTAGATGATGTCGAAGGATAATTTTATAGGACTTGGCTTGGAGTCGTACATGTAGAAGACATCTGCGCATATGTTTATTGCAAGAAGGAAATAGTTGGAGACAACAGCATTGCATCTCTCATGGGTTCTATGATGAAACTAGACTATTCATTCAAGGATGAATACGCGCATCTCACTGATAACCCTATCTTTGAGTATTCAAATGCACACGAGTTATATGGGCCAAAATGGGTTAATATATTACTAAGCAGGATACATGATGACGTATATTGGATTGGTGAGGTTCCTATCTGCATCATTGTAGATCTAATTCATGAGATGATTGGACTTCCTAAGACTGGACTAGCTCATCCTACTGGCAAGGATGTTAAGAAGTAGGTTGAACAAGTTTTCTTATCTAGAAGTGATAGGCACAGCATGACTGTTGATCCCATTAAGGAGAATGATATCAAACTACTCACTATGATACTTGGATACAAGTTTTAGCAAGCAAGAGGACTTTATAGTGTGTCCGCAGCAACAGTTCTAGTAGTAATAAGGATAGTGAGAGATAAAACTCAGTACAATCTCTATGAATTATTGCGTGCACAACTGATAGAGAATATCAAATCCATTAAGCATGACAAGAGCAAGATATTTAAGTTTGGCTCTTTGATCATCTATTTGTACTTCCACATTGTTGGTAAAGTTTCAAATCTTTACCTAGATAGGAGAAAGCCTACTATGTCTCAGATATCACTAAAAGCTACATCAGAGAGTAGTGCAAAAGATTCTATGGACATGGATATCAAAAATTTCAGGATCAAGATGCAGAAGAGGTTCAAGATACCTGAGAAAATAGTTGAGAAGTACAAAGAAACCATAAGCTTCATGGTGGAGACTAACTATACTTGCATGGAGGTAGTTGAGACTAGAAAAAAATGGATTCACCCTCTTGGTTATGAAGTTGAAGAACATGTTTGGAAGGTTATGCACAAGTCCTCCTATCCACGCCAAAGGATCCCAATGAACCTAGATGGGGTACTTACAGAGAAAAGACAAATCAAGTTGATTTTGTCTTATACAGTGTTGACAACAAAAGGAAGGCATCAAGGATTACCTCAAATATCCTAAAAGTTCATAGTGTTACACAAGAAGACCTTGACAAAGCTAGAGAAGCTAAGATAGCCAAAGAACTAGAGAAAACTCCTACAGAAGTGAAAATGGAAAAGACTAATGATATCCCTAAAAAGAAAAAGAAGAAATCAAATGTAGCCACATCTCCGCCATCAACCACCATTGATCTGGAATCCTCTCCACCTTCTGTACCAAGAAAGAAGTCTAGAGGAAGGAAGCAAGCGCCCACTATTCATCCATCCTCAAGAGCTACAAGGAGGAAGGTAAATAACACACAAGCTCCTCCTGAGGTAGGTTTCAGACCTAGTCTTAATGTCTTAAGGAATAGAATTATTAATGAAGGAAGACTATAATCTCTCAAGAATGTATATGACAAATACCAAGAGATAGAAAAATCAGAGATTCATTCTATGATCATCTCTCACATGATTAAGTTCAAAAGGACAGTATTGGAACTCAAAACTGTCATACCAGACAAGGTATGGAACATACTTGATATATTAAAGAGGCAAGAAATTGAAGAGGATATGAGGATAAGAGAAGAAACATTGGATAGTCTTCTCCCAATGTGCTCGCATGATGAGAAATTCATTCTATTGGATTTAGTAAAGCCGCACCTAAGAACCAAAACAAGAGTTCTCCATATCATGAATAAGGAGTATGATTTGTTTGGTGAAGAGACTCATAAAGCATTTGAGTGGGTATTTTTGGATAGACATATGTATCCATCAATGGCACATACAACAAAGGTAACTCCAGTTCCTCCCAACAGGTTATAGAACTAGTGATTCAGAATGCACCTAAGACAGGTCCACAGGTGTCAGCACCCTCAGTTTCAATAACTTATGATATAGTAAAAGATTCAGGGGATACTATAGTGATTGATAATATCAAGATATCCATGAAAGCTTCTGATAATGATATGGACAAAGTTTATAAAGCATTTGTAAGCACTGAAGAAACAAAGGAGGTATGCACTGATGACACATCTTTACAGAAAGATGAAGTCCCCTTTAATGATTCAACAGATTTGAATAAAGAACAAGATAATCAAACTAATGAGATACCAGCTATGGAAATCCTAGTAAAAAGTGAATGCATGGATACTAGTCAAAATACTATATTCACACCATCCATTCAACCATCAAACTCATTGGTGTCAAGTTTAACTCCTGACTCGGCAAGTCTAGATGCATGGGGAGAAGAAGATCTGATCAAGATCAGTGTCCTAGCCATGGAAAAATCTAAAGAGAAATAGGTTATGAGAAACCCTCTCTTCTTGGAATCAGTAAACATTTTGAATGACCTAGTGCCTGCGGACAAGAAAGTAGCAAAAATTCAGTCAGTTGATGATGTAGACATCATACTAACAAGCTTCAAAGCATATTTCACAAGCTTAGTAGACTCAAATACTAGAACTACAGAAGATGAGTATAAAAGGAAAGATTAAATGAACTAGTAAAGAATTTTACCTTAGATCTAAACTCATTAAAGATTGGTCAGTCTATGTTGAAAGAGTTGGCAACTAAAGGAAGAAATGTAATAGCAAACTGCATGGACAGAGTGAAATTCACCTCTAAACATGTCAAGAAGATAGAAGAGGAAGATGTCTTGGTTGACAGTGTTTAAAATCAGTTGAAACATCCACACAAGACCATGAACATCTACAATAGTATCTATCAAGTTCAACTAGACAAGATTGAAAAGGCCAAATTTGAAATTAATAAGATAAGAATCAGGCAGACTCAACTGAGAAATGCACAAGCACCCTCCTTAGCAGTTCTGGATGAGAACATCAAATAGATTAATGCCACTATTTTCACATATGATCAAGGTCCCTGCATGGATCTGATAAAAATGGAGAAACTCACATATGCTCTATGCGCCCATCTCCAGACAGTTGATGCAATGAAGGCATTTTGGTAGGAAGAGATCAAGTCTCTTCAGATTGGATATCTAGATGTATACATAGAGTAAGTATTTAAAGACTTACAATTTTGACACCTTTGTCATTAATTTCAAAGGGGGAGTAATGTATGTATGAGGACAAGTGTATATATATGTAAATAAATATATAGTATATATTAAGAGAAGAAAATATACAGTTTTTGATGTTAGTCAATTTTGAGTAACTTAGCCACATTCCTTTGTTTCCATTAATGACAAAGGGGGAGATTGTTGGAAAGTTGACTCCCAGGGAGTATATGGCCTATTTTGTGTTTTCATTATGGCAACAAAGTCATATGAAGTTTTGATAGTAAACTATGAAGTGAAAATTGACTAAGTGTAGAAGACAGAACAAAACAGTGACTTGCAGTTGATCAGAGCATCAGTGCACGTGCGTACGATCACATCAAGATAAGCGTGTTTAGAACTAAGCTCTATGGTATGTTGTTATGCTTACCCTATACATGCATAGTATGGAATATCAGTACAGACAAGTTACAGGAAGAACAAGTACACTAATAGTTCAGAGTACAGAGTATGGAGCCGACTTCAGGACTTTGATTAGCGTGCAATCTTTTTGTTATGTAAAGGCTAAGCGCCTATTGTAATAATTTTTTAACCATGTATTAAACATTATTGTAAACATGCTTAAGAAAATTTGTTTGGAAGTGTTCTGTATGTTGTTTTTGGGCCGACTAAGGTCTTTTTTATAGTCACATCTATTCAGTCATAAACATATATATATATATGCAATGTAAAGATATATTGGAAGTGTCGAAGAAATAAGAAGAGCATAGCAATGTAAAGATGTCAGTATGAGATAAAGCCCCTAAAGAAGATAAGAGTATAAGCACATAACTGGAACTGATCAGACATCTGTGTCATATACAGCAGTTCACTTTTGGATATAGTGCATATCTATTCTCAGGAGGTTGTAGCCTTCTTTGTCATTGAGCAGTGAGCTCTTGGACAGTGATTCCTTACCCCTAACAGGGTTGTTTGTAAAAGACTCCTAACAGGTTCATGCCCTTAACTAGGTCATTGTACTTGCATTGTAAAGACTACTCCTAACAAGGAAAAGGAACTTTAATAGGTTCATTATACTAGTGCAATATTTGTGGGTACTAATTCCCACCGGGGTTTTCTTGTAATCAAGTTTTCCCCGTATTCATATTATGTGTTATGTAATCTTGTGTTAAGCTTCAAGTGATATATAATTGTTTTATGTTTAAAGTTGCTGAAATTGAATAAATAGCTAAACACTAATTCACCCCTCCCCCTCTCAGTGTTTCCAACATATATCCCTATGAGTACTCAAATAGGTGTAGTCTCGTAAGAAAGATTCAAGCAGCTCCGCTCTACATATACCCAAGCATGTTCAAGGAATGATGTCAAAATTCCAAGAACAAAATGGATTCCATCTTCTGAGGCTTTGGCCTACGAGGAAGCAATTATTATAGTGAGTTGGAAGGATTGGCGTAAAACCTGTCCTCACTTGGGTTGATCCCAGGAGATTTTTTCCTCAACCGGTAGGCCCTCTACTATTAAATAAGCATACAAAGGATTGACGAGCGTAGGATTTCTAGATTTCTGATTCTTTGAAAGAAGAATAGCATACTCTCCTAGTCCATGTCGTTTAAAACACTTCAATCAAATGTTCATTCCCTCAAGCTATTTTGAGCCTGATTCAGATATTCCTAGTTAATGAAAACACAAGTACTTAAAAGAAAAGTTTGACTGTTTAGTTGACTACGGTTCTTAGTTCTTTGCTTGTTCAATTACAAATGCCAATTTAGACAATGAAGTTCATTTATCCCACAAAATTTAGGTGACTTGTGTTGTTCAACTACTTTTCCAAAGAAAATTATACGGTGAAGCTTGTTCAATTAATCCCACAAAGTTTAGTGATTTTCCTTGTTCAATTACTTTGCCAAAATAAATTAAACGATGAGTTTGCTTTGTTCATTTACCCCAAATTCCTTTCAAGTTTTAAATCAATGTTTGATTTTCTAATTTTCCTTTAAAGAAAAAGAGCGTACTTATCTAATCGATTTAACAAATGAGAAGAAAATGTGTTCTTAGTTTGAAATATAAAAATAAAATAGAGGTCAAGATAAGGGGATGGAAACCTGAAAAACCACAAGTCAATATTCTCTTTCTCGCTCTTTCATCCCTAACAGCAATCTGCAAACACTAGTTAGGATTCTCAAAAGATAAAAAACCAAACTGGTCAAAATGTTAAAGGTTAGGCAATAGGGCACACAAAAATTTTAACCAGATACGATCCTAGAAATACAAGATATGATGCAATTTACTAGATGCGAGCCTCTGCTACCAGATACGACACATTACTGACCAGATGTGAGCCTGTACCAGAAATAACTCAGGAAATCCTAGATGCGAGCCTAGATTTCTGCGGTGCAAGGGCGTATCCTAGATGCGATCTTTTAGTACTAGAAATGAGTCTATACCTAAATTTGGGAAGGAAATTAACAAAAAATAAACTTGAAATGAGGCAAAATCTGAAATTGTGCCCCACGGTGGTCGCCAGAAATGTGTGTGTTAATTTATGCACCTGTTATCTGCAACATGACACTTCAATAGATCATTATATTATCGAAAACAAGCATAAAAAGCAAGGGTTTCAAGCTAAACACTAAAACCAATCTATTGCTTCCTATCTACGAGTTTGAAGAATGTCATAATCCTACCCACAGATTATGCACAAATCAGTGACATATACAACCTAAGAATGGAAGATTTGAATGAAAAGTAATCTAAATTCTCACTAAACATGCATATTAGCTCTAAAAATCTTGAAAAAATGGACTTAGAGGGAGTCAAGCTTGAGAAAGTGGACTTTCTCAAGTGGTTTGAGTTCCTAATCACAAAATTAGGAATGTGACAACATTAGGAAGTGGGTTAGGATAGGATTAAGATTAGGATTAGGATTAGCATGGGGGGAATAGGTTGGGATGGGTTTGAACCCAGGGTTAAGGTGGTTGAGATAGGTTAGGTTAGGGGTTAAGGGGAATATTAATGAGATGAATTATAATTAATATATTCATTCAAAAATAGGGAAATTAATTATTTAAGCCTTTGATTGCTTTAGATAATTAATTAGGACTATAGCAATTTAATTAGATTAATTTAGGCTAGAAGATAGGTTTTTTGCAAGTGATTTAAATATAATAGGGATTTATTTAATTCCTTTTAAATTAATTACCTTAGCCAGGTATTGATTTGAATTGAATTGATTGGTTTTGATTGGCTAAGGTGATTTATAAAATTAAGCGATTAAATCACTTAGGAGATTAAATTTGATTTGCATGAATTATGACAGCTGATTGAAGAATTGTCTGGACATAATTGGGGGTATGATCACACTTAGGAAAAATAGGTTCTATAGTCATAGCAGACCAAATTAGGGTGGTTATAGTCTTCTTGTGTATATGTGACATGCTCGGGTGTCTTGGTTTCCTGTTGTGCTTCATTTGCAATATCAATTGCTTGAACCAGTATAGGAAAATTACCTCGTACCATAGCTCAGGCTACCTCGGTTTTTTATTTATCTTTGAGGTTCTCAGTAGATCCAGTGATAACTTCATCTTCCTTTGCATCATCATCTAGGTGATGACATGTAACTGATTGAATGTTTGATAATGTTAAGTTGAAGATAATGCAAGGCATTAAATCAGTTAATGGTTTGTATTTTCATTGATGTCAACTTGATTTCATCTGTATGGTCATGTACATAATGCCAAAGACTTTAGAGAATCAATGGAATAGAGATTATGCTTTCAGCAATGCATAAAAGAGAAGTATTGACTAAGTGACAGACAACACCAACAGAGTGCACACCGTCGGTAAAGGCAAAGAACAAAAGTCATAGTGATACCTGACGAGAAAAAGATAGTGTTTCCCAACAAAGAAAAATCACAGGATACTTGACGAGCTGAAAACAGAGTTGCCCGATGAGAAAAATCCAATGATGCCTGACGGACAGAGATCCCAAAGCTGACTGGAGTCACACCGATGGAATTGGCAGTTGTCACCGATGACTAACTGCAGAGTTGACCGACAGAACAGAGAGTTTAGAAAATGACAAAATATCTAGCTGGCAGAGCTTAAGGATAGACTTAATTGGTTTTTTTATTGGTTTTATTTGACCAGAGTTAAGTAATTGATTTAAAAAAGATTTGTATAGTTGGCAAGAATATAACTACGAGATAAATCAGGAGTTAAAGCTGTAAATCAAATTGGCTGGATTGTTTTTCACACTAAGAATCAAGAATCAAGAATGAAGGAATATCATGTCTATATAAGAGACAAGCATAATTCATTTCCGAAATCACATACACGGGAAGGGGAGTGAATAGAAAGAGGATGCTAAAGAGAAACTGATGAAGGATAAATTCATACAGTCCTGATCAATCAAGTTGAGGAGAGCTAAAGAATTTTGCAGACACCGACAAACAGTGAAGCACAGCATCACATAGCAAAAAGTGTGGAGGACAAAGAATTGAATTGATACATTAATTAGAGAGGTAATGTACTTAAATAGATCTAAAAATATGCAATTCAAGTTGCATTAGAAATAGGTCATAGTGTTTTAGTTTAACCATTGAAGCATCAAGTCTCTTAATAGAGCAGGACTTAACTGTCTTCTATATATTGAGGTACATCCCAAGGAGTGCCAAAAAGATTGATTCATGAAAGTAGCATTGAAATTGCATAAAGCCTATTGACAGCCTAAGAAGAAGGTTGATTCAAGGATGGTAGCAAGATTTGCCTAAAGCCTATTGACAGTCTAAGAAGGAGGCTGATTCAAG
>MU225099.1:5503706-5525140 GCA_018584345.1 Thuja plicata | reverse complement strand
ATAACATTCAATAACACCTAAAATTAATTAACAATTGGTTACACATTCAATGTACACAAGAAAGGTTACACCATTTCAATTTAAAATGTTAACTTGTATTAAAAATTACACAATTGATGTTCAATAGAAAATGAATACCTACATCACTGTGATGCACATCACTTTCATCTTCTATTCCCACATTTCTTTGACTCGGGGAAGACAGACCTGACAAATACATATTAGGTGGTTCCTACAGTCCATCAAATGATAGATATAGTTGGTAAGGAGCGAGATATTTCGCTAAATGAGGGTAATTTTGATCTAATCTATAGGGTGTATTGACTTATACCTGCAGATCCATGTCACTATGTAGGATCCTTGTAAAAGGGGTTAAATTTCCTGCATATGTGAATCATTTATCTCAAGTCAGCCAACAATTACATGATACCTATGCTACAAATTACATAGAAGACAACATGAACAATATGCATTCATCATAATCATTGTATATTATTTTAATTCCTTACCTTTACTTTATGTTGGCTATGCAGGATTGTCAACAAAAGGGGTGACAATGTCTGTAGTCAATTGCCTATTTTCACAAAGGGTTACAATCACACAAAATATATGCATGTAATCAGCACCAACAATTGAGCATCATGAGAAATAAATTAATGATGAAAGAATATAAGTCAAATAAATTTGTATGACTAGATCAATATTACCATCATCATCATCATGACCATCATTGTCATCATCGTCCTCAACATGATCATCATCATCATCGCCACCATCATCATCATCACTACCACCACTAGCACCACCATCATCGTCATCGTCATTGTCATCATCATCACCATCATCACCATCATCAATCGTCATCATCATGGTCATCATCATCATCATCATCACCACCATCATCATCTTCTTCTTCTTCTTCATCTTCAGTTTCTTCTTCTTCCATCATGTTATACTTTACTGGCCTTCCTCTTGGATCATGTCTAACAACAAATGACCAACCCAGTTTTTGTGGAACCTCTATGTAAAAAATTTTCTCACATTGGCTTGGAAGAACGTAGGGCTCATCTCCAATTGGCTCAAATGACCTTGTATTAATCATTATAAATCTATTATCATGTTGAATATTAGTTTTATCAGGATCATTTTGATTCAGTCATAGCCTATACCATTTGACAATGAATAGAACTAATTTGAAGGATTCACAGTCACACTCAACTATATCATCCAAAATCACATAGTATCAGTTTTGAGATTCTTGAGGAGGCATGTCATTTCTAGACTAAATATTAGTGACCTTGAAGACTGCAGTTATCCCAGAATCACAATTTTTCTTTGTGTCGTCCAACTTTTTTATGTGAAATTTATGGCCATGGTAGTACATATCTTTGTGGTGCTTGACCTGAAATTTTTCTAACATGTGAAAATAATTTGCATCGTGAGTTGATATTAAACATATGGGTCATGATTAATAAATTTATACGTACCTGTCTACCTCTTAAACCATTTGCTAGATGAATTACCATTGGCATAAAATTGGAATCTCCATTACGATGATCTTCTTTAACCAATGAATCAACACCTTCCCATGTTAATGAGTGACCATTTTTTTGACATAGTTCAATCTATACCGTCATCCAATCAAGATTGTTCGCAATATACAAATGTAGTGCATCCCACTCTCGACCAACTATATAAAAATAAAAACCACTTACAAACAACTTCAATTGAAGATTTATAAGAATTAATTAACTACATTAACATCTTATAATTAAATTTCACTTTCCTCAATCTACCTTTCTCCATCAAGTACTCCCCTTCAAATTCGTTAATGGCGTTGGGGTCCCAAATGCGATCTACATGCATCTTTGCTGCAAACTTAAGAAGATATTCACTAATTTACACCATGGTCTAATATACCATATATCCCTCCACGATAGAACCCTCAGGATGTTCTCTTTGTCGAATCAAACCCTTCAAAAATTTTAGGTGTCTCTCAACCATCCACATTGACCTAGTTTGTACATGTCCACACAATTCAATCTCCTCAACTTGATGTATGCGGTAGTGTTCTTATGCATTGAAAAAAGTAGAAGGTAAACACTTTTGTATTTCACACATAAGATGAGGAATTTTTCTCTTCCAATATTGTATATCTTCTTTATTGATTTCTTTCGATGACAACCACCTAGATGTGATTCAACCCGCAAAATATAAAATTAAGACATTACAAAAAATATACAATAAATTACTGGAAAGGTAAAACAAGTCGCAAATATAATATCTATACAACAAATCTAAAAAATAACGCTTCTAACCTCATGTATTTTCCAAGATCATATATAAATTGTTTGACACTGTTGTCAAAGTGGTGTGGGAGAGATAGAGGTAGAACATACTGCGATAATTATAAAATGGTCATTTCAATATTTTAGAGAATAATACAATGAAAACTACATGCAATATACAAATATATAGAGGATACAAAATAACATGAATTAACTTAATAAAGGTATGCCAATCATGTGTTTTCATCCCTGGCCCAAATTCACTTTTCTTTGATATGAGATTGTTTATGTTTGTAGAAAACCCTGTGGAAAATCAAATTTTTGGTATGACTTCTTCTATAGCATTGCTTTGCTACTCTGATCATAACCAAGGAAGGGCACTTATATCAATATGGTCTCCATTGTTATTTGATCGAATGACATTTTTCAATGCATGGTTAGAATCTTCAGTGTCACTACAAATTTTCTCAATTTTTTCTTTATCACGCCTTTCATCCAATAATTTTGATAATGTCTCTGTTACATTCTTTCCAATATGCATAGCATCAAACAAATGCATGATTGGGAGGTGCTCATAGTACAAAAACCTGCTAAACTATCTAGGATAACTTTTTAGTCCTTTTGGAAGTTGGTCATTGACACCTTGACAACCTTCACGAGCATCAATTACCTCATCAGTAAACAAAAGACAATATCAAAATATAAATTTCAAAAAAAAACCATCAGATTGAATGACATTACCTTGTTGATTTATTCTATTGTATTCCAACTTCCATATCCAAGGTGTCATTCTTCGTGGCTTTGATGCAGTCTCTTCTTTCCCATTGAAAATATATTTTTCAGTAATTCAATACTTATGATTTCTATGGAGAAAGTGCCTATACTCATCGAACACCTGCTTTCCTAAACTTTTTGAATGACGAGATTTCATCTTTGGGCCACAAAGTGGACATGCAAATTTTCCCTTTGTCTGAAGACCTACAAGATCATTTATAATTGGATTAATATGTTCATTTTGATAATTACAATTATCATGTGCAAACTTAGACATACAAAAAAGATGTGTTAGCACTATAACATACCAAAAAAGAGGTGTTAACAAGAGAACATACCATAAAAATGTGTTAGCCCAAGGGCATCATGTATTGTCTATACAAGCATTGCATGGAATTGAAAATGTCTTTGTCCTATTGGTCTAGAGATGTCATACATAGTGACCCCATTCCATAAAGTCAACAACTCGTCGATAAGGGGCTCAATATATACATTCATATCTTTAACTTGGTACTTACCTGGTTGAATGAACAGAAACATTACATAATTATTATCATTCTGATGTGGTGTTTATGAATAAATTTAGATGACTATTGAATGAAAAAATACTTGGAACAATCATTGCCAATAATATGTGCTCCCTCTTTATGGACATCCAAGGAAGAATTTTATGGTTGATAACAAAAATAGGCCACATCGAGTAAATAGATCTCATCTCTCCAAATGGATTGACACCGTCCGCTGCCAATGAAAGTTTGATATTAAAAGGTTATTCTTTAAAGTGTGGCCAAGTTTCCTCTATGTCCTTAAATATAGAACCATCCGTAGGCATTCGCACAATGTCATCTTGACTTATATTGCGTGCATAGTAATCTATAAATTGTGCCAAGGTAGTGCACCTTAATAATCATTGCAGACACAGAATAATGGGAATATATCAGAGAACCTTGTGAGGCACCTTTTTTGTTATTTGATCTGTTCGATATCTACTAATATGACAATCAGGGCATTGTGTTACAAATTCATGTTATTTATGATATATAATATGATCATTGGAACATGCATGTATTGTTTGATACTCCATCCCAATATCTTTCATAATGGCAGATAGATCCCGGTACAAGCGAGGTAGAATGTTTGATGGTGGTAACAAACACTCACCTATCAACCTACGGAAAAAGATATAATTAGGATACATGATTCACCCTCTGTTAACAATAAGAAAATTAGGACTAAAATAGGTGAAAAAGATGACATATATGACATATCTTAACATTCGTGACATTGCTATATTGGATAAACCATTCAAAACTTTGAAGTTCACCAACAACAATACAGCGGACAGAAGAGATGTTTGGGAGCCTTCGTATAGGGGCTCGCATGCCTTCTCAAGTATAGGTATATCAAGTCCATCTTCATTGTCATGATTAGTTGTGCCAGTACTAACATCTTCAATCATATTCTCTAGCACATGATCAGCTGCAACAATACTATCATCTTCAATTATGTTCTCTATCGCAGGATCATCTTCTTCTATGGAATCATTATCTTCTCCTTGGATATTCGCACCTCCATGTTCCTCCACTTGGAAATTCACATTCTCTGGATTGTTATGGTCCATAACATGTAACCCAGGGTGGTTAACCTATGTCAAAATGATGACATTAAATTAACCATGACCGTGATCTCATCATCAATTGATTTCTTATGTATATAAATTGTTAAAAAAATATATTGAAATACTTACCAATGGATGAAAATCGTGCCCCCCTTCAATGTGACCATGCTCTCTACAATGTTTCTCAGTTGTTTTGACTAGAATTTTTTGAGTCTTTAAGCCCTTGCAATTTTTGCAGGGACAATAACATTTCCCATCATCTTTTCTTTTAAAATTACCCCATAATCTAGCAATAGTCTCCTTATTTTGTTCTAGGTTCATATTGTCAGACATGGTCTTTCTTCACAGGAAAATATTCGGGCTATAATTATACCAAAAACTTGTCTCCCATACTCTAAATTAAGATATTAATGTTGTAATCCATCAAATATAAACATAGTAGCATTAGTACTATCTTGTATAAAAGCAAGTGTAAATCCATAAAATTGATTTTGACTGCAAAGCATTGTACATTTAATCTAATCATGAATCATATTTGATAGGAATGTTATTCATATTTAACAGGAATGCTAAGAAAATAAAATAAAAATATAAAATATCCACTTCGACATATCCACTTTGACATATTTTATTTGACAGAAATGCTAAGAAAATAAAATAAAAATATAAAATATAAAATATCCACTTTGACATATTTTATCACAACAGTACATATGTTGTCCGGTAAGCTCCAAGTAGTGCTTAGGCAAATCTACATGTTCATCACCTGTGCAAATCCAAAAAAATTGCAAAAAAAATTATTACGTAACATATACTGCAATAGAAGTAGTACCTTCCATGTTATGGAATTAATTTTTTAAGTGATATCGAAAGGTACATACCTTACTATTGGGTTAGTGATTGTGTCAATAAACAATGTTTTCTGATCTCCTGCCACCTCAATTAAATCTCCAACTTCCTTTTTCGTGTTGTGATAACAACACCATATTATTTGGCAAGGAAAAAAAATATTCTTTATAGCTCCCCCTAAGCCAACACATTCAAAACTAGTTTTCAAAGAGATTTTCTATGCCAGAGCTAGGTGTAACCGCAATATTTGATGTATCTTCTTCTTCTTCTTTCTTCTTCCATATTTTTTTCATTTCCTATCTTACTTCTTCTATGTCAATATTTTTCATAGGATCATTCATTCTTGCTGATGTAACATGATTATAATTTCCGCTTCTACAATATTTGAAAATGTGTCCATTATGATTTCAATAAAAACATTTGATGTTCCTCTATCCTGAATTCTTCATAGCCAATATAGATATGCACTGATCAACTTTGTGTCAAACCATTTCATAGTTGAAAATATCCATAAAATGGTTTGTTTCTTCCATTAACTTGAATTATGTCATACCATATACTATGTACATTCTGTAAGAACCATGTCACTTAAGGCACAAATGACGAATGACCAGCATGCTACATAGATAATAGAAATTCAATGTACACTCCAATCCAAACCCAAACAACTTAATTAATTAAAATCCATTATAAAATTTAAAAGAAAACCCATAAAATTAGCACAAATGTCATATAATTAGCATGTAGAAGACTAGACGTCATTGAATTGAGATACATTAGCTCAATAAATTCCTAAAAAATCCATACACAAACCATTGTGCATTAATTAGCACATTGTAAGATCTTCATGCACACTAGCCATGATACACTTGGTTAAAATAAGAGAGTCAATATCACTCAACCATGTCACATGAACAAGACTATAACCAATTCCACTTAATCGCATTCCACAAGCACACTATGTCACGTCATGACTTAACACGCACGTAGGCACATATTATGTGTTTCCTATTGTAATTTATCACAATGCACAAGAACAATAATCACTCCATAGTAGTTGAATTCAAATTAGCTATACATATATTGCATAAATGCAACTCTACATTATAAGAGCCTTCAAGAAAATTCCATACAATTATTTGTATTGTACATCGATCATTATTTTCTATCAAAGGAGTTCATGTTGTACATCGATCATTATGCATTACAATTCATTAATGGCCAAGGTAAGTGTTGACGGGGATTTGCTGACCGGGTCTGCCAACAGTCATAAGTTGTCACCGGATACCGGTACCGGGGGTACCGGCCAACTCCGCCTGCAAAGGTTATCCAGGGAAGTTAGATTCCCCAGGCCTTCAAGCACCTGGGTGTCGGGTCACAACGGTGCGGGGCTTGGTTGGGAGAAGTGACTATTTTCGAGGGGGATAGCTTGTTTCTTCAACTTGCTCTCTCCGGAGATTCAATGAGGTGAGGCTTCTCCTAACATTCTACACTTAGCAAATAAAATAAAAAAGATCCTGTAGGGTTAGAAGTACTTCATTTAACTATAGTTATGCTTAAACATTCAAGACATCAATAATACTCTGATATACTGCACTAAATACCAAAGAAATATAAAACCATCAGCTAGTATTTTATCAATAGCGAGGGAAAAGAGGTCGTTAATCTATTTGACATATCAGAGCAGAAGACATAAAGAAAATAAAACATAAAATACCATTAACTCAGAAGCATGAATGCTAACAACATCATTGTAAATAATTCTTCCTTCTTCATTAATGTCTCTTCCAACAAGCACTGGTGCGTGATACAATGGTGGCTCCAGGGGAGCGTCTGTTGAAAATGGAACAATAGAGCATTGAGCTCAACAACTAGAATGAAAAGATCGCCTTTCTATTACTGTGGACAGCAAAATCATCAATTTTTTCTGACCCTTAGAAATGGGTCGGTCTGGCTATTTATACACACTCTTCTAACCCTAACCCTAACCCTATTTTACATCATGTTTCAATAAAATACAATAACTGGGGGCCGGTACTACCTGCGCCACCCTACAAAAAGACCTTGAGACGGAATAGGCCTGACATGCCAGAAGAATGAGACAAGAATATACGGTGAAAGAATCAGCCTCAAGAAGAGAGCCAGGAAGGAGAAGGAAGAAATTAGATCCCTGGGGAACGAGGCTACATGCCTCATAAATGAGAAATGCAGCGCCCTGTCTCCAATGCACCATGTGTACCTCTGAAATGGTGCCTCAAGAAGACCATCTTGTCAGAAAACCAACTGTTGAGTCGACGCCCCCTTGATGTAGCCAACCACCTTCTAACAGCCTTTATTAACCACTCCTGAAAGTGACCAGTCGGCATCAGGGATTGGGACACGGATCACTTGAAAGAATACAAAATTTGGGATCTGAGACTCTGGGATCCGGGAACCTACGTTCCCGAAAGAATAAAGAATACCAAGTATTTGGGGTTTTTCCCCGGCCTCCAAAAAAAGCCTATCATTTTTTGTTGTCATTAAAAGCCTGGAGGAGGCGGGAGATGTCATCTTTGTCGATATCCTTCAGGCCGGCCCTTCGGTACTTAGCCACCTTAATTTGTTCCCCCAGGTTTGGAACATTCACCTTAAATTCATCGATAATTTTTGCTGCATCGTGGCCACTAAGCACCATACAAGTTAATCTCTTCATTTGAGCACCATCAATTTCCTTCAGGGATTAATATTGAGACTTCATCATTTCATCAAAACTCCCCAAAACTGAATCCTCCGGTGTGCATGTATCTGTACTGAGGGGGTCATCCCCGGAATTCTTCGTTACAAAAAACTTGTATAAATTGAAAGAATATTTTACTGCATTGACATTCTCCTATAGAGTCCCCACCAGTTGTTTGGTTACCTCCAATGTGAGGTCAATTCTAGAGTGTTGGGTCCTCAAGAAATCAAATGATTCATCCTCCAGAATTCTGGATTCAGAAACCATTTCCTCTCCCAGGTCGATCAGTTCTTCAAGCTCTACCTTCCATGCTTGATAATTTTTAATATCACCCTCCCATAGGTCAATGAGAGTCTCTTCCTAGTGCAGAACATGTCGGGCCACATATAAGTCTGGGAGAGTGGATACCAGGAAACGCTGGGTGTTTCCTATTTGTAGAGCAACCCACTCGTTAACTGCCTGAGCCTTTTTCTTCATTGTTCACAGGGAGTCTATGTCGTTCTACGGTAGTGGATCTTCAGATGTGGAAGCCTCTGGAGGGGCGGAGTTAATAGGTCCAGCCAGCTCAGTAAGCAACCCCATAAGGTTTGCATTTTTCACCTTTTCTGTTTTGAGCCTTTGGGCCTCCTTTTCATAACGGGCCTCTACTGCCCTAGCTGCCTCCTTCAGCAAGTCCACCTTGCCCTATTTTCCCCTCTTCCCCAGAAATACCTCTGCAACATTGTAATCTCCAGGTTCTATGGTTGCTTCATTGGCATCTCGGGGAGGTGTCGCCACAACGGCAATCATTTCTCTGTCGGGCCCGGTTTGAAGAGTATGAACCATCCAGGCTTTCTTGGCCTTTGGTGGGGCCTAGACCTGAGCCATCATTTCAACCAGGGAGAGAGGATTTCCAGGAGTGGACGAAGCCTTTCTTTTCCTTCTCTCTACTAACCACTGAGGCGACAGGGGTGGCTTATTCGCCAAAGTCTATTCTCTCAGTTCTTCCCTAGTGACCTATGGCTGTTCTTCCTCGGTGGTGTGGGCCTCATTTGTCCCTTTGTCTGTGTCTTCTCCTTTATCGATAATATCCTCCCCAGCAACATCCATCTCCTTAGCCTTGTCCTTTGTATCTATTGCTTTGTCTGGACTTTTTTTGGCTTCTTCGGGGATTTCCTCTTCATGTTGCTCCTTTTGTTGTTCGGCAACTGCCGTCGGGGCTTCCTCTTATGTCAGCACATCCTTTGGAAATAGTGGAGGTACTGGGCTGAGATTTAAAGTCTGGGTTGTGGTAATTACTTACCCAAAGGTCGCTCCTGGGAGTGGCACTTGGAATGTGGTGGCTGGGGTTACAGTTATTCCCGTAGGTCCGGTTCCCCCAGCAGATGACATTTGTTCATTCTACCTTTGTTGGTCCACCCCTGGATTTTGCATCTCTGGAGCCTCAGAGGTGATCTCTGGCTCCGCTTCCCTTTCCTCTTTTATTTGTTCTTCCTACTCCTATGCAAGCTCTTGTTCCGCAGCTTCCTATTCCATAGCTGAGACTTCTGCCTTTGTTTGTTTGGTGTCCCCCTGCAGGTTCCCGAACTCGTCGGTTGCAAAGACATCATCAAATTCCTCCTGCGAGGAAGGACTGGCTGGGACTCCGGTAGGCTCTGTTTCTCTATCCGACTCTAGGGAACTGGAAGAGAGGATCTCTACTTGTGGGGTCTGGGGCCTACCCAACCCAGGCTCTGCCTTAGGATTTTGGTTAAGCCTCTTCTTTCTTTGGGTAACTAAGGGTGGCCCCACATCCCTTAGTGCTACTTGTTCCATTGGATCTAACCCCGTGGCCTTTACCATTAAGGATGCCAAATATGGGAAGGAAGGGGGACGAATTGGCCCGGCCATGAGTACTGGAGTGGCCAGCCGCATGATTAACTTCTCCCTCATTTTTTGGGAGGCTGCCACTGACTGCTTTATTTATTCTTTTATGGGGACTTCTTGCACAGGAGGGGTTGTATCTATCCCTTTTCCTTTATCCACTCCCTATGAAGAAGTCCCAGCCCCCAGAGTTAATTTTGGCACTGGCTGGGCTACTCGACGGGCACACCTTCTTGAAGTATGCATGGCTTTGCTCAACCACCTCTCAGGTGAAGTCCTCAATTGTTGGCCCTTCCTGGGCATCCCAATTTACTGGTGGGAGGGCCATTGTATCGATCCCCTTTGCCTTGTATTAGGGATCGATCATGGGGCTAGCGTCTGAGAAGTTCTCTAGGAACCTCCAGAGCTTCAACCTTTCCATCATGCCTATCAGCATCCTCATGTAGTGCCAGCTCCGCACCTCCATGTTGTCTTGAAAATATTCCTAGAAATCCTCCATGTGGTAGTGATGAGGCTCTGAAGCCTGGGGAAGTGCTGCTGAAATCTTGTTGTGCGGATCAAAATTATTCCGCGTTAAGTAGAACTCCTCGAGGTTGTAAATTTTGAGTTCGTTATTTGCCTCTTTCGCGGGGGCGAGGCTGCATGAATAGTTCCCACAAGTAATTAGGAATGGAATATTGGTTACCTTCTTTAAGGAAAAGAGGGCGTGTAACTCCATTATCTACCTGCAGTATTCCAAGAGAACAATCTTGTCCCCACAGTGTTTGGGTAACAAGTAGGGTTTCCCAGAGAAGCTGGTGACCCTAATATAAGTGTGTTGTTGGAATTGGATGTAATAATGTCCATAGCTCTAGACCAAATTCATTGCCTCTATGGATAGGCGGTATCCTGCATCCCGGGTGAGTGTGAGAAGGTGATAGTAAACAAACGCATTGTTTACTCGACAAAAACTTGGGAAGCTGGCCTCCCATTGAACCTGTGGGAAATGGTCCCACGGTGCCTTTTGTCTTGGGCCAATCCCGAGCACACTGTCTGTAAGTACCCCATGGGCGTGGGGCCTCTGCTGTGCCAGGGCCCAGAAAACATAAGAAGTCATGTAAAATTTCTTTTTCCTGGCTAGTTGGAGCAACTAGGAGTCAACGTGGTTCGAGATTATAGCTGCCCAGTTGAAGTACCCTCCCTTGGTGGAGATGTTGAGGAGGAAGTAATACATCCATGGAGTGAATTCCCAAGTAGAGGGCTGCCCAAAGACCCAGGACAACGCTATCATTCCCATCTGAATGCTCTCTTTGAACTCGGACCTGGGAATTTCTATCTTCATCCTCTTAGGGTCCCTCTTCGAGACCTTGATCCAGTGAACGTTCATGTATATCTGGGCGGCCTCCTCCAACTGCATGAATTGGGCCAAGGCATCTGACCTTGTAACCACAGAAGGCTTGTCAAATTAAGGGATCCCCAGACCCACCTGGAATGTGTC
This sequence comes from Thuja plicata, assembly GCA_018584345.1. Lineage (NCBI taxonomy): Eukaryota > Viridiplantae > Streptophyta > Pinopsida > Cupressales > Cupressaceae > Thuja > Thuja plicata. Next base: position 5,513,576 of record MU225099.1, on the reverse strand, counting down.
AAGGTCGAGGGATACCAGAGGAGTAGGGTACCCGGTGGGTTCTGCGGCTGTGATCATAACAGCCTGAATAGAAGAGTTGTAATTGGCGGCCATTGTCAGAATAAGCTCTGGATATTGTACACGGCATGGGAAACAAGTCACCTTAAGAATCCTGGAGTCCCCGACATTGATGGCCAGCTGATCTCCAGCCTGTCGCTGGATGTACATCATTTTCACTAAGGCCTGCTTTTCTGGCCATGTCCCGATGCTAATGTCAGTAATGAGTTTAACCTTAGACTCGATCTTTGAGCCCATGATAACACTGTCCTACACAAACTTCATGGTTAGGGGCAATTTCTCTAGGACCCTTTCTATTTTGGATTTAACAGCCACTCTGGTATCCGTCGTGGAGGGTAACTCTGGACTTCTGGGTGGTGAGGATGCAAATGCTTCAAACATGTTTGGAATTGTACTCCAGAAACCTGCAAGGCAAAGTGACTGTCAAAATGTATTAACAAATAAATATTCTGAAGTCCAGACATCTTACCACTATGATGCCTACTTTTCCTGAAAAGTTAGTTTCATTCAAAAACTCCAGAAAGTATATACATCTTATGAACTTAAAATTGACTGAACATCCAGGTCTGGGAATTTTATTGCATTTGGTAAGGACATGGGATGGATGATGGTAGGAGACCTGGAGCCTGGAGAATTAACCATTGGTGGATATGTGCAAAAAAAAGGCAAACCGTCAGGCCCACGTGGGCGCTACGTGTATAGGTAATAAATAGGATTTATGGCGATGACGGCGGAGCCAACTATCCAAAAAAGAGGAAAGTGAAGGCCACTTGGATGGATTTAAATGTGCACATGGGACATAAATAAGGGCTAGGTTGGTTTACAGAGGAGAGAAAATTGCCTATTTGAAACCGGCCAAGAGTCGAGTTTCAAACAGGTGGTATTCTACTTCGAAACAAGCTTATGGGCAAAAAACCAGTGACACAGGCAACTCAGCCAGCTTGCTAAACTATCCAGAAGGATATACATAAGACATACATTAGATTTGAGGGATATATACATGGGAAATGGAGGGATATACAACAAATATATACTAAAATCTACACATATACTACAAAATGACATCCGCGGGAGACCAGGCAAAGCACAAAATATATACAGCTTTCTACATTACTTTCAAGCCAACCACACCTACACAGAGGGAGGACAACCCTCTGGTAGGGCCGACCCACCAACGGGCGGCAAAACTAGAAAGACAAAATGAACGAAACTGAAGGAAGCAAAGACAACAAAAATGGAGGGAAAACACAGACAAATGGAAAACTGACAGAAAAATGCACACCTACCTGAGAATGCTTAAAGGAGAAGGAAAGAAGTCACCACGAAAGCTCTGCAATAGCTACAGCTGCCAAACGATCACAACCCACCACTATGAAGCACTCACAATCGCCCGAAAAGGATGGAAGTATTTAGCACTGATTATCGTTAACTCTCTGCAAATTGCTCTAAAATTGCTTGAGTGCTTGAGTGTTTTAATCATGGTAAATATGAAAATGATAGATAACTTCTATTTATACCTGCGGTAAAAAAAAAAATTCAATCCAACTCCTTCCGGCAATCTCCGGACAGACAAACCTCTGGACCCCGGGCCCGGGGATTTCCCGCGACAATCATCTTAAGGAAAGAGAACATCATGGTGAAGAATCCCGGAGTCCGGAGTCTGGCTCCCAAAAAAGAACAACAACCTCCAGGAGGGGGTTCCTAGAGGCATGAGAAACCAACAAAACAAAACATGATAGTGGGGAAGAAAACCCCAGAGAAAGAAAACAAAAGGAGAAGGACAAGGCAAGAACCACAAGCAAAAGAAGCAAAAAAAAGGGGGGGGACCCAACATTTTGCACACAAAATTTAGGGATGGGGATGCAGGGCATAAAAAATGGTGACTATCTGGGACAAATGCCTTAGCACATTTGAGAACTACAAAATCTCTAGTTAGCAAAATTGGAACAAGTCATTTCCCGAAGCATCTGACAGGCAAAGAGAAACATTTCTGAGAGAATCTGACCATAGGGGATCCATTCCATAGTCCTTCATCAGTGGTGGCATGTTTTCTTTGGAAGGAGATCAAGCTGATGACCTCTGGGAGGAGTAGAGAAGAGGCACTAATTACATTGAACCAGTAATCAATTTGCTCGTTTCTCTCGGAGACCAAAGTTTTGTCCCGCTTTCCCTTTTCTTATTATTTTGTTTGTTTCTAGGTGGGAAGGTGGTACTTCTTTCACCATTAAACTTAAGCTTAGCTAATTCCAATGGCAGTACTTCTTTCACCTGTCCACCTATACTTAGATGTTCAAAGAGGAGATAAAACTCCGGTCCCGAAAAGGATTCCTTAAAGTTTCAGACCTAGGTCAATCAACCAGTACAACCTATCTACCCTCGACATGTCTGATTACTTGTTCCTTGTATTTATTTTTTTGTGTTCACTGATTTCCAGACCCTCGGAGACAAAACCCGATGGAGATTGCTCAAAATGTGCCACAACCTGTGAAACAACCCCAGAGACCGGGCCAGCTCCACTGCTAAAGATAGATTCTAAAGTTCACCATACCGCAGGCATCATACTGGAGACCAGAGCTTATGTGAAGCATTCCCATTCTTACAAGATAGAACAAAACGCTGGGACCCTGAAAGAAAACCAGAAATGAAAACAAAAACCACCAAAAGAGGACTTCCCCAGAGGGCAGCCGACAAGGCTATTTACAAGACACAGTACCTCCCAGCGAGGCACCCAGAAGAAATATTTACAAGCAGAAGGCTTTACATAAAATACAATTTTAGAAAAAAATTACCCTATTCAAAGTAGTGTTTGAGAAATTGTCCATTAACGGGCAATGAGACAGGTTCCCCAGTCATGGTGTTAAGGCGGTAAGTATTCACCCCACAGATTTCTGAGATTAGGTATGGTCCGAGCTAGAGCCGTTGGAACTTGGTATGCTTTCCTTTCTTTTCTCGGGCCTTGTCCCACAACAGGACCAAATCCAAAATCTGAAAAGCCTTGTATTGGGCCCTACGGTCAAACCATTGTTTTACCACTGCTTGATGATGCACAAAATATTCAAGGGCTAGATCTTGTTGTTCTTCCATTCGCACCAGATTTAAGAGCTGAACCTCCACGATGTTGTCCCTGTTGTTAAATTCCTGCATAAACTGTAAAACTGAGATCTATAAGTTAACCAGAAATACAGGGTTCTGGCCATAAATGAGATGGAACGGGGATGTTCCCAAGGTAGCCTTGACGCGAACGCGATCTGCCCAGAGGGCGAACTTCAACTTTTGATGTCAATAACAGGGATTCTGTTCTAGCAGGTGTTTGATCACTTCAAGTAGATTCTTATTTGTTGATTCAGCAACATCGTTCCCCTGGGGATAATAGTTGCTGGAAAACTTCAAAGTGATCTTCCAGTTGTAAGTCCATTCAAGTAACAGCGCGGAAGAAAATGTCAGACCATTGTCACATACCAAAGCAAAGGGCATTCCAAACCTTGTGACGATGTTTTCTTCCAGGAATTTGATAACTGTGTCTGCCATGTTATTCTTGCACGATATAGCCTCGGACCACCGAGTGCAATAATTAGTAGTAGTGAGAATGTATCGGTGGTTGGCAGATGAGTTGGGGTTGATTTCCCTGATGAAGTCAAATGCCCATTGGGCGAAGGGCCTAGCCTTGAAGACTGGTTGCAAAGGCATAGCTGGGTTACGCTCTCGATGCGCCGCAGTTTGGCAAGTGTGGCATTTTCTAATATGAGTGTAAATATATTTGAATATATAGGGCCAATAATATCTGGCCCAAAGGATCTGATGGGTAGTGGCGTTGGCTGAGCCATGCCTGGTTCCAAACTACTCATGAAATTCATCAATCACCTTTACAGCTTGGTCTCTGTCGATGCACCGGAGGTACACTTCTTCGTAGTTCCTGCGGTAGAGCGCAGAGTTTTTGATCATGAAATGGGCGATTTTCATCCGTAGGACATGACATTTATTGGGAGGTAACCCCTCCGGGCATTTGTTATTTAGTAGCAAATATACCAAATCGGTATACCATGGGTCCCGGGTGATGGACTCCACTGTGTAAGCTTGACATTCTATGTGGGGAGTCTCTTCTGCCATCGCTCGACTCAATCCCTGGCCCTGGACTAGCTTCATAGGCTACATTTCTAAGTTGTATTCCTAGAGAATGGCCATCCATTTCCCCCATATTTCGCCCAACTCGCTCTGCATCAGCAGAGACTTGACGGCCTGGTCTAGAATGATAGCATGTACCTTGCTCTGGAGAATATAATGCCAGAATTTCTTCATGGCGTGAACTAGAGCAAAGGCCTATTTGTCTAGTGACAAATATCAGACTTTGGCATTCTTAAAGGGGGAGCTCATGAAAGCTATTGGTCGTTCTTCCCCTTCAACCTTTTGAGTCAATACTGTCACGGCAGAATGCGGCGAAGCAAAGGAGTAAATATAAAACGGAAGGGAATAGTCCAAACTAGCCAGGACAGGTGCTTCTGTTATTGTCTGTTTGATCTGGGTGAATGCCCGCTTTACTTCAGGACTCCACTCAATCTTGGTATCCTTTTTCATCATCTCATTGAGTGGTTTGACTATTTCTACGAATCCAGTAATGAACCGTCGGATGAAGTTGATCTTTCTGAAGAAGGATCGCATCTCTTTCTTGCTTCTGGGCATTTGTAAGTTTAGCAATGCTTCGACTCTCTCAGGGTCGATGGCTATGCCCTTCTCAGAGACAATATGCCCGAGCAACTTCCCTTTGGTGACCCCAAATATGTACTTCTTGGGGTTGAGGGATATTCCATACCGGCGACATCTCTCGCAGATCTGAGCGAGATGGACGAAATGGTCATGCCTGTCTCAGAAAAAAGATGGTCAAGTCATCCATATAGATGATTATGCACCGATTCACAAGGCCCTCAAACGCAATGTCCATGGCTTTTTGAAATGTGGCCCCTGCATTAATCAGACCAAAGGGCATCCTTCTGTATGCAAATGTTCCCCATTTGGTGGTAAACATTGTTTTCTCCCTATCTTCATACTTAACCATGACCTGGTTATATCCGGAGTACCCATCTAAGAATGACATCATCTGGGATCCATTCACTATCTGTAACACCTCATCCAACGAAGGGAGAGGGTGATTATCTTTCTTGGAGGCTTTATTCAAGTTTCAAAAATCCACGCAAAGGTGAATCTCACCATTCTTCTTCCTCACAGGGACTAGATTGGCAACCCATGTAGTGTGCCAGATTGGGAAGATTATCCGGGTTGACAACAATTTTTTCACCTCTTGGCGAATCAGAGGTTCGATCAGGGGGTTGACCGGTCATTGCTTTTGCCGAAAGGGCTTAGCATCAGGTTTCAGGGGAATAGTATGAGTCATAATGGATGTGTCGTATGTTTTTAAATGTTCATAACCCCATGCAATTACATCTATGTATTCTCAAAGAACCGCGAGAATATTCTCCTTCTCCTCAGGGGAACAGGAGGTACCAATGTGGATCACCTTTTCTTCACTAGGCTGGCCGATGTTTACCTTTTCAAACTTTCCTCCCTCGGAGGAAGATGACACCTTCTCCTGGGCCTGAGGGTCTGAGTTGAAGATTCGTTCCAGTGTAACCATCCCCTTCGGGATGGTGTTAGTAGGTAGGTCCATAATCCCATCGTCTTTGTCACCGTGCCCAGTATCATCATGGTCTCGTTCCTCCACTATCTGGTCTTCAAAGACGCCAACATTCGCCATGAAGGCTAGGATATGCTGATCATCCTCAAAAACTTGAAAGTGGGTGACATTGTCTAGAATAGACAAGGTGGGGACCATCTCAACTAAAAATCTCCAGAGTCGCAAGCTGGCCATTGGCTCAAGTGTGCTGGAAAAAATGGCTAGGGCATCCGGGACATAGTTCCATCACCGGGGAATGAGTTCCATCGCCGGGGAATGAGGTCAATGCCAAAGGCATCAAAATCTTCAATAAGGCTCCAAGCTCGATTGCGGTATGCGGCTAGTCTTTTGTCGTGGCATGTGTATTGACTTCGGACTTGTTTGACAACCAACTCTAAATCACCCAAAGCCCAGAGGTGGGTGATACCTTTCCTTAACGCGAACAAGAGTCCAAGGACCAAAGCCTTGTACTCTGTAACATTGTTTGTATAGTTAAACTGTAGTCTGTAGGATGCGAGGAAGAACTTCCCTCGTGGGTTGATTAATTCTACCCCGGCCCCGCAGCCTTGTTTGGATCGGGACTCATCAAACTTGAGAGTCCATAAGTCATTATTCATAATCTGAGGCTAGGGAGTGAGAGTAGCCTTTCGATTTCTATTGGGAGACTTAGGAGGAGCTCCCTCCTAAACTACTGGCGTGAAGGTGGATTTTACCTCCGGAGGAGTTTGGATTTGGGATTCTCGGGGAGATGGCACTAAAGGAGTACTAGGCTCCGGGGAATCGGCTGTATGTTCTTTATTCTAGAAGGCATCGATGTGCTAGGTAGCAACTAAAAGGCAGGGCCCACACTCAAGCTCTAAATGTTTCTGATAGTGTACTCAGCACCAAGTGCCAGATAGGAGTGTAGCAACGGTCATTGTGGCACCTTGAGAGTCAATCTCAACTCTCAGCTTTTCTTCTAGGTCCTGGGTTCTCTACAGCACTACGGGACCTTCTCCGGGGATGAAATTGAATGTTAAGATTTTAAGGGGTCAGTACACCCCCAGGGAAGTCTCAGAGAAGAAGACCTCACTGACCCTCCCGAACTCGGTAAGGGCCTGTTTCATTCGGGGTTCACTTTCGACCTGGATCTTATTTGATTCTCCTTCCTAGGGGAGCCATAAATGGGTGAAGTCGATCGAAAAGTATCCATTCAAGGACTTAGACCAATTTTGACTTAATAACATCCCATAAGTCTCTGGGATGTCCACCACTTGGACGTCGATTATGCTAGCTATCCTGGGGTCCTGAATAAGCTGTATCCAGACGTTCTTCAATTCCCCCACTATTTTTATGGTAGTCTTATCCAGCTGGATCATTGTACCATTAGATGGGGTGGGCTAGAATCCGAGCTTCTGACAAATGGATAAGGGTATGATATTACCCAAAGCTCTGGAGTCTACTAAGTAATTGTGCATATTTTTGCCTTGGATATTTAGGCCTAGTAGGAAAGGAGGATCCTCATTGTTCCCCTAAAAGACGGTCGCGTTAGCATCTTCGAATGAGATAGTCTTGGGCGGGTGGCTGACGACTTTTGGGTCCCCAAGAGCTTCAGGAGAGACCTCTTCTATTCGGGACAGCTTAGCAAGACCTCCATCAAGGTCATGGAGGTGGTGGTCAATTCTAACGCCTTTGTAATGTCAAATCTTCCTCCTGGGAATTGGTGATTTCCCTCGGCTAGGTCTTTTGCTTGGTTAGAGCTAGAACCCTTTAGAGGAGCAGGTCGGTTAGTCGTGTTATGCCAGGGAGGAGGGGTGTCTTTGATAGGAGGCGTGGGCATGTAAGCTGGTCCTTTACCAACCTGACTCTGAGTATTGTATGGATTCTGTGGGTTGGTGAAGGCATTGGCCTTGAAGGGCAGGATAGATTCATCAAAGAATCCATGCAATTCAGATTCCTCTTCATCTTCCCCGGAAGTTTCGAAGAAGATGGTCTCACAGGTGAAGGCACTGTGGGTTGGCTCTTGAACAGGAGGCTCTAGAGGGGTGGCATCATGCGACTTTTGTCTGTCTAGTTGGGAGATCATGATGACTTTTTCCAATGTGGCACAATTTACCTCATTGTGTGAACCCGTGTCGTGCAATCTACACCAATTAGTCATGGGCTGGAAGTCTGTGACTGGTGTGAAATGTGATGGTCTGGCACCATTTTGGTTGGCATTTTGGTTCAGAGGTGGGCCCCCGGTGTTCATGTTATTATTCCATTGATGTAGATTGGGCCTAGGCCCGTTGTTGAAGTTTCTTCCCTTGGTATTGTTGTTTTTTTAGCTGGAGAAAATATTTCCCCTCTGGGAATTTGAATTCTGGGGTGCGTAGGACCCCGCCTTCAGTTGACCCATGTCTACAGTCAAGGTAGACAACATTTGCCGGAGGGATTCAACCTCGGAGGTCAACTAAGTGTTGGTGTCACAATGTGATGGTTGTTGTTGTTGGTTTCCCAAGAAGGCAGCAGTATTAGCCGGAGTCGAGGGCAGCAATTCTCTAGTCGCGGACGACTGAAAGAAGGGCACTCCAGACGGTTGTTCCTGAGGCTATTGTGCCTGCTGCGAATGATTCCAAGGGAAAACTTCTAGACCTTGTATCGCCTGAGTCTGCGTTGGATAAACATACTGGGTCTGCTAGTCTATCAAGGGTGGTGGGGGATTCATTGCCATCAAGGGTATACCCATTGCCAAATTGGCGTTATACCCCCCGGTGTACGTTGTTCCACCGGGGATCATGTTGAAGGGCGCACTCTGTCCAATCCCGCCTGGGGATTTGTTGAGACCGCGGGATAATTCTAAAGCTAGGTTGTAAACCTTCGCCAAAGTGTCCCGGTCACCTGTGGCAGTTGTTCTCCAAATGAGAGTGGCAACAAAGGGGTCCATCGCGTTAAGGTAAGTCTATATGGTTACTTCTGGGGATGGAATAAAAGGGCTCGTACACCGCTTCAAGGCGTGTTGGAACCGATGGTTGAATGCTGCAAGAGGTTCATTGGGTTCCTTCTTGATGGAGATGAACTGGCTATGGGATAAGGCTGGGTCCACATGTACGTGAAAGGTGGCCAAGAAGGCATCCTCCATGTCCTGCCAACTATTTATGGAGTTGGCAGGAAGGTTAAGGTACCAGTTCTTCTCACCTTGTCCTAAAGATAAGGGAAACATCCGAGTCACAACATCTTCATGCTGGATCCGGTGTCGGTTCATGGTATCCTTATATGCCTGTAAATGTTCTTCTACGGTCCATGAGCCTAAGTGCTCATATCGTGGGCAGATCTTCTCCGAGTGCGATGGTACGTCGTTGATTACGCCCGAAAAAGTTCCCATTGGGGACCTGGTGTTTCTGAAATATGCGGCCATTGGGGGAACTAGATTTTGGGTAGTTTGAGGGCTGGTTTCTGAGATTTCCTAAGAATCTTGGGTATTCTGAGGTATGCTAGACCATCAGACAATAGTGGCTAGCATGGTTTTTGAGGTCCATTTATTTCAAGCAGGGGGCTTGAGTTCGACAAACCTTCTGGGATTCGGGGCAGACCTAAGGACTCTTACAAATTTTGCTGGGGAGAAAGACCCAATCCCGTTGAAGGCTTGACTCGTAAAACTATAACTCGGGGAACCCTTGGAAGGTGTAAAATTAGAATCTCAAGAAGGTGACAAGTTCATGCCCTCCTTCTAGCGCCAGTTTTTGTTGACAGGGTTTTGCTGACTGGGTCCGCCAATAGTCATAAGTTGTCACCGGATAACGGAGGTACCGGCCAACTCTGCCTGCAAAGGTTATCCAGGGAAGTTAGATTCCCTGGTCCTTCAAGCACCTGGGTGTCAGGTCACGATGGTGTGGGGCTCGGTTGGGAGAAGTGACTATTTTCGAGGGGGATAGCTGGTTTCTTCAACTTGCTCTCTCTAGAGATTCAATGAGGTGAGGCTTCTCCTAACATTCTACACTTAGAAAATAAAATTAAAAAGATCTTGTAGGGTTAGAAGTACTTCATCTAACTATAGTTATGCTTAAACATTCAAGACATCAATAATACTCTGATATACTGCACTAAATACCGAAGAAATACACAACCATCAGCTAGTATTTTATCAGTAGCGAGGGAAAAGAGGTCGTTAATCTATTTGACATATCAGA
>MU225099.1:5475946-5495308 GCA_018584345.1 Thuja plicata | reverse complement strand
TATATATATATATGAATGGGTGGTGAGTAGTTATAGTATAAGTGTGAAGAAGTGATTATAAATAAGATACAATATAAAGAAAGCAAATGAGAAAAACAAGGTACAGTATAAATAAGGTAGTTATAGTATAAAGAAAGAAAATGAGAAAAAGAAGGTACAGTATTAAGAAATTATAATGTTGAGCCTAAAAAAGAGAGATTATAAATATAAATGCATGATCACAATTTTAAATGCCAAATCATAAGGGTGGGTCATGAGAAAGAAGTCAAGCCTTGACCATGTAAACATGAGGACACTATTACGACAAATTTTAAGAGAAAAAGTAAGCAAAGGTACATGAAGCAACAGTTATGATGAACAGTAAGCAAAGGTACATGAAGCAACAAACCAATAAAAATAATAGGAGAGTTCAAGTGACCATGGGCATCTTTCATGACAATGCACATAAGGTTGAGATGAGTTATTTAAAATTTGTAAAATATGTGACAGTTATATGCTATATAGTAAGCTACACTAAATAATGAGAGTGGCCTATAGTTTGGTAGAGTACAATGATCACATGGTAAGGCACAAATTTTCTGGCCTAAATCAAATGCATTAAAGTCCACCTAAGACATCTAAAAATTAGAAACGGTGACATTGATAAGGTATCATTGGTCTTCAAGTAGTATTGGCAATGTGAGTGATGGCACATAGATCATTTCTAGTAGTTTTAGCACTCTCCGGAAAACACCACACAAAGATGATTATAATAGGAATTGAGTCATTGTGTAAGGAAGACAACAATGAGAGTTCTCATTGCATAAAGGTCATTGTATAGGATAAGGTTATTTTGGTTCCTCAATTGAATATAATTTATTTCAATGAAATTCAAGCTAGTAAGATTATAATTAGTAATGAATGCTTTTTGAGGATGGTTATTATTATGATTTTGGACTAGTTGGGATGGTATTTGAGGTTGATTAACTTGTTCATTGGTTAAAATTTTACTAGTTAACAAAATAGTACAAAATGGTTACTATCCACATTACCATGAGAGTCACTATTTTGAGCATCCAACAGGCAATAACAGTGGATATACTTACTGAAATAATAATTATGGGTATGCTTGGAAACAATCAGGCAACAAGATGAATTAAACACAATGTTAGTAGGTGCAATGGCGTGAATGCACATTGAATTAAATTAGCACTTTGGGAACTTGGCATCATAAAAATTTATTGGCTTTCATCATCTTATGTGGAAGAGTGTTTAATTGAGCTTGGTATCTGTTATTTGTATTGGCTAGATGATGATATTATCTTGCTACTTCAAATGCAACAAGGATGAATCAAGCTATAGTAATTGTACGGAACGTACCTCATCCCATGGTATTATAATGTATATGAGTGTTATGGAGTGGAAAAAATTTGACATGCATAATTCTTGGGTAAATACAGAGGATAAATTTCATGTGAAGTTATGGCTCAAGTTATATTTGGTCAAAGGTTTAATTTATCCCAAGCCTCTTAGAGTAAAATAATAATATTTCAACATGATTCATAATAAAAATCTTGTAATAAATAATAATAATAAAGGTATATTATATTATTATTTGTAATAATAGTCTTTATATTTGATTAACCACAAATTGTATAGTAGGTGGTTGAGACTAGTTAGAATGTAACTACAAATTTCTTGTTTTTTTAGTCAACTTCCACATCAGTAAACAATGTTATGAGAGCATTGCATGTACCTTGTGTTGTGTGAGCACCATTCATATCCATCCTTTCCTTTTCAAATGCTTATGTCAAAGATCAACAAAATCATTCCAAGGCAAAGAGAGACATGCTTTGTCAAAGATGAACACAAGCATTCAAATGTGAAGACAGACATCCTGTCGGTGAAGAAGCCATGTAGGTGCAATAACAGCCCCTATTGTTTGTGAAATTTTGCGACAACTAAATCAACAAACAAACATGCAATGTATAATATATTATTGTCACAAATTTGAATGATTATTTTTCAACATACAAGACTGCATAATTCAGGATCTCAATGCATGCATATTAAAATAGATTCCTCATTGCACAACATACATAGCTCTTTCATAAGCATAAGTTAAATACTTTAATATTGACGCCAACATGAAATATCAGAGGTCTGATAACACAAATTAAAAGAGGATAGGTCTGTTACAATTATGTTACAGTCTACAAATAGACTTATCAGGCTCCAAAACTATCCTCGCATCTTCACTTTGCTCACTCTCAGAGTATCACCAATCAAAAAGGGAACTCCAACCGATAAACCACTACAAAGAATGAAAGGGAAAGGACCTCCAAGTGAGTCAGCACACTCCAGCAAAGGTACAGGTCTGATCTAGTTGCCAAAGATGGGCGAATGAGCAGATAAACACCTCATAACCCCTCCACATCAAGCAAGGATGAAGTGAAATTAGTTTAAATATCATCCTAAGTGTTGGGCCCCGTCTACCAGCTAATAAATTGTCCACTAACTAGGGTGTGTAGCCTATTAAACTTACATGCCGCCACCAGGTTAAGGGTACAACTTGTTGTAGGGGTTCAACCTCTTTATTAAATTTGAACCCTGTTATTTTATGTCTCAAAATTGGTTCAATCTTCTCCCCTAGCAGTCAAGGAACTTTCAGAAAGACACCCGCAAAAAATTATCACTTCACCTAACGTTGGCCTGCAAAATGATGGGTTTTAACTCCTCTCTAGAGGTATATGACTAGGCCAGGAAAGACACTGGAAACTTATGAAATAAAACACCAAATGCCCCAAAATTCCAATGCAAATAATACCCCAAAAAATCATGATCAATTTGTCTTAAAAATCTTCATTTCATGAAACCTCAAAACCCAAAATATTCATTAAAACTAGTGTATTTTTCATGAACAAAATGAGGGTGAATATCTTACCACCAAAGCTAGTAAGATTGAAGATGTTTTTTGTCAACACCTATCATTCGAAATCTAAGATACAAGATGTTTTTTGTCAAAGCTAGTAAGATACAAGATGTTTTTTGTCAATGCCTAAGAATGAAGATGTTTTTTGAAGAAGGTTAAAAAATCTCAACGCCTATCATTCAACATCAAATTATAGAAAGTACCAGGGATGCAGTAATTTCTAGGAGTTGTGTTGTGGGAGAGGCCTCTCTAGATCCTCCTTCGTGTATAACCTAGCGATATACAGACGGAAAAGGATGGTAAGGAACCCTGTGGGAGAAGAAAGATCCAATATCTTAGATTGACTAGTTTCGATTGATTTGTTTCTGTAGAGGCCTCAAAGAAATGTGGATCCCTCTTCTACTCTCAATGATGAAAAGAAAATGATAAGAAATCTATCTTTTTTGTTAATTTATATCCCCCTGATCTTTGTAATTACAACTAACACGGGCTTGACTCTTAGGTCGTCGTAATTATGACTAACACTGTGATGGAATTAAAAAAAATCAAAACTTTCCTTCCATAGCCCAACCAAGAAAAACAAATGTAATGCATAGTCAAAATTTTTGGTCAATTTTAGGGGTTAAATGTACTAGTGTCTGATCTTTAGATGTCCTTAGTGTGGTGACTACTTGATCATACTTCGATCATTACTCTACCAAAAATAACATCTTGACATTCATAAATCAAACTGTTTGACCTAATTAGGGTTTACAGTATCTTAGAAAAGCTAAGATCAACAGTTTACAAAATTTACTTTCATCATCTATACATATGAAATATAACCAATAAATTATTACATTCACAATTAATGTCCTCCTCGATCTTGGTAATCAGTTATCCAGCTCAGGAAATTTTTTTTACCTAGGATGATGTGTCATTAAAAAATTTTATGTAACTCTTGGTTTACTCAGTGAATACTATCTCTTGGTGCTCAGTGTATGTTGCTCGGAATGTTGTTGCTCGGTGATCACTGTACTCGGTTAAATCTATAATCGATGACCACTACAAACTAAATTATCTTGACTATGTTACCGAATGGGCAATTTGAATACTAATGAAAACCTTCAAACTAATATGGAGTAATAGCTAACTTGAAAATGCAAGAGAATTTAGAATTGGGCAATGAAACCAGTTCGCAACCCTCTACATCATTTTTTCCAAAACTGCCTGATAAACCGCATGAATTAGACGCCATTAAAAAATCTTGTAGCTTGACAGAGTTGATATTGTCCTAGTCCCTTAGCCTGAAATAAATCCTTCTCCAATTAATGAATACAATACTATAGCATTGTTAGACATGGCTTTCCCTACTTTGTACCCAACCAATATTGCCCTTCCAAATCACCCTTGTCCTAAACATATCTTCCTACATGAATATACTTTACATTTAATGAGATATCATGATCAAATATTTTGCTAGAATATTTGATTTCATTATTTCATTTACAATTTGATTATGAGATATCGATGTTAGGAATCGTCTATTGTTTTCCTCAATACCAACTTGGAAGACATTGTCCCAGTCACATTGCATTCTCTACAGCTCATATTACGAGACACCCCAGATGACCAACTACCAAATCAGCTAGTGCACTTTGGTGCAATCTTGAGAAGCACCTGCACATATTGGAACAAATGGTGCAAAGAGATAACTTCTATGATACAACAAATTAGCATTCTAACCCTCTTTTTCACTATGAGTGTTGTTGATATAATATGGCCTAACTTGAATAAACTAGTCTCGGGCATCAATAAAGAGGATATACATTTTTCAAAAAAAAACATTTTTTTAGAAAATGTAATTCAAAATCTACATGTTACTACATTGTACATCCACTATTGGTTCACAATTTTTCATTAAGAGGTCATCGAAAATATTTTGCAGGCTATTGTTCACTGATCAAGATCTGAATGGCAACATCATGGCTCTGGCCATATCCATGGATTATTGTGGCTACCCAATGCACCCAAAATGGACACACTTAATTGGTCCAAAAATACTAATGTAGAAACAACAATAGTTTTCTTTGATACATATGTTTCTTCTTGGAACCCGCATTCTAACTTTGAACGAGAAAATCACACAAACCATTCTATGTTTGATGATCCATGCATGGCTGAAACCCCAAAGATTTTATCCATGGATGCTAATGTTTATTATGAGGCATTAGTTAATATTTTTCAAAGACACAAAAAATGTACATAACAAACATGTCTTAGAAAAAAAAGGCACATCATTACAATATTGTTATAAAGCATTGTGGCCCACTCAACAAGCGTCAACATTGAGTATGGATGAAAATCACGTCCCCTCATTCACACCTATTAGAAATGACAACCACTTAAATCTCCACAATGCACAAATGCTTGCAATTTGGAGAGCCAATGTTGATTTCCAACCAATAACTTCAAAAAAGGTTATCCTCCAATACATCTCAAAATATGCTTCAAAGCCAGAAACAAAATCACAAACATATGTTCAGATGTTAAAGAAAAATGTTGATACAAGAAAACCTGAGGATAAGGCATTGTTAGCTTATCAAAAAAAATTAATGGGCAATAATTGTAGATCGTTATATGGAACATAGGAAACTTGTCACATGTTGCAAAAATTACCACTTATTCATTGTAGTCATACATTTATTTCACCCAATGTTGGTAGAAAGATCCTCTAGTACATTGCAAATTCGGTAGATGAAGTGATCTATCAATAACTTATTACATCATTATATGGATAGACCATTCAACATGGAAAATTTTTCTCTTATAGAATCAGCACAAAAATATTCATATAGTTCCCACCGAAAGAAAGACAAATGAAAAAAAAAAAAAAAGAGAGAGAAGAAAGCAATTGGCATTGTCCATCCACAGTTTAAACAGCTCCCATATGAGGATAATGATGATTTTGAAATATTTTGTGGGAGTGAACTTGTTTTGTACAAAAAAAAAAAAATTGTCTCTTCTGACATTGGAATTACAAAAGATGAGATAATAACAATTGGAAAATATTCAACACAGTAAATTACTCACGATGCCAGAATGTCCTCTAGATAACTTGGAAGCTGAAAATAATAATGAAAATGATGCAACCAATTGTCAAAATGCCCATGATCTTGATATTTATGAATGTGAGGTCCTTTCTCACATGGGCACTACAAAATATTATACCAAATGAACTACAATTGTTAGTGAGAAGATATTTTGATAAAATTCATTCATGGAACACAAATGCAATTTTACAAGAATTGCATGATGTGGTTGTCCAATTTATTCCAGCAAATAGAGCCTGTTACCAAACATTGTTTTACCGCATGTTTATAAATTTTTTGGCCAGCTAGCAGAGAAGTAACAAGTACAAGTTACAATAGATATAATTTATCACCATCATACTAGTGTAAATCAGTCACCACCATTAAGAATGATCATTCAAGGCACAGCAGGCACTAGTAAATCATCCCTTATAAATTGCATTACAAAAATGCTAAACACATGTCCAGATGATGTTTGTAATCCATTATTAGTAGTTGCACCTACAGGCTTCGCTACTTATAACATGCAAGCTACAACAATACATATTAGCCTTCATATTTTGATTAAAGAATTTCATCCTTTGCAAGGTCAAACTTTATTGGCATTCCAAGAACAAATGAAATACTACAAATACCTTTTAACAGAACAAATGATCTTTTTGGTTCCTAAACTATTCCTCAAAATAGACAATTTCTTATGGCAAGAATTCCCATCCCAATAGCATAAATAATTCGGTGGCCTTTCTCTTATCCTTGTCAGTGACCTTGGCTAATTACCACCTATAATGGATAATCCCATATTTCCATCACTCAAAACAACTAAATTTATGGATAAGTTTCACAACTGTGGTTACATACAATATTCTTCCAGCAAGGTGCCTCGCAGTCTCAACTATAATTTTGAACAATTATTCAAAACATAAGGAACGTTGAAGCTTTCCAAAATGAGTGGGAGACTCTGATGCAGCGCACAAATAGTCATTTGACTCTTCAGCAACAAAATTAATTTGATGCAATTATTCATTTGTTCGCAACCAATGATATGGTAACACAACACAATAAAAAAATGCCCAAACAATTGAACGCTCCAATTTCCTTATGCACTACACATATTGGTCGACAACTCCCTGTTGAATATGAAAAAAAGAGCAGCTACCTTTTGAAATCTTATTATGTCTAAATCAAAAAGACATGTTAACAGCTAATTTATTGATTCAAGTTGGACTTGTCAATGGCTCAATGGGATAAATAAAAGCTATTGTATATGAAAAAGATTCAAACCCACCTGAAATGCCTCAATATGTTGTCATTGAATTCCTGAAATACAGTGGACCACCATGGGACATTCAAAATCCAAAAAAGGTGTCCATTGCATAAATTGTGCGAGGCAGCCACACACAGCTTCCTTTAACAATGGCCAGGGTGATAACTATTCATAAATCTCAAGGTTTTACATTGGACAAAGCTACAATAAGCATAGGCAAAACAAAAAAAAAAACAAGGAATTACATTTACATCTCTCTCACGAGTCAAGATAATTAAAGATATGCGAATTGACCCAGCTTTTCATTTTGAAAGATATGTCAAGCTTCACGACATTGCGTATACAACCATTCAAAAGAAAGAGGAACAACGGTTGCTCTCTCTATCCATTCATACAGGCGATAGAGAAAATGTTTTTGTACTAAATCACATGGACAAACAATAAATCCCACCTTGACAGGTATTGTTTAATTTATATACATCTACCTTCTATTGATATCTTCTTTCTTGGTAATGGTGTGGCTTTTTTTTGTTTCTCTCTTTCCCATTTTCTACTTGCATTAATCTATGAAGGCCTCCAAAGGTAAAATACACAATACAAAAGTAGCTCATGTGTTTCAACGTTTGATCATTGGAAATATGCTCAAAATGAAGAGTGCAAGTGCCCTCTGGTACGGTGCTTTCTCATGTTCATTTTTCTTTTCACAAAGTTTTCCTTTTGTTGCATTTCAACCTTTGCAAATTATGTTATATTATAAATACTCATTTCATCAGCCATGAAGATTGCAAAGCATGTCTATTTTACGCACTCCATGATTTGTTAGAATTTCTCAGATTTTTGGTACATACCTGTTGTACCAACCCTATATCCTCAACAAACGAACAAGTTATTTCCAAATCTTTTCAATTGAATTATTGTTTTCTTTCCCAATATCAGCAAGTTGTTTTAATTAGCTGAACTTGCAGTACTTTCTTCTCCGAAACACAAACTTTAACATATGCAAAAGCATTTGTTGTCAATAAACAGTACAATTTTGTTTTGTTGGATAGAAATCATCCAATGACATATCATCATAAACAGGGCACACACTTTTTGGAACAATATGTAGAGGACTAGTCATCGCAAGGAATGAATGAAATGATTGCAGCATCTTTTTCCTGCATTTTCATCAATTAGCATAGATCTTATTGTTCAAAATATACATCTTTCTTAAAATTATGTATTCACATTTTCTCTAAATACAGATTTATCATAATTGTTATTTCTTAAAGTTCCACATATATTTACATCCATACATATATGGATATGATGATTTATTTAAACTGGTTTTCACTGATGTTATATTGCCCTCCACTAAAAACTTATACTTCCACACATAACTGAAAGCATTTATCTATTTCCTCCTTCCAAGTAAACTACACCTCAAGGCTGTTATTTCTTCTACTTATTTCTTTTAGGCAAAGTTACAATAAACTACACAACTTGGATGCTCCATACATGAATATTTCAATAACTATCTTATTCCATTATTTTACTCACAACAAAACATAATATATGTGGGAATAGCAAAAACAACATTCGCAAAGGGAAACCATCAACATTTTCCGTTGCTCCTAACCTTGTAACAAATATTTTCTTAGGATATACATTGTAACCTTGCAATCGTGAAGAGTTGTTTTAGTGTCATGGATGCCCTATAAGGGTTGCACTCTCAAAATAGCTACATCCAAACTTAGCATCAAATAGAACTACATACCAAAAATTGAGTGTGAATCCAAAGGACCTTGATCCCATGGATTTGATGGGTATGTAGGTAGCCTAGAATGCAACCAAAGCTTACATAGTCGATGTGCCTTGTGATACTCCTATGAGTTAGTTTGTTGTCATTATTTTTGTCAAATTCATAATAGTCAATGAAGACAATTAATAAGAGAAAGAATACACTAAGGAAGATAGTAGGAGTGGATTATCAATGACATTGAGCACAAAACATTAGCATGTTACCGAGTTAAGTAGAGAACTGACACTGAGCAGATTTAGTCACCGAGACACAGAGAAAATTTAGTCATTGAGTAGAGTTAGTCACTGAGAAGATGGTTAAGTCACCGAGCAAGATCAAAACTCATTACCGAACACACCAGAGCCAACATAACAATTCAAATTTGAATACACTGAACCTAGATGTCA
Source organism: Thuja plicata (assembly GCA_018584345.1). NCBI lineage: Eukaryota > Viridiplantae > Streptophyta > Pinopsida > Cupressales > Cupressaceae > Thuja > Thuja plicata. The sequence continues at coordinate 5,485,875 of MU225099.1, read as the reverse complement.
AGCGGGAAAAATTTCATGGTATTCAAGACAAAAGTTAGGTTGAACATTGGGATTGCACCAATATGATTGCACATGATCATGAGGAAATTCAACCAAAGATATTTAAGAACATTAAATACGTTGGGAATGAAACCAACCTTGCACTGCCTCATCTCCACCACAGAAGGAGAAGGATCAAATTAGATTAACTACCTTAAGATCATATAAAATGATCAAAACATGAAGATGGTAGGAGAATGTTGAAGATTACACTGAGAAGAGGGAAAATATTACAGAGAGAGAAGCATTTATAGAGATAGAATTGAAGAAAGAATGAAGAAGATATAGGGTGCAGAATAATTAATTTACCGAGTGCAAAAAGACGTAATGCACTTGCAGAGCATAAAGAGTTTGAACAACGTTATGGTTGATGCATACTTGCAGACATTTTTGTAATAATTTTTTGTAATAGTTAGGAGTTTAGAAATCTCATCCAATGGGTAGGCCCTAATAGGTCTTATTTTTTAAATCCTCTAATTGAGTACATATCTTAGATGAGAGATTGTAAAATTTTTTAATCAAGTAGACTGAATAGGTCTTTTTGTACTCTTTACCAAGTATAATACTCCTAATAGGGTAAGCTACCAAAAGTAGCTAACATTGTAGCTCTAATCGAGCAACCTGTTAGGGATTTTTCTTGTATGAATCACAGTGCTTGAATAATTACTTGAACACCATGTTGTCTATATTGATTCAGATGCAAGAAAAGCCTAATTGCTAAGGATTGGATAAGACCCTTCTTCATTTTTGAGCTCCACATATACTCAGGTAGGTTTTACCTCTTTATGATTATTGATTATACATTATATATATGAATGTGGACACTGGTTTTCTATTAGGAGCTTATTAAATCAACTTTATGAAACACTCTGCGTATGACCAAGCATAACCAAATGCAAAGCTTAACCAGACAAACTATGATTGTAAATATAGCAAAAACCAGTGATACGAGGACTTTCATCCTTCTTCCTTTTAAGGAGGGATAACCTAGTTGATTCACTCTCTAAGGAATCATCAAAATGAATTGTAATGAATACAATTATCTAGACATGGAGTTCAGATAACAGAAATAAAGATTTTAATATTTCAATGATTGATGATGAGAACTACTTTTCAGAACTTAGACCAGTGCCTAATCCCGGGCAAAGAGTCCAATGAGATGTAAATCAATAGAAACCCAATTATTAATAACATAGATAAGATCCCAGATAGAGTGCCTTACAAACTATCTTTTCACTTTCACATCTGTCTATCAGATTTTCATACTAATACCCTGCCCTCTGGGATTACTCACAAGACTGACTCCTTCCTTGAAGGAAGCTCATAACTAATTGCATAGTTACCTTATAACCAGCATGTTTAGAATGCCTTATAGACCAAACATACAAGAGCATGAACAAAAATACAAAAAGACATCATAGATCTGAAACTAGAGATTCCACTGTATTTTATTAATGTCATTTTGCTTCAAAACATTCAAAATAGACACCAAGCTTCAAAACTAAACCATAATCTGATGTCTGCTATGCAGTTGTGAATTCATCATCCTTGGTTACAATGGAGAAAAAACCAGATATAGGAGAAAGGAAAAACAACCCAGTCACTGACACCTATCTGTCTCCAGAAAATATCTGCAACTACTCAAATAGAAACTGTGAAAATCTGATTTGATTTTCCCTCAATTGGTCTGCAAAATCATGATCTCCTTTTCGAGACCTTTCCAGCAACATATAATACTCCATAGTTTTGACAAAATTTTCCCTCTGAATCATCCCTAACAAACTCCATCTCCTGTGCATATTCAGTTTTGAACTTTGGAATACTTTGAAATATTTGGAATACTATTGAATAATATTTCATTTTAATGCTTCAATCTCATTTTATATTGCACGTATTCAATAGCTTTTTGATACCATTTTAAAACCCTTTTCCAGAAAGTGACACGTGGTAGCCTCTGATTGGCCTGTAAATCCACTAGGCGCCATGTGTTTGAGGTGCCACGTGGACCAATGGCTTAATGGCTTATTGGTTAGATGGTGAGCATCTTTCCATTAAGCCATTAAGTCAGCCCTTGGATCTTGTTGAAGCTGCTCACTAGTTAACCCACTTGATGAAATGAATTTAAATTAAAAAATAATTTGAAAACTGCACATCTCACCAGAATGTGCCAAGTGTCACCCTCTGATTGGTCCGCAGGTCCACTTGGTGCCACATGTCAATTTCTCATTGGTGCCTCTAAACTGCATTTGACTTGCGCCACTTGGCGCCTACTGGGCACCACATGGCATTCTTTGATTTGTTGACTGGTCCACTGGGCACCACTTGTCACTTGCGCCACATGGACCAATGGCTTAATGGCTTAAGCTTATCTTCCTTGCAACTTTCTCACTAAGTCATTAAGTCATTCGTCAATTTTGGCCACCTCGAGATTTGTGCCCAAACATGCAGCTCTTATGCCCAGTCATCTACCACATCATCGCTACGAGTCCCGCCAAAATTTGGGCGTCTTCTCCTCAGGCATGATTTTCGAGGCAAGCCCCAGCTCCTCTATGCACGCCCATAGTCTCCTCTTTCTCTTCAAATATCATACTGTGGCTTTTTGTTTATAAACACTATGAATCCCCTTTCACGATGAATGTGGGATAATGGGTTTTAGTTTTTAAGGCATTTTGTGCATTTTCACCCAAAATTTAGTGGGCCCCACCGCGCCCAATATTCTTCCTGCCCACATAGTCTCCAAGAGCTCCTTGGCTTTCACTTCATATTGTAATGCAAGTGTGGTAGTATTAGAACAATAGAAAAGAATGTTTCCACACGCATGTGGGATAATCCTTCATACTTAGCGCAACCATTTCTCCATATTCGTTGGCCATTCAAAAACTCACAACCTGTATGCTTTAAAATGTGGTAACATTTTGGGTTTTACACCTGCCAGAATGTACATAATTTCATGCCTTTCTCCCTCCATTGGTGGTGCGGGCTCCTATCACTACTTGCCTAGGTTTTTAAATGGTTTTACATGCTTTGTCTCTGCTGCCATATTAGTTACATCCCCTACGCAGAGAAATGGCATTACACCTGCCGATTGCATTGCTTGAAAGTTTCTAAAGCCTTATCAACAAATCCATTTCATGTGCATCATGCAATCATCGCATTTCATGAGATGGCATCTCTTTAAGGCATCCTGTCAAACAGTTCACGCCTTGTTCCAAAGCTACCATTTTAGCACAGGCAGGGAGGACGCTGGCAAGGTTGTTGAATTTAGCTTTACATCTGACAATCGCATTGCTTGAAAGTTTCTTTCCATGCGCTAACTCCATTAATTGGTATAGGTATGCACCCCCACCATGAAGATTCATATGTAACCAGCACATTCTGCATATTCATTTTCTCTTAAATCACAGGTGGAGATATATTCTCTTATCCAGAACAAGCGCCTCAGATTGAAAATCAAATATGAATCAGCATGCACAATAAAAAACCTTATGTATTTATGACTTCTGTTAGCTTGCAGGCGGACCGACCTACCCGAGTCAACCTATTATAGATCATGCTCTCGACCAACTAGAGATAGATCATAGATCAGATCACACACGAGTCTCTTGCTTTCACTTTGAAAGACACATGCTTTTCAAATTGTATTCGCTGAGTGTTTAAAACTCCATTTCAATCATGCGCTGGCTAGGAACATTACTTGGCATTTGTTTGAAGTCTCTTTGCTTCCAAGTGGAGAGAATTTTATCCTTCTCTTAAGTCACAACATAGTCAACTATAGCATTTACTAGTTCAACTATTTGGCTTTTCTCTTTTCTGATAATAATCGTGATGCCACCGGTTTTAAAGATGGAAGTAATAAAATACACAGCAAGGAAGTAATAACATCCTCCACAATTGAATTAGGTGTGAGAAATCTTGAAATAGAAGGAGAAATGCTATTCAATCACAACTTCAATAAATCTTTCTTTTCATACAAAATTGTCCTGCACCTTTAATGTGACTTTGGCCATTCAATTTTCTCTGCAAACTTCACTCATTAATTGCAACTGGCCTTTGGGGCTACCTTTAAAAACTGACAAGATCCAGTAACCAGGACATGGCGATGGGCACATACATCCTATGATTGACATTCTTCCATACTACAAAGCGGCAACAGACGAAACCCAACAGGTCCAAAGATTTTAATCGCCCAAGTCGCCTCTTTACAACAATTTTGCAAATTACCCTGTCCAAGAGCAATGAACTGCATTTGGTTTCAATTTTGAAAACAAGTCAAACGACTTCCTGAAGATCCAAGCTTCTAGATACTGGGAGTATGCTATATGGATTATATAGATCCAGAAGGGCACCTCTTGACAATTAGCCAGGCACATTTGGTGACCCCTCGAAAGTAGCCACTTGGAAATGCAGGAAGCTGAAAACATAAGGAATACCGATTTCTGCAAATGGAAAGAAACTTGGAAACTGTGTAAACAAAATCCTCAGGATCTGAAACCTTGCAGACTTGAAGAAAATTTGTTCTATAATTCAGGGCAACCATTTTCTTGATGTGACCAATCATAGTATTCAAGATATAACCTTGCAAACAGGGCCTCCGACCAAGCTGTGCAACTGATCTGTAGCAAAATATTAGAAATTGCAAATGGAATCGGATTGGCAAACTGGACAAACGGATACATCATGACCTGAAAATCATCAGGATAGCACATTGCCATGCCTAGAATACAAGGGAGCTTTCAATTATCTATTCCATTCAACCAGGTGTAAAATTGTAAGACCTCAAAGTAAGTCATTCAGAAATCTGCATTTGACAGTTTGGCACACTGATAGAAACTGCAAATGGAATGGGCTTAGCAAACTGACCAAATGGACTTGTCATGACTTGAAGATGGAGACTCAAAAATTATTTGACCTCTATAATGTAGTACAAGAGGAATTCCTTCAATTAGATCACAAGGTCAAAAGTTACAATCAGACAAACAGGGCTACTCAGAATTATGATCAATTACATAGTGCATGACAACAATAAACTACCAACTTTGAGGGGTTTGAAAACTAGTCAAAATATATCAAAATGACTTGGGATTTGAAACATAGGTTCTTTGATATGCATACTAAAAATCCCCAAAGTGGCGGGTCATGAAACATTTCTGGGTGCAAGATATTCAAAGGCAAACTAGGCCTATTACAACAGATTGACACTAGGCAGAAATGCAAATTTTGACAAGTGCTCGAATCAAGACATCACGAAATAACTCAAAAATTGAAATTAACAAACTGGGATGTCTTCATATGCCTAAAAAAGAGTGATGAGTACTTGACATGCATGGAAAACTTCATAATCTCATCTAGGAAAATAAGCTCAAAAAGCACTTATAGGGGGTCAAAATGCAAAATTTTAGCATGGTACTTCAAAAACCCTTACTGCTTTTTTCAGTCCCAACACAACCTTTATTCTGCAGAAGTTAAGAATTGTGGGTGCCATCCCCACCGCAGTTTTTTTCCTCTCACAAAGGATTTTATTGTGACCAAAAATCATAGTGTTATATGTCATGGTTTATTGATTTACTTTATATGCTTTTCAATGTTTTATTCAATGTATTCAACTCGGTAAATGGTCAACATTGTATGGTAAAAGTTTAATAAGTATTGATTCACACCTCCCCTCTCAGCACTTACCTTTCCATAAGATTAATCCAACAATTGGTATCAGAGCTAGTCTCTTAAGATAAAGGTTTAAACACCTAAAAGTAAAGATCATGACCATGAAAAGTTATAAGAGTCTTGAGTTTGAGTTGGAGAGTGCACAAGAAGTGATTGAAGATCTGAAAAGCAAGTTAGAAAAGTCCTTAAAAGTGACAAATCAGGTATGCAGTGAACTCAAATCCACACAAGAGCATGTTGATACTCTTAAAACATCATATGAAGGTAGTCTGATTGGTGAAGTTGATTCTTCCATTGCAGAACTCGTGGAAAAGAACAAGAAACTCACAGAGAAACTAAAATTGGCAAAGATAGATCAAGAAACACAAGCATTGAAGATGAGTGAGATACTTGACTCTAAGGGAGCAGTTGAAAATGCACTAAGAATAGCTGAAGAAGACAAAAGACAGCTTGAAACAAGAATAGTTGAGAAAGACAATGAAATCATGTGGATGATGCAAGTACATTATAATATGACCGATCAACTAGTGAGTGCTAATATAGAGTCAGCCAGAAAACAATTTGAGAATCAAGAATTGAAGTGTAAAGCTGATAGATTGACCAGAGAACTGAAATCTGAAAGAGAAGCCAATGAGATACTGAAGAGAGATAAAGAAACACTGAGATCGTTGGATGCACTACTTAAAGTTCAGAGACAACCGACAGATGAAACTAGACTAGGATTCAATAGTAAGAGCACTACTAAGAAAGGAGAGTCATCTAATCAAGCTGACGGTCAAGGAACTTCTACCCCACCGAAGTTAAACAAACCTAGTTTCCATTATTGTGGGAAGCCAAGACATACTGCAAACGTATGTAGAAGAAAAAGAGGTAAGTCACCAAGCTCGCCCAAGTTTGATGGGCATTGTTACAACTGTAACAAGTATGGGCATCGAGCACATGAATTCATATCAAGGACTAAGAACAACACAAGAAAGAAAAATTTTTATGGCTACTGCAATAATTGCAACAAGTACGATCACAAATCTGAAGAATGCAGATCACAAAAGAGAAATGACAAATGGGTACCGAACTGACAAAATATGCAAAACAACCAACAGGGTACATCCATACCATATGGGCACATTGCTGCAAATTGCATGTTGTTACATAGAAGGAACAATAGAAGATCATGGAGAAGCCATGGCATGGCATGCTTCTATTGTCACAAGATAGTTCACCTTGCCAAAGATTGTAGGTACCGAGGCAAACCTCCTACCGAGGAAGAAACATCTGAGAAACCTAAAATGAATGTAGAAGAAATGAGAGATTCGATGAATAAGGCATGGAGAAGAAAGACCATGGATGATGGAAAATAATTTGGAATAGTCAAAGGCACCTCATCCTTCAAATCGAGTGCAACCAAATCTACCTAATCAGGTAAGAGGTATGAGTAGGAACTACAAGTTAAAATTCAAATCTTAATCAGTTCCTAGTATATGTGCAGAGATCCATATGAGCATACTTAGATGCATTTGGATATATATTATTGAGTTTATGTTTCACATTCATTCGGTATAAGGAAATGAAAGTTAGGTATTCGGTAAAGCAAGTTGGTTGAGCATTAATTGCTACTTTAAGAATGTTGAAAACCCTAAACCTATAAAAATCCATATATAGACTATATCGTCTATCATTATTACTTAACATTTTCTAGACCAGCACAAACAGAGTTGGAGAACTGAGTCCTCAAGCGGATACGAGAGATTATGAAGGTAATCCTATACCACTTAGAGAATATTTGAATCTATTGAGGGTATTTGTGGTGTTACCCTACTTGTGTTAGTGCAACCAAGTCTTAGACGCAACCCTAGTTCAAAAAAAATTTCAATTGATAAGAGGATACGGCCTCGAAAGATTGAAACCCAGTTGTAGCTGAGAATGTTGAGTCTATAAATTCTAAGTACAAGCCACCTCCTACAAAGGCAGCTGAACCAAAAATGATGGGAGCACTTTCGTCCACTCTGGACATATTTCTATTGATTGAAGATGTGTGAACTTTCACCCATTGTAAGATTGAGGAGATATGTGAAACAAAGATTGATGCATCTTACTAGAAGTTATGTGCAGACGGAAAACTGAAGAACGATCATGTTCATCTAGATTCAAAAGGTTTGACACATGCCCTACATATCCCAAAGGTATTTAAGAATGAATGGAAGGATGGTACTTATCCGAGTACACGACCAATGTATGTGGCTAGACCAACTTGTGAAAATCACAAGTATGTGTTAGATATTGTAATTGGTTTCCCGATTGGAGACAAGCCTAAATAAATCAGATAGATTGAGAAGATCAAGCTGAGTGAGCTAACCAAAGCCAAATGGGATGGGAGAGGTCTGAGGATTTCTACCATTAGATCATGAACTGAAGTTTTCATGCAACATCTTGTCCTACTGAGTATTCAAATCATCCCAAGTGGACAGTGTACCTTGTGGAGCTGTAGATTTGGCTTATGAGATTGTAAAGAAAGACATGCAAATCGATCTATGTGAGATATTATTGAAACAACTTTAAGACAACATGAACACTATCAGGAAATCCAAGACAAACACATTGAAGTTCGGTTCACTACTGGTATGCATATACTTTTACTTTGAGAACTTCTTTCCATCTATTGGAAATGTGAAATGGAGTGTTGATAGACCATTCATTTATCAAACCAGTGAATACATAAAGAGTCTAGGAGAGAATCTTGACATTGTTATGAATGATTACTTCTCTAATTTCCAAACAAGAATGCATCATAAATTCAGAGTTCCACCTCAATTAGTTGGGAAATATCATGATTCTATCTGTTTTGAGGTAGACATTGACTCATGTTTTATCAATGCAGTCGAGCCTAGGTGCATATGTCTAGATCCTATGGGATATGAGATGGATATAGACTTTGCATCTCCACAAATCAAAACTCTCTTAGCTAATCATGTTGATAGAAGAGCCAAGAGGTATGGAGCATATGAAGAAGTTAAGGATAAGATTAAGAAAGGTATCTTAGTACCTAAGACTCAAAGAAAATCTAGCAAGATGATGATGACATGTAACTGTTTGAATGTTTGAAGATGTTAAGTTGGTGATCATGTAAGGTATTAAATCAATTAATACATTGTATTGTCATTAATGTCAACTTGATATAATTTGTATGGTCATGGACATACTGCCAAGGACTTCAAAGAACCAATGAATCAAGGCTATGCTATCAGTAATCCATACAAGTCAAGTATTCACAAAGTGACTGTATACATCGACGGAGTGCACACCGACAGTCAGAGTAAAAGAGCAGATTCACAGTTTTACCTGATGAGCAAATGCACAGCATTACCGACAAGAAAATTTGTAGTGTTTCCCGACGAGAAAAACACAGTGTAACCCGATGGACAGAATTACAGTGTTGCCCGACGGACAAGTAAAGGACGGATATCCTAGCATTAGATTGCAGATACTAGGTGACAAACTATCTTTTAAGGATTAATTTTTGAGGCCACTGATTACCCCCCCCCCCCCTCTNATTCCCCCCCCCCCCCCTCTCAGTTATTACTAACAATTGGTATCAGATCTTGTGTTCTTAGAAGGAAGGTTTCAAGACCTAAGCTAAAGATCACAAGATGAATAGACGAGATGTGTCTAAGTTGAAAAAAGATAATTTTGCTTCATGGAAGAGTAGAATAAAACTCCACTTATCAGGTATTGGTAATTATGTTACTCAATACTTAGATACTGAATATGTGTTGCCCACAGGAGCACCAATAGTTGAACAAATGAGAGAGAAGCATGAGCACAACTACATGATGATAGAGCTTGCTTCCTCACTCTCTGATGCTGAATTTGAAGATGTCAAAACCTGTAAGACTGTAAAGCAGATGTGGGACAAATTGATGCTTGTACATGGTGGTGACAAGAATGTGTTGAGAGGCAAGGCAGAAATCCTTAGAGGAAATTTTGATGATCTCAAAAGGAAAGAAGGTGAAAACATCACACAATATAGCACAATAATTAAAGAGGTAGTCAATGCTATCCGAGGAGTTGGAGGTGTACTAGAAGAAGATACAATGGTAAGTAAAATTCTAAGAACCTTACTGCCTACTTATGCTATTAGAGTATCTGTCATTCAAGAAATGAGAGCAGTAGAAAATAGCAATGTTACTCTAGACAGTTTGATTGGAAGACTGATTTCATTTGAGATGAATAAC
>MU225099.1:5458553-5475896 GCA_018584345.1 Thuja plicata | reverse complement strand
ATAAGTAAATCAAGTCATAAACACACTATGAGAAAAGATAGTGATAGTGAAAGTGAAGAAGAATATCTTGATGAAATTGAAGCACTTATGGCAAGAAGAATGCAGAGAGGCAAAGGTAAATACAAAGATAAATTACCACTTGTTTGTTTTAATTGTAAAGAGATTGGACACTTTGCTGCAAGATGTCCTAACAAAAGAAAAGATGAGAGAAGTAATGACAGATCATTTGAAAAGAAGTCTGACAGAGGTGATTACAGAAGCTACCGACAATCAGAAAGAAGAGATACCCGAGACTACAAGGACAAAGAAAAGAAGGCCAATTACCTAGCAAAATGTAAAGATGATGATATTGACACCGAATCTGAGGAAGACATCGAGATGGTGTTTGTGGCGGTAAATGATGATTCAGTTGATAATGAAGAAAGGTATGCAGAAACTGCACTCATATCTAAAGTTAGAAAAAATGATGGTTGGATCATAGATAGTGGCTGCACTCACCATATGACCGGTGACAAGCAAAAGTTTGAGACTTTTGAATACTATAAAGGTGGTTCAGTAAAAATGGGTAATGATACACCTTGTCCAGTTGAAGGTAGAAGAACCATAATGTTGAATAACCAGATAAAATGTGAAAATACTTATTGGATAAATGGATTGAATTATAATCTATTGAGTGTTTCTCAGTTGAATAATTCAGGTCACGGAGTAGCATTTGAAAATAAGAAGGCAAAGATCTTCAATAAATCAGGAAATCTGATTGGTACTGGTGAGCATAAAAAAGGTAACTTATCTATCTGAATGATACTGACACCACCTATTTGATTTCTACAAACAAAGACATGTGGTTGTAGCACAAAAGATTGTGTCATGTGAACTTTGACAACATGATAAAGATTAGCAAAAAGAGAAAATTCAGAGGCTTACCGACGATGACTAAGCCGGACAACATCATGTGTAAGAACTATCAAAAAGGTAAGATGACAAAGTCTAGTTTCAAAAAAAAAACCCATACATATGATGCAATTCTAGAATTAGTCCATACTGATTTATGTGGACCCATGAGGACAAAGATTTATTATGGAGATAGATATGTCATTCTCTTTGTTGATGATTTTTCTAGAATGATGACAGTTATGTTTCTAAAAGATAAATCAGAAGCATTCAAGATGTTTAAATGGTACAAAGCAATGGTTGAGAAACAAAGTGGTAAGGAGTTAAAATGATTAAGATCAGATAGAGAAGGGGAATTTATTTCAGATGAATTCACTAACTTTTGTAATGAGCATGGAATCAAAAGATAGGTCTCTGCACTGAGAATACCACAGCAAAATGGAATTGCTGAAAGAAGGAACAGATCCATAGTTGATTGTGCAAGGACACTGATGATAGAGAAAAGAATCACCCAAATCTTCTAGAGAGAAGTTGTCAATACTGTTGTTTACACATTAAACATAGTACAATTGAAGAAAGACACCAAGAAGACACCTTATGAGCTTTGGTATGGATACACACCCAAAGTGAGTTATTTCAAAAAATTTAGCAGTCAATATTATATCTTGAAAGATGATAGAAATGGAAAACTTGACTCCAGGAGTGATGAAGGAATTTTTCTAGGGTATTCCACCAAGAGTGAGGCTTATAAATGTCTCAATAAAGCCTCTAACAAAATTGTTGAAAGTGCAAATGTAAAGATAGATGAATTTGTAGAGAAGAATGAAAAGGAAAGCACAAAAGAACCAGAGGACTACAATAGGTTTACTTACAATGAGGAACCTGACACTCTACCCGACCAACAATGTAGAGCTCCCAAGCAATAGATCATTGCACCCAAGCATCAGGCTGCAAATACTGACGATCAAGTTATTGCTCAAAATGATGTACAAAGTGATGGAGAATAGAATGAAGGACAAAATGATGATCAAGTTGATAGACAAAGAGTTGAACCTATACTTGCAAGATATGTCAGAAAGAACCATCTATAGAACCAGATCATTGGAGATAAGAAATCTGGTATGAGAACCAGAAGTAAGTCTCTAAATACAAGATGTCTTATTTGTGATTATGAGCCCAAATCTGTCAATGTTGCACTTGATAATGATGAATGGATAAGTGCTATGAATGAAGAGATTGAACAGATAGAGAAAAATAAGACATGGACACTTGTACCGAGACCAGATGACAAGAATGTCATTAGTAAAAAATGGATATTCAGGAATAAGCTGAATGAGAATGGAGAAGTCGCCAGAAATAAGGCAAGACTAGTATGCAAGGGGTATGCACAAGAAGAAGGGATTGAATATGGAGAGACCTTTGCATCCGTTTCTAGGCTAGAAGGAGTGAGAATATTACTTACTTAGGTTGCATATAAAGGCTTTAAGGTATACCAAATAGATGTCAAGTCTGCATTCCTAAATGGAATACTTGAAGAAGAGCTATACATTGAACAACCAGAAGGGTTTGTTGATCCAGACAAGAGGAACATGGTATGTAGATTACACAAAGCCTTGTATGGATTGAAACAAGAACCCCGAGCCTGGTATGAAAGACTTCATTCATATCTTATAAGTATTGGATTTGTAAGAACTAGTGAAGACAGTAATCTTTGTTTGAAGAAAGATACTGATGCTGACATTTTGATTGCTAAGATATTTGTTGATGACATCATATTTGGAGGCAATGATATGCTATGCAAATCATTTGCAAATGAAATGAGCAAAGAGTTTGAGATGTCTATGTTTGGAGAGATCAAGTTCTTTCTAGGTCTGTAGATCATGCAACAAGATGAAGGTATTTTTATTACACAATCGAAGTACATCAAAGAAGTACTAAAATTATTCAAGATGGAAGAGTCCAAACCAGTTGGAACACCAATGGCAACTGGATGTAAGATGACAAAGGAGGACAAGTCATCAGAGGTAAATCAAACTTTGTACATATCAATGATTGGAAAACTCATGTATGTTGTACATACTAGACCAGATATTGCACATGCAGTAGGAATAGTTGCTAGATTTTCTGCTAATCCCAGATAATCACATATGTCTGTTGTGAAAAGAATCCTAAGATATCTGAAGAATACCGAGGAATATGGTTTATGGTATAGAAGAGAAGGCAAATCTGAACTTAAGGTCTTTACCGACGTTGATTGGGCTGGAAATATTGATGACCGGAAGAGCACAACTAGAGGGGCATTCTTTATGGGTGACAGATTTGTCGCGTGGATCAGCAAGAAGTAAGGATGCATCTCTCAGTCTACTGCAGAGGCAGAGTATGTTGGTGCTGTTGCAAACTACTCAAATATTGCATGGATCAAACAGTTACTTGAAGGTATGCATATGAAAATTATTGAACCAGTAATTATCTATTGTGATAATACAAGTGCAATAAACATTTCCAAGAATCCATTCATGCATGCTAAAACAAAGCATATTGCCATCAAGTATCATTATTTAAGAGAACAAGTTCAAGCAAAGGAAGTGATACTTGAGTATGTACAATCAAAGGAACAATTGGCCGATATCTTCACCAAGCCACTGCCCAAGGATGCATTTGAATACTTGAGAAAGAGACTAGGGGTCATACCCTTGTCTACTGGTCAGTAAGATGACTAGAAGGATGCATCAGCCTACATATTATCAGAATATCATTCATGTTGATGCAAGTAGAGAGATGGACTTCAAAGATACATCTATACATAGCAAGGTATTTATCTACTCTGAGCACTAGAGTTATTATTGATGGATTGGGAAATTCAAGGAATATATTATGGATAGAAAAGATCTATTTGGAAAAGATGTTTGTTTGACATTGTTGTCAAAGGGAGAGAGATATCTCATTATCATATTGATAAACGCAGGGATTATATCCATTATCATCTCAATGAGAGATTATATCCATCAAAGTATCCAAAGGGAGAGATGTAATCAGAAAGGGAGAGTACATACAAAAGAAAAGAATTGCTGACAAGAGACATCAAAGAAAAGAGAACGGTCAAAGGGAGAGAGTTTGACACAGAAGGAAAACACATCACATCAGAGAAAAAAAGATTCTACATCTATCCAGTAAAGGGATTGAAGACAGAAAGAAAGTTGCAAGAATCAAATCAAAGCTATTTGAGCTTACCGAAAGCCAGACATTTGTGATAGTTACATTAGGAAAGCTTGATGAAACTATATATTTCATATTGTATTAGTAATAGTATAGTATGATAATGTAGTATGTTGTCATCAATGTCAAAGGGAGAGATTGATGACATGTAACTGATTGAATGTTTGAAGATGTTAAGTTGATGATTATGCAAGGCATTAAATCAGTTAATATATTGTATTTTCATTGATGTCAACTTGATATAATATGTATGGCCATGGACATACTATCAAGGACTTCAAAGAACAGATGAATCAAAGCTATGCTATCAGTAATGCATACAAGTCAAGTATTCACAAAGTGACCGTATACACCGATGGAGTGCACACCGATGGTCAGAGTAAAAGATCAGAGTCACAGTGTTACCTAATGAGAAAATGCACAGCATTACCGACAAGCAAAGTTACAGTGTTGCCCAACGAGAAAAACACAGTGTAACCTGACAGACAGAATTACAGTGTTGCCCGACGGACAAGTAAAGGACGGAGAACCCAATGACAACTGAAGTCACACCGACGGAACAGTCAATTATCACCGATGACTAAATGAAGTGTTGACCGACATAACAAAGAGTTCAGAAAATGACAAAATGCTTAGCTATTAAGAGCTAAAAGATAGACTTAACTGATACTTATCATTGTTTTAATCATCCAGATAAAGCCGGAGATAAGTAATTGATTTAAAGCTGATATGTCCAGTTGGCAAGAAGATCTCTTTGAGATAAAACTAGAGTTTGCTTTAAATATAATTGGCGAGAATTGTGGATCACGCCAAGAATCAAGAAAGCCAAGAAAAGGTAAAACATGTCTATAAAGAGACAAGACCAATTCATTACGAATTGTGTGTGGGGTGAACAAGAGAAGAGGAAAGATGCTAAAGAAAATTTGAAGCAGAAGAAAGTCTTCATTTCAGTCCTGATCAACAAGCTGAGGAAAGAGCTAGATTCTGCAGACACCGACGAACAGTGAGACAACATGACAGAGCAGAACAGTGTGGACCAAAGGTATAGAATTGATTATATTGATCAGAGAGGTAATGCACTTACAATAGATCTAAAAATCTGCAATTGAGTTGTATGTATGAACAGATCATTAATGTTTCAGTTTAACCATTGAAGCATCAAGTCTCTTAACCGAGCAGGACTTAAAAGTATTTTACAATTGAGATACGTCCCAAGGAGTATCAAAAAGTTTGATCATGAAAGTAGCATTGGATATGCCCAATACCTATTGACAGGCCAAGTGAGTGTTTGATCAAGGATGGTAGCATTAGATGTCAGATACTAGTTGACAAACTATCTTTTAAATCCTCTAACAAGGTCACACCTAACAGTGTGTTTGTAACCTTTAACAGGGTTGGCTCCTAACAGAGCTCACTTTAGAAGAGTAAAAATTTTGGGTACCGGTCCCAGTGGATTTTTCCTTAACAGGGTTTTCACGTTAAAAATCCATGTGTCATGTGTTTATGTTTCAT
The DNA here is from genome assembly GCA_018584345.1 of Thuja plicata. Taxonomy (NCBI): domain Eukaryota; kingdom Viridiplantae; phylum Streptophyta; class Pinopsida; order Cupressales; family Cupressaceae; genus Thuja; species Thuja plicata. Next base: position 5,470,277 of record MU225099.1, on the reverse strand, counting down.
TACTTTATTGTTTTACATTTCACATATGCAATTCTAGATTGATCGATATACTCTGCATATTTACTGTGTTTCGGTAAATAGTTGACTGCTTATCGGTAAACATACAGAAGAAGGTTTAACAAAGCAATCCGACAAGTAGTAAATTGAAACAAGTATTTCAAGGCATTCATCAGAAGATAAGTAGAGGCATAATTTGTGGTTATAAGTTTTAAGGGTTGATTTAAGGATTAATTTTTTAGGCCACTGATTCCCCCCTCTCAGTTATTACTAACATATGAGTGCTAATCTAACTAAGGATTTGGGAACTGATAATAAAGAAGATGAGGCAGAAACCTCTAGAGTGGTAGGCAGGAAACCACAAGTATTGAAGCCTTCATCGAGCCCCAAATCTACTAGATCATCAGCAAGGTCTACAACGTCACAAAAAAACAAAGAAGAATTCTATTGAACCAAAAGAGAGGACATATGTAAGAGGCAAGAAGGAAAACACTAAACCAAGGAGAAAATTCAAGCTACCACCAGACACTGACTCAGAAACTGAATATTTGAGCAAACCCAAAGTTGTGAAGAACAAGCCTCCACCACCAGGAAGTCTAGATGAAATTTTAGACATAATTAAGAAGCATGGATCATTTAGAGGAATGAAGCAAGCAAAGTATAATACTCAAAGCAAAGAGAAAAAGGTAAAAATTAAAGATGCAATTGTTTACTCTTTATACAAATTCAAATACAGACCACTTGAAGTTATCACGTTTTTGCCTATAGAGTTATATAACAACATAGATGCAAGGTGGAAATATGCTATGAATGCAGAAAAACAAATGAGAGAACGATCTCTTGTGCTAACTATACCAAATCTATGTGTAGAAGAAATTGAGGAGACCTTGAAACAAAACTCGAAATGATTCCTTGTTAAGGAAAGATCTTTAAGGATTCTGACAGGAGACTTGGAGAGATTACAGTTGGAAATCAATGCAAAATGGAGAGAGATATTCGACATCGAAGAGCCTAAATCCTAAGTTGAACAAGAAAAAGAGAATATAACCGATGAAGTTGCCACAGATGATCAAGGTAAGAAAAATCCTATTTATCTGACAATTGACATTGATGAAATTGTTATTGAGGATATTACAGACAAAGATCCTGGAGAATGTTATGGTGACTGAGGACATCAATACAAAACAAATGAACATCAAAGATAAAGCTACTACTTTGTAGCCTGTATTAGAACAAGTACTAGATTATCACACAACTCAAGGTGATAATGATCTAGTTGCTATGGATATAGATCATATAGCAACCGACCAACAAAAGAAAACAGGGAAGGAAAAGGAAACAGAGAAAGAAAAGGTAAAGGAAGTTGAGAAAGACAAGAACACCGAAAAGGTTACGGTTACCGAGAAAGCAGCAACATTGAACACCGAATCGGTTTCCCCAACCTAGTCCATTGCACAGCAACAAGAAACAGACAAAGATGAACCAAAGGAACAAAATGAACTGAAGGAAGCCAAGAAGCATACAAATGAGCAGAAACAGGACACACTAGGAGAAAAGAAAGCAGAAGGGAAATAGGAAGTGAAGAAGGAAGAAAGCAAACAAGAAGAGCAAAGAGCTAGAACATGCACAACAGAGATAGCATCTGATGCACTGAAGGCATCACATTCACCAAAGAAGATAGCAAAAAAGAAGAAATTAAAGAAGAGGAAACATGTAGATTTGAGTCACCCGGTCATTTTACCAAATGTCGACCTATGTACTATGGACTATGATGAAATGACCGAGTATGTTGAACTAGTGAAACTTAAGGCAATGCAAAACAAATTACTTCAAAAGAGGAAGAAGACTGATGTATTGGAAAGCGTCAAGGATGTCTTACAGGACATTGTCCCAGATGCCACCGTTGATGAAATAGAAGACATCATTCGTCAGGTAGAAGGACTAGTGAAGCAAGTCCGAAATCCAAATCAAGACACTACTGACTACATAATGAAGATTCATTCAAGGAAGATGGAACTAAAAATGTTTGAATCCATTCTAAACACCATTGCAGTTGATAAGGTATCACTTTCTGAGGCATCTATCGAGATTGAGACTAAGTTGTCTTATATACTTTCAATATTACAGAAAGTTTTTTCTATTTCTTACTTTATCAAGGATATCAAGAAGAAAGATTAGTCTGTTGAGACCGACAAGACCAAGCAGCTGAAAAATGTTTCTACTGAGCCTGGTTCTTTACAAGCCTACTACTCGAAGTTGAAACACATGGTGGGGATGCAACAAGAACTATGACAAGAAGAGAATAAGAGAAGGATGAAACTTCTAGAGATGCAAGCACTTTTGATTCTCCACATGGCATCCATGCAAAGGCATTTGAAGAAGGCCAAAGAGTTGGTCAACACCCCCGATGGTAGTTCACTTGACACCATCATTAGATTAGCAGTTGATGTTGCTACTCAACTTGTTATACTTCAAACACTCAAAGATGCATGGGATTCATTCCTAGCCGATATATAGATGAAGTACGCTCACCTTTTTGACAAGGTATCATATATCCCACCGAGCCCTAAGCAATTTTGATTTTGGCATATTTGTCAAAAAAGGGGGATAATATAGTTAAGTATAGTTAAGGGGGATAGTATGTATAATATAGCACATAAAGGGGATAATATAGTATAAAGGGAGATAATGGTAAGGAAGATATAAGCATGTGTATAGGGGGAGTTACACAAAATTTTGATGAATTTGAATTTGTTGTCAAAATGCCTACTAATGCCAAAGGGGGAGATTGATATTCCTATGAGATAATTTGTTGTCATTAGTTTTGTCAAAGTCATAATAGTCAATGAAGACAATCGGTAAAGAGAAAGAATACACTAAGGAAGACAATCGGTAAAGCAGAGTATCAATGACACCAAGCACCGAACAGTACCATGTTATCGAGTTAAGAAGAGAACCGATACCGAGCAAAGTTACTCACCGAGACACAGAGCAGAGTTAGTCACCGAGACACGTAGCAGAGTTAGTCACTGAGCAGATGATTATGTCACCGAGCAAGATCAAAGCTCATTACTGAACACACCAAAGTCGACATAACAATTCAAATTTGAATACACTGAATCTAGACGCTGAGCGGGAAAACTTTCACGGTATTCAAGACAAAAGTTAGGTTGAACATTGGGATTGCACCAATATGATTGCACGTGATCACGAGGCAATTCAACCAATGATATTCAAGAACATTAAATGCGTTGGGAATGAAACCAACCTCGCACCGCCTTACCTCCATCGTAGAAGGAGAAGGATCAAATTAGGTTAACTGCCTTAAGATCATATAAAATGAAAGGAGAATGTTGAAGATTATACAGAGAAGAGGGAAAATATTACAGAGATAGAGAAGCAGATATACTAACAAAGCTTAAGACAGAATGAAGAAGATATAGGGTGCAAAATAGTTAAGTTACTGAGTGCAGAAAGAGGTAATGCACTTGTAGAGCATAAAGAGTTTGAACAACATTATGGTTGATGCACACTTGCAGACATTTTTGTAATAAGTTTTTGTAATAGTTAGGAGTTTAGAAATCTCATCCAGTGGGTAGGCCCTAACAGGTCTTATTTTGTAAATCCTCTAATCGGGTACATCTCTTAGATGAGAGATTGTAAAATCCTATAATCAGGTAGAATGAATAAGTCTTTTGTACTCTTGACCGAGTATAATACTCCTAACAAGGTAAGCTACCAGAAGTAGCTAACATTGTAGCTCTAACCGAGCAACCTATATTCTGCAGAAGTGAAGGATTGTGTGTGCCATCCACACCGCAGTTTTTTCCTCTAACAAAGGATTTCTGCGTGACCAAAAATTATGGTGTTATGTGTCATGATTTATTGATTTACTTTATATGTTTTTCAATGTTTTATTCAATGTATTCAACTAGGTAAATGGTTAGCATTGTATGGTAAAAGTTTTATAAGTACTGAAAAGACACGCCCACATCTGAATGCACGCAACAGCAACAGCAAAATGAGCAACACAACCAAAATCCTCTGCAACACAAACAATAGTGAAACGCAACAAAGACAGCAAAAAGAAGACACTGACTATTTGTGAAAAGCACAAGGAATGAATGAAATAGTTGGTGAATCTCCATGGCAGGTAATGAATGTTAATGGTAAGTTTCCACTAACATAATCATATAAATATAGTTCAAGCACTTAGCTAATTTAAAAAACCCTCTTTCCTTTACACTATTTTTCATGTAGATACGAGAGACTTATATACCATTCTTAGATATAATAAAACCAACCATTCCATTTTTTGTTAGCTACTTCATTTTAAAATCAATGTGTTTGTAGCTCTATTTTTATTTTACCCACAACAAAACATAATACACGTGAGGAAAAATAGAAAACAACATTCGCAAAGGGGAACCAAGACAAAATTTCACCGTGTCTAACTTTCTAACAGAATTGTTCTTGGGCTATGCATTAGCAGCCACCGAAGCTGCCTAAGTGGGTGTGCAATGGTGAAGACTTGTTGCTCTCAAAACAACTACAAAAAATTAGCATAAAAAAGAACTACATATCGATAATTGAGTGTATATCAAAGACACCTCGATCCCATGGATTTGATGGGTATGTAGGCAACCTGGAAAGCAACCAAAGCTTCTAGAGTCCAGGTCCCTTGGATATAGGCTATAGTCTTCCCTCCTCAACTTTCTTTTGATTGACATCAAGAAATACTCTTTGTTGTTCACCCCATCCACTTCTTTAAAATATCCATATTTTGCTTCCGAAATTTTCATTGCTCTGTTCTTTTGGGTTCTCTTGCAAGTGACAATCTAATAGCTACTTTTGAAGATTGCAACTCCAACAATTTACCTCTCATATCTGGTCGTTGTCTCAAAATCACTACTTTTTGTTGTGCCAAAACTTGCTGTGAATTCCAACATGTATTTTTCTCCTCTCTATTACAATATATACATTTCTATGTAATTAACAAATACTAATGGCCACCTTCTATTGCAAGGTTAATAATTTGCATGCTACAAGTGCTTGCCAACACTACGTGTTGCAAACTGTAACACATTGTATTGGCTCTATTACTTCACTACGCATTATAGTTCTAATAGAACTACTAGACATGTAAATTGCTTTCATAAGATATTATACTTCTTTCACAGCTTTGTCATTCTATTCAAATTTTATGAATATTTGCAATGGCTTTCTACTACAAATATTAATATGTTTATTTCTATAAACCCCCATCTTATAATATACTTATTTGCATGTGATATTGATTACCAAGTCACTGCCACTAATATCATGGCAGAGTGTGAAGACCACAAAAACAAACACCACACAGACATTGTTCAAAATGATGTGGTCATTATTGTTCCCTTGACAGTTGTCATTGTTGAAGGTCTTACATTGTGCAAACCAATTGCCACAGAGATCACCATATACAGGCGTTCGGATGGGCCCCTACCATGGGAGGCTTGGTTCAAAGAAACAAAAACTTTGCTTTTGATAACGCTTAGATAATATGTAGTTATGTATGGCCTTATTTTTGTATCATGTAACTAATCTTTGGTAGTATTAACTTTAGTTTTGGTCTTGCATTTCTCTGTGATATTATATTTTGAGGGTAAAAGTGATGTAAAAAACCTTACTTATAATTAATACAAAAACAACGTAGTTTTCCATTTCTCTATGCATAACATTATCATTTTTCAAAAACTTGTATATTAAAGGTGTTGAATTCTTGGTAATTTACTAGTGTTGTGATTTTATTGCTTCTTGTGTTTCTAGTAACAATGGTCCAATTTTTAAATGTCCTATCCAATGTTTCACGTTCCATCTCTTTATTTACATGTATCATTAAATATATTTCACAATATAATATCTAAATACTTGACTCACTTCAATGAAGGTTGGAGATTTCATAACAAGCCTTACAATCATGAAGAGTAAAAAATGTAAACCAAGGATATCCAGAGAGACACCTTCTTAACTCTTTAACGAAGGATCATGTGAATCTTCATCAAGATTAATTATGTTGTCATGCATACTACTTGTCACCTGCTTCAACTAAATGTATATGGCAAAGAAGATTTCATTTTAGTAATAACCATGATAACCACCAATTCATATGACCTACCACGAGAAAAATATTGATGAACATACCAAGGCTCTCACTAAACTTTCTGTCATCAATGTTTAGAGTGATTACCAATTCAAAAAATTCGCAAATAGGTGTCAAAAATCAAGCTAGAGGTGGTCTTTTTCTAGATATACTAATTACGTGGCTAGGTAAAGAAAAACAAAAAGATAACAACGAAGATAACTTGCAAGTACAAACATCAAGAAGACACGACCAAGAAACAAGATGCATATGTTAGATGTGCCCCTACAAAATAAATGTCCCTAAATTAAACAATGAATCAAACCATAGAAGTCATAAATGAAAAGAAAATTGTTGCTAAGGAAGTTGGAAATGTGTCAGATATGAAGTAATAATTTTTAAATAAATATATACTAATCGATCAAAATACATGTTCTTATATTTAATAGACAATATTTTTCTAATAGTTTCATAACTTCTTATTATACTTTCCCACCTTCACCAGTCTGTTCGAATATTAATCATATTTACTTCTCTAAAGGAAAATATATTAGTCTCCACTTCTCTAAAGTTATTTATATTTCATTCCTTTCTATTAATTAATCTTTCAATATACTTAACAATATTAATACCAAAAAAACTACTGCTATCTTACAATTATAACAATTTATAACCATGTGAAGTACAAATACAATATTTCAATTACATATGTACAAATTATTCATCATATGAGAAATTCTTATCCTAAATAAAATTTATTTTAAATGATAATAACATAAAAACTTTATTTTAAAAGTAATTTTTCATTTAAAAGTATCATTTTACAATGTTTAGAGTATATTGTATTTCATAAATATATTCTATTGTATAATCGTAAATAAAAGAATGTACTACTATAAAACCTTTATTTTAAATGTCATTTTCTATTTCACTATTAAATTGTAACATTTTAAAATTAAGTGCTTATAATAATTTAACTTTATAACAAGACAAACTATATACAAAATCTTAATTAGATATATTACAATTCATTCATTCAAAATATTAAAAAAAAAAAAAAACTTCACTAATTAATCAATACACAAATATTCTACCATCCAATATACACTTTTAGCTAAATAACTTTGGAAAAAAACAAATTTCAATACGTTCCCACCGTTCCTCCCCAAATTTTCCCTTTGTACAGTCCAAACTTTGAATATGAATGTCATCTAATTCATTTTACCCCATTTTGTCACCTAGTACTATTCTTCTCATATGTAAATAGCAATAAGTAATATCTAAGGGTAGAGTTTGCTACAACAGTTGCCCATTTACTATTGTGTCACACAACCTTTTTTGATGGTATAGCAAATGCCATCAAAATCATTATACCCCATTTTGTTACCTACTCCTATTTTTCTCACATTTAACAAAATAGAAATATCTAAAGGTACAGTTTGCTACAACAGTAGCCCATTTACTATTGTGTCATCACAATAGTCAGCCATTCTAACAAAGTGAAATTAGTGTAGAAAGCACTCTGAACCATCTCATTCATAACTCAAGTTGTAATGCTAGCTGAAAATCTTGCCACCTTAAATTTCCCAGAGTTTCACCCTATCTCATGTACACTGAATAGTGCTCATGAAGTGAAAGATGACCAATAGTATACTAGCATAAAGTTTCAACTCTCTTGAAGTCCTATCCTAGGTGACTAAATAATCCAAACCAAGGGGCATCAAAACCATCTCCATGAGCTGCATGAAGACAAGGCTGGGATAGAATTACGAAATGAATTATTCTGGATTTTATTAAACAGCAGGCTCAACTCTCTTGCTTTTTTTAAGTGTGACCATCCACTATAAAAGCTGGCTTGGCCAGTGGCTGTGCCCACTTGTTTATGCTCCTTACCACCTGCTACAGTGCTATTTATTTTACATCAGTAGACTTCCTGCAATTATCATAAAAAAAAAGAATTCGTGATGGTGAATTTTCCATATTATTTTATCCAAAATGAATATGCACAATATTTAAAAAGCGCATATCAGATGGAAGCTGACTTTGTGGCACTTTGTAGATGATTAGCTTATTTCTTTTTTCCATCAAATGTTTGAGTAGTCAAATAATTGTCATAACAAATTGCATAGAGGGAAGGATCAACCATCTATTTTTTGTACCCATATGGACAAAACAAGGATAGGGTCCATATAAGCTAATTAATTAAAAAGGGACATTACAGATATTCCCATAGAGCAATGAGATTTTTATCACTGGAGCTTGGCATTCCAGCAAAAAGCTGCTCTGCACAGGAAAAGGATAAGCACTGTTTCCTATACTGTGTTCAACAAAGTTTCAACTTCTCCATTATGTCTCATTTGTTCTATTTCTCAGGATGATCTCCAATATGCATTCTTTTACACACACCCAAACTCTAAAATGAATGACAAGCAGAGACTGGCACCACAATAACTCTCTATTTCTTCAAAGACGCAAGCAATAACTTATTCTAAAATGTTTAAAAATTTATCAGTGTAACGGTTGTGACAATAGTTAAAATTGATGAAAATTTTACAAGCTGGAGGATCAACAATTGAATCAGGCTTTGGCAAAATATCAGCAAACATGCTTCAAGCAAAACAAGCACAAAATATTTAAAATTTGATTATGAACCAATTATAGAATTTTTATATAACTTACAAGTTTCTGGAAAGTTTTTTTATGAGCTCTTGGTTCCTCCTGAGTTATTTTCCTTGGCATATATTTTACCGAAGGAAAGTGTGATGTGAAGAATTAAAAAATGAATTATAGACATTGCAGAAATTTTAACCGGGGTGCTGAGCATCGTCATTTTCAGAACTGTGATAATTTTTGGTCTCCCCAAGAAATTTAGATTATAATAGGTAGAAATAGGAAGTGTTGATGCAGAACAAATTGACAGCTCAGAAATCTTCATTTTTATAATTTTTGGTTCTGATAACTTGGATGTTTGGGAAACAGGTGGGATGGGTTAAACATAACAACTAGCCAGTCCTTGACTGACGGAAGGTGTTTCCAACATGCCTACCATATAACTGACAACTTTTATGCTCCCTAAAACGAAGCTCTGAGTTATAGACCTCCTGAGTTTCATGTTGGAGGTCAAGACGTGGGAATCCAAACAACTGGCCTCACCAAGAACGTGCTTGGGAAAATAAACTCATGGCAGTCTTTCAACCAAGGTATCTGTATGCATGCAGAGAGGCATGACACTATTCATTGAATTGGTTTCTCAGACGTACTTTAGTTCAACCCCTAAAACCATGGGAAATTCGTCACAAAGCTTAGAAAAAAATTGTAAGCATACTTTTAGTTCAACCCCCTAAGACCACCTCTTTTATGCTGTTTGTGAAGACTTAATGTAATAAAGCAGGAATTCTGAATGTCTCAATCCAAAGTAACAAAAAGATGTTTCAATCATCTTATTTGGAAAACAAAATTCAAAAGAATAAATACAAAGGGGAACACACCAATGTGTCTTAATAACCGAAAACCAGAGATATGAATCTTCAACTACCAAATTGAAGCAGCATGATTTCTCAGCAACTCGGATGATTAAAAGGTAGAAGAAATTCAAAAGGGAAAACAGCAAAAACCTCAACAACCCAAATCCAAAGGCAAGATTCTTCACAACCCAAATTTGGAGAGCACAACTTCTCAGACTTCAAATTATAGAACAGCATTATTTTTTGACAAGACAGATCAAACTGAAAGTGGAAACCTGGAAACCAGCATGATTTCTCACCAGCCCAACTTCAAAGATGATTCTTCAATTACCTAGTTTTGACAATGGAATGTCTTAGTCTCTGAGCAACACAGATGAGAATAACAAGATTAGTCAAGGAAATTGAACAAACAAAAAGGGAAAAGCAGTTAGAAGATTAGCCCGTAACCAATATGGATAACGCAATTTCTCATGAATCCATATATAAATATAGGATTTCCAAAATCCCAATTGAAAGAATATGATTTCTAAGCAAGGTGAGCATAGAAACCTCTGTTTGATAGAGGTTACAATATCAAAAATTAAAAGCGCCCTGCCATAGACTACAGGATTCATTCTCACCAAGCAGTTGGGGCTTTAATTACACACTGCTCATCAAGCTCTTTGCTGGAAGGAATTCCTTCATAGTGTGCAATAAAAAAATCTTAGCCAAATGAAAAAATAGGAACTCCATTAATTGCACTGATAAACTGTTCCTACTTCAAGCCCTCCAGCAGGAAACCCAAGCTGCTTGTGCCCTCCAACAACGTGTCTTTTAGCTGTTGGCTGGTGAATGTCAAGCAGCTATTTAACAAGTTTTTAGTGCAAGAAGCTAAGTATAAGGTAAGGTTGTGCAAAGTGGCAGATAGGGATGAATTTCAGTGTTATTGACAATTTAGTGGATAATAAAGATGCGGCAAGGAAGACAGTTAAGAGAAACACAATAAAATGGAAAGAAATAGCAAAGGGTGTAAAACTCAAATCAAAATCATAAACGTTGTTTCTGACAACCGCAGAAATATATCCAGCCTGAGATAAATTATTGTGTCCTACAATTTTCCAGAAATAAATTCCAGAGTTTGAAACCTCCCACACCATAGCCTATTCGCTAAATACTAGTATTTCATGTGAAATGTTATCTATCACAACAACTTTCCTACTGGGGAGTAATCAATGCCTATCATGGACATGGAATTTATCATGTCGCACAGGCAAATTGAGAGGATTATTTACGCCAGTCTGTCTTTGAGGGCAGAGTGCTGATGGTATTCTTGGTGTAGGATATTTTTTTATTCAATTCTTCTATCAATCAAGGAATCTAATATTGACGGATCTTTTGTTTTAAAGATGTTTCTGATAACATACCAGATAATAGTGTTTACTTCCAGTTGCACTGTCGATCTTCATTTTGGTAGTGCATCAGCATCCCTTACCACTACAAGAAGAGTCTGTTTGAAGATATACAACACTAATGAATTCAAAGACAGGAACAAGCTGAATGGACTCACGACACAGCCAATTAACTAATAAACTCAAAGACAGGAACAAGCTGAATGGACTCACTAGACAGCCAATTAGAATGTCATGATCGTAAAATTGGTAACTCAGGAGTGAGATATTTGCCATATTGATGCTTAATGGGGTAAATTATGGCAGTTTATTGAAAATATGCTAAGATACCGGGTTCAGCCCCTGGCCCCTCCGGGCCCTGGGAAATTCGAACCGGTTCGAAATTCGGGTCCGGTTTGCCTGTCGGTTCGAATTTCTTGGGCGGGGGCCGATTTTTAAATGCCAAATTCAAACCCAGGTTGAGCTGGTTCGAACCCGGGCGAATTTCGCCAAAAAATGCAAATTTGGCACGAATTTGACCCGCGGTTTGACATAAAATGGTTTTTTATGGCGAATTTAATTAAAACTTGGCGTCCACAACCCTAAAAAGGTGAGTTTAAAGACATTTTTGTTGCTTCTAATTCTCAATTGTGGTGTGCAAACAGCTTATTTGGTCTTGAGCAAGAGGAGATAGGTGTTTGAGCAAGAGCTTGGTTGTGCAAGGAGGAGTTGAAAGCTTGATTTGTGGACCTTCTTCAAGTGATTGTGCCTCATT
>MU225099.1:5442066-5455618 GCA_018584345.1 Thuja plicata | reverse complement strand
CTAGGCTGCATAAATATCAAAATATATATATATATATATATATATATATATATATAAAATTACATATTTTTGAAAAAACGAGCCCAAACCCAAAAACCCCTTTTTCAAAATTTTGTCGAACCGGCGAACCGGTTCTTCGAACTCGAACCTGAACCGGCATCCTAGAAAATATGCAATTAAAGTTGACACATAATTCCTAATTGTATGCCTTATAATATATGGTGTGGACGGCTAAAACCCAAAATAACTCTTCTTTTAACAATGTAAATAATCAAGAACTGATGCATGTAGCATGCTTTAAGAAATAGTGTTCTGATTCTCCTTCAAAAAGTATAAGAGGACTTAGTTTCATTGTTGTATGCTTGTAGTTCCATAGTTTTGTGTAGCGTCAAAAACATAAACACAATATTAATTTGAAAATACTTATAACTGCTCATTATTGTTTTCCCTGAGTTTTAAGTCTAAATGTATGCAGCAAATGACACTTGGTGGGTAGACTGTTAAGACTGTGATGCCCCCATATTAATTTTATACTAAGGTGGGTCCCTTCCCTGCAGAGCGCTGGGTTTTTTTCCTACAGATCACTGTCTTAAGGCTTCCTCTAATCATCACCATTTATTAAGATGTTTTACAAAAGAAAAAACAGTTTAAACTAAAGCGTGGGTCTAGTTAAGAAGCAGTGCATGATTTAAGGAAAAAAGAGAAGTTAGTTACAATTAATTTGTTGTTAAAAGAAAAAGGATGGTTGTCATCTTTTGGGGGAGAGGGGTATAAAAGAAGTCAATCAAGGAGAGTGGAGAGGCATCATTGGTGGCTTGTTATATATCATCTCCAGCAGGGGAGAGATTATCTGATTATGTTCTAACAAACTGTGGGTGCAACCCCTCTAAGCCTTAATATTAAAAAACGGAAAGCTGACATAAGCAAATTTTTAGTTTAATTATTTTCAGAAGGCAATCATTGAGTTAAACTGCTCCAGACTTCAAGTAATTCAATAATTCTATAAGAAGAAATATTTGATATAAATCTAAATTGATTTCTGAGTGTCTAAAGCAATATAAATTTAAACTTAACAGAAATCATAAGTTAGTAAACAAAATCAGAAATTTTTACTGATAATTAACTGTGCAAGCATTACACTTTGAAGTAATAGGGTTTGCAAACTAAAGAAAATTGAATGTGACACTACAGATGGTATCAAAACTGGATCTTGCCAGCCAGTGAGTCTTCCTTCATATGTAACTTAGTGACAGACCCAACAGATAGTATTAAAGAGAACTAAGAAAAACTCAAAATTCTAAGGACAAAGTGTCAAAACCTGTTGGATTTTTGGTTCGGGGAATGACAACTGTGATTATGCAAATAAAATAGATTCAAAAATTAAACTTATGATAGACATGATGAGGTCAATGTTACATAAGATGAATAATGCAAGAAACCAAATAATAAAGATAGTGAGGAAACTTCTAACATTAACAACAATAAGCCTAAAAGTGACACATAAATAACCAAGAGTAGGTCTATGAATAGACCCCTTTGTTCCACTTTCATTCAAAGGGGAGAATAAGTTTCCATTGAAGAAATACAAAATTCAATGCAAGATGATATCACCGCTTGTTATGTAATTATATGGAATATAGAAATCTCCCTGGAGAAATCCAAGACTCAATGTCTCACAAGTTACATAAATATGAAGAGAGGAAGAAATGGATCCATTGGATCTAATAAGTTTATAACTCGTGCACGGGTGCTGAAATTAGATACATACCTATCATTTGTAATTTTGAACCAATGACCGAGGACAATGCTATCAAATTTGCACCTTACGCTTGGAAGGATTAGCTCACGAAGGATGGTACTATGTGTTGGTTACCCACAGTCACGGACTAATAGACACATGATGAATTCTGCAAAAGGTTATTGATAGATTCAACAAAAAAGGGTAAAGAAGGAGCCAGGCTAGGTTCCTTGACGCTTCATCTTGTCACTCTAACCAGCAACGTCCGTGCCTCTTAAGTCTAAGGTAATAGATCTCTGAGTCTCTGACTGACAGTTCATAACTTTTAAACTTTATTTAATTGAAATGAAATTGAAACATTTATTAAATTAATTGTTTGAAGACTGAGTCAAAAGGTTTTTTTATTTTTTTCCTGCAGTAAAAGTCAAACCTTAATTACTATGGAAAAGTTCTTACATGCATTCCAAAGCTTGTTGATGCCCAAGATCCTTACAGAAGGCAAGACTAGAGTAGATTTTCATTAAAATTCAGATCCTTATTTGCATTGCCTTGTAAGTACTTGTATCACTATAAGGTAGTTGGATTTTACAAAAAGGTCTTCACATCACACATTTTAATTCAAAGAATCCAAAGCTCATAAAAACTGTTAGTTACATGAAAAACTATGGACACATCAGCAGTTTAAACTTTAAATATAAAAGCCAAGAAGAAAGTTGTGTTTCTTCACTTCCCATGATCTTAGAATATATCCTGCATTTCCCTACTTTCACGGGTAGCAAATTCAAGCTACACAAACATTTCTTGAAAATATTCATATTGATAACGTTTTCTACAAACCAAAACAACAATGGGCAACAGTCTAAAACCCGTGGAAGGAATTACTAACAGATATTTTTTATGTGAAACACTGAAAAATCAAAAAACACAAAAACCCGAAATTGTGGTTCTGATTTTCATTTATTAGATTTTATGTGAAAAAACGGGAACTGAAATAGCATATAGATGAGATGGAATCCTACACAAATACATATTTGTCACAAGCCTGATACATTTGTCAAACGTTCTAATATTTTTTTTTGGCGTAAAATGTCTGGTGGGGCAGAACAAGGCTTGTACCCATAGTGGAAGTATTGCAATTGTGTTTCAGGGATGAAAGGTACAGGTGGAACAGCCACGATCATATGTAAGCTTTGTCAAATGGCATATCAAGGTACTTATATGAGGGTCAGAGTTCATTTCCTTCGTATACTTGGAAAAGATGTTGATCCTTGTCCAATTGCGGTACAATGATATGATGTTGTGAGGGATCAAGAAATGGCTGATGGGAAAGTTTCTGATTTAAGCTCTCATGTTTCAATGACGGACAACTACTGCAACTCAAAATCAAAATAGAGTCAAAGGTAGATGTGTCTTCTAGAGATGTACCAGCTGAATATTCTCACAAGAGAGCTCAGCTACACAATAGAGTCAAAGGTAGATGTGTCTTCTACACATGGTAGCTCAAACCCCATTGGAAGACTATTTGATGTGCAAGTCGAGAAGCGGTTGGTGCAGCTATTGCATGCTTCTTTTATGCAAATGTAATACCATTTTATATTGCTCAATCACCTTTCCATGGAGAGATAGTCCAAACTATCAATGATGGACCAGCTGGGTATAAACCACATGGGTATGAAAAGCTTTGCATTACTTTAATTGATAATGAAAAAGTTTGATTAGAGCAACAAATTGCACCAATGAAAAGGATATAGACTACAGACGTATGCAATATTCTGATGGATGGGTAGACAGATAGGAGATATCGTCCACTACTTAATATCATGGTAACATGTAGCAAAGGTCCTTATTTTTTTAGGGCAATAAATTGTTTAGAGCAAGAAAGAAATGCAGAGTTTCTTCATAACCAGCTATGTGACGACATTGAGGAGGTGGGGGCATCACATGTAGTCCAAGTTGTTACTGATGTTGCCCTTGTTTGCAAAACAACAGGTATGTTGGTGTGAAAAAAGTACAAGAATATATTTTCGACACCATATTGTGTGCACCTTGAATAATGCACTCAAACATATTGGTAAGTTTCAATGGTTTTATGATCTCATAAAAAAGAGTAGAAAAATACAGATGTTCATATCTAACCATCTCCACACAAAAGCCATTTATCGAAAATTTGTCAAGGTAGAACTTTTAAAACCTATTGATACATGGTTTGTATTGTATTCTTTTCTTCTTGACTGTCTTTGTGAAGTCAAGGGAGCTTTGTGTTTCACAATAATTAGTAATGCATGGGCAGCATAGAGACAATCTACATCAGATACTACAGTGGAAGTGAGAGGTATGGTCCTTGATGACCATTTTTGGGCTGATTTTAGATTTGTTATGGAATTTATTAGGCACATATCTAAGATGTTCAAATTTCCAAATTCAGAGAACCCATGTTTAAAGAGTCAAGAAAATAACAGATGCAAAACATATTTCTCTATATCGTTTGATAGGAGAAAACTTAAGTGGAAAATGGAACAAACTTAACATGCGCCTTCACTGTGTTGCATATGACTTAAATCCTAAAAGGTATAATGATGCAAGAGCATCCTAGGTGTAAGAGCAATCTTGCATCACCCAAAAATATTTTCTGGTTTCTTTTCAATAAGGGCTATTTTGTGCAGAGTTACAATTTATGGAAAGTTACTATTTTTTAGTAAGTTTTCCGTTTGAACTCAGAATGTTCTATTTTTATCCCTGGAGATTCACTTTGATTGTATCAACCTACCAGTAAAGTTTCATTGCCAGATCAAGTCTAGTTTTGTAGATATTTGATATTTTCGGTATTGGCAGCAGGGTACAAAAACTTTGAACTCAGTTTTGAAGGCTTTAGAGGCTCCGAATGGGGTCAAAACTTTGGCTGACTGGGCAATCCCTACTAATACATTGTAGAGCACTTTGTGGCATTTCCGGAATGGGGTTACGGTGGCTCATCGGGTCAACGGTTGATGAGTTATGGTCTCCAGAAGTTGCGCTACATGAACTTGAAAATGTTAAAGTTTCTACAAAATTTCTTTTTGGGTTCCGAAGTTGTTTGGGCCAACTCTTACGTAATAAAAATGAATAATAATATCTTAGGGATGGTTGGCCTCAAACTTTAGGGTTCAATTTCTAGAGTCTTCTTGGGCAGTTAAAATTGCCTATATATTGAAGGCCCGTAGGGTTGTCTAGGGCAGTTTTGGATTATGCAGCTGGTGGCTCTGGCTTGCAGATTATTGTAATAAAATGCCCATGTGGTTGTGCATGTTGCATTTCTGAAAGTGCATGTTATATTTCAGAGTATTGTAATTTCATTTCATGGTGGATAATTGAAAGCTCATTTCCTGTCTTTTGCAAATCTTGTTATTCTCAATTTTGTTGTGTGTTTGTGTTAATAAGGGGAGCACCCTTCATCATATAATATACAAGAGAATTTCAGAGTATTGTAATTTCATTTCATGGTGGATAATAGAAAGCTCATTTCCTATCTTTTGCAAATCTTGTTATTCTCGATTTTGTTGTGTGTTTGTGTTAATAAGGGGAGCACCCTTCATCATATAATATACAAGAGACCAATAAGAGTGATCCATATTAGGATAGAGAGGTAATGAAGGGATTCTACACTGCAATAAAAACAAATTATGGTCGAAGTGAGGATGCTTCAAGTATGAGGAGTAGACATAGACAGAATTTATATAAAGCTTCAATATGAGGATACTTCAAGTATGAACTTATTCTATATAAAGACAGAATTTATCTTAGCCTAGGAACAAAGATCAAGAATAAGGTTTTAAAAGTTGCATATGATATACCCCTGGCAAGACATTGAGGTTACTTTAAGACCTCCCGACAAATAAAGAAGAGATTTTCATGAAAGGGTCTCAAAGGAGACATACTTAAGTACATAAAGGAGTGTCTTATCTGCCAACAAAATAAAATATAAAATGTCTTTTCCGCAGTGTTATTACAACCATTACCAATTCCAAACCAAAAATGGGAAAGTACATCTATGGATTTTATTAAAAGACTCCTAAGTCACATGACAAAGATTATATAAATGTGGTGGTTGACAGACTTTTTCTTTGCCATATTTACGGAGTTTAAGGCACCTCAAGTAGCTGAATTATTTTACAATGAGGTTTTCAGTAAATGGGTTGCCAGAACACAGTAAGAAATAGACATAGTTGGTTCCTTAGTTTATTCGGACAAGAAATCTTTCATCTATCCCTCATGGTATTAAACACTATCGTGTTAATAGACCTTAGAAGAATTATGCCTAGTTAGCATTCACAAAGATATAGGTAAATCACAGTGACTCTAGAAACATTTGTCATCCTTAATTCCAAATTCCTTGAATTTTTATTTCATTTGCCAGAAGATGTAACAGAACTGCCAGTGGCAGTTTTCTCACTTACTCCGGAGAATGTAAAATGATGAAAATGGCAAAACCAACAATGGGGAATGATAAGAAATGATACAAGGGCAATCTAAGAGTTAATTCAATATTCAAATAAGGTCAGAATGACATCAGTGTGCAGAGGACAACAACTTTTGTAGAAGAACAATCAACGACTAAAAATGATAGAACAGTTTTAAAGAGATGGGCTTAAATTTCTAATGTAATTGACAGATAGAAATTTGGCACCATAAAGCACAAATTTCAGGTGCACACAGTTTTCTTGCTTAGTGTGTCAGCCACAGATGCCATGCACAATTCCCAAGATTGTTGGAATGGTTTAAATGAGTGGACTATGTATGTGTTTCTCTCCAATCAGGAAATGTCAAAGGGGGTATGATAAGTCTTTTTAAGTTCAATAAGCCTTTGGAGATTTTGGTACCTGTAGGATTTTACACAATTTTTATGTTTCTCAAGCATTTGTGTTATCAAAGCTACACTCTTTCTGGCAGCTTTTTTAAAAAACATAATGTCTTTAATAAATTAAATTTTCATAGTTTCAAAATTGCCCAGTATTTAATTTGATGTTTGCTCTACATGGCTTTAAGCAGTCAATTGTCTTTTGCTATGTAAAGGGGTCGCTAGCTGCGACCTCTAAGCAACATTTTTTTTCATAGGTAAATGACAGTCAAGAGGACCGCACCCTTTTTACTATAAAGTCAGATTACATCAGTTTTTCCACTGCAGTGGACAGATTCCAAAGACTACCTTCCTATGCTATATAAGGGGTAACAAACAAAAAACCCTGTAAAGCTATTTTCCTTCTAGCAATTTGTATGTCAACCTATAATATTTACAAAACAGAGAACTTTAGAACAACTTTATTTGACTGTAACCATAGAAGAGATTCGCATTTCTACCTCATTCTCAGAGCTACCTGAGATGAGAGTGCTAAGCCAAGAGACACTTTTAATGGTGACAAATCCTGTTGCTTGTTTGGAAAAAATCCAGACCCGTGCCACCTTCATCCTCCTTCGAGCCTCTTTCTATAGGATACCAGTAATAATAAATGGCCTCCCAGTAATAATAAATGGCCTCCACTGTCCAAATATGACAACCTTTTACCAGCAGAGTTCCGTCGAACAGTAGCATTCTAAAACCATATATAACAGCCAGAAGAACCTCATCCAAACCTCTAAGGAATTGGTTTTTTAATAGAGTAGAGTATCCACCATCTTCTGAATCAACTCTTTTGCCTCTCCAATATCCACCATGACCACAACAAGCATTGAGAAAATGTCCAAGTGACCCTTTAATCGTAGTCAGAGGTCATGAATTCTTATCCTAACACCCACTAGACTGCATATAAAAGAACACTGCTCCTCATCTTAAGAACTTTCTTAAGCCTCTTCTCTGAAACACCTCCTAAGAAAGTCATTTATCACTGGATGCAAATCTGACGAATGGGGGTATCCTTTTAATTTATTTGATTCACCCTACTCAGTAATAATTCACATTGTCTCATGATATTGGCCAAAGTCCAACCCTAAATGAACTCCCAAGATTGGCGCAAACAAAAACTCAATCATCATATCCGCCATTATTTGCCCTAAGCAGCCTTAAGCAATCAACCCATGATATTTGCATTAAATATTGGGGCAGTTAGGAAACTTATGAAAATGTTTTTATTTATTTTTATATCAAAAAGCTACTAGAAAGAATGTTGCTTATAGATAAAACAAATGCTTGAGAGACATAAAAAATTTCTTGGAATCTTGTAGGTAACAAAAAAATAGTCTTTATTAAACTTCATTTAACTTCCAATGACTCCAGATAGGGCAAATAGTTTAGGAGAATGTTATTGAATTCCAATTTGGCATTTTTTATTCTTCCTATTTGCACTGATGACAATCATTGAATCTCTCAAATTTCAACTTTGCTGCATCTAAAAACTTTGCAAATTTGCAGACTGAGAAATAGAACTTGTGCTTTAGTTTCATTATTAGTCCCTTCAGTGAGTTTCTTTGATGTCACCGCAATCATATTTCCTCTTTCATCTTTAATGATACAACTTGCTCCCAATACCCCTAGTCCTCTTCACAGTCCATCAACATTCAACCTTCTCTAAGCTTTGTAGAATCAACTCATCCATATCTATCAATGGGAAAACTTTAAGCTTGTGTCAGTTTGCAGGTTATTCAGCTAAAAATCTAATATCTATCAATTAGACGATTGATGCAAGTTTGCAGGTTATTTTTAGCTAGGATGGTTGTACAATGGTCAAAAGAGCTATGGTTTTGACAATGGTGAGAAGGCATCATTTATTTAAAAAAGGTCCATAGATGAGATTATATTTTAGCATTACAGTGATGACCCTTTGGCACTAATTAAGCAGACTTTTAGTCAATTTTGAAGATTAAAGAGTTCAATCTTCAAAAAAAATTATGAGGGAATCTGGTGATATATCAACAACTATTCAACTAGGATGATTCCCTCTGAAAAAAGTGCTGTTGTTTTTCTGAGCACTACTTCACCATGGGGTCCAGGTTCCTTAACTGGATATCTAAAAAAAGAGCCCTGTGGTCTATCTAGCACTTCATTCTAAAGCTTCCACCATAAGTCAAAATATCAATAGTAAAAATATCTTTAAAATAAATGAATTGAAGTGCAGGATGGTTAACCTAAAAAGCAAATTCGATATAATCTTTTATAATAATTGTTCTAAAAATTCCAACAAATAATAATTCTACTTATCAAACCAGTAAATAATCTCAATGATAATATAAGATAAACTTCAGATTTATTTTGGACTATACTGACTTCAAAAATATATAACCTATACACTAACAAATCCTCAGCATATTAGTTTTTCAACTTACTGTAGCTTACGAGTGCCTGTTGAGGTGTCCGTTATACATTCAAGTTTGTCTGGTAACATAATAAGACTCGTTGATATTACTAGGGCCCATTGTTTGGCGAGAAATTACTAGTACTGGCCCAGTTAAACTTAATGCAAGCTCAAAAGCAGTCAAAGATCCAGGGTAGCAGCTCGTAGAGCAGAACCCTGGAGGCCCGATGGTTTCTTAATGCCAATCACATCTAATGTTCCCCCTGTCTGACTTGAAGGTGAAAGCATATAAAAACTTTGACCAGAATGGGGCTCCTGTTTTCTCACAAGGATTTTATTGCTAACCACAACAGCGAAATTAATAGATCGGCCCCTATCCTTTGTTGGAAGAAACCCTACAACGTGCAGCTTGTCTTGGCTGTAGTCATACTCAAGCAATGCCCTACCAGACAAGCAATAAAAGCGCCCAAATGCACTTATGAAGCGCAAACTGGTGAATCTATTCTCCATAGTTTTCCAGCTTCTCGTGTAGGAATCAAAAACCTCAAAACGGCGAGAAGATCCTATTACAAAAAACTTACCGTCAGCAAAAGCACCGCTAAAGTGCTCCATGGAGGTGTTCATCTCGGGGAGAAGATCCCATTTGTCCTCCTCCACATTGTAAACTGAAGCGCTACGGAGGGGCTTACCATTGTAAAACATGTCATACCCATTGTGAAGCATGGCATACCCTCCACCAACATAAATAAGTCCCCCCGCCTCATCCGCTGCGGAGGCAAACCCTGTACCTTCTTGGCAGACTGGCATTTTTGCACCCTGTCGCCATTTCGAACAAGCAAAATCGTACAACCACACAGAACATCTTCTAAAGTCAGTAACCAAATCCATGATCAAAACAAGTTTTTGGTTCACGAAATGGCAGTGATAGATGCCCCCAGTTTCTGCGGGAATGGGAATGGGTGGTAGACTTTTGCACGAGTTCTTCTCCAGGTCGTATACCGCTACTCTGTTGCAAATGCCGTCTATTCTCTGAAGTATACAGATCCGTTGCTCGGAAAGCTTCAATCTTTTTCTTTCTTGATAAAAGTGAGGGCTTTTCAGTGCGGCGTTCCAGCTTTTGCAGACACATCTGAGGTTATTATGAGAGTCCAGCTCCACCCTCGCCAGGCATTCCAACCCTACTGCATCTGGAAGACCAGGAAACAGAGATCCCATTGCGATTTCAGCAAGCTGCATATTAGGGTCTGAATATGAAATTGCGTATTCTATGTTTTTCTAACACATTCGATCCTTTCAATTATAGCAATTGTAAGTTAAAAAGTATTAGTAAATTGTTAATATTAATAAATAGCAACAGTAAACAAAAAAGTAATTCGTTAATTATGTCGTAGGTGTTTCCATATGAGAAAGGCCAGGGTATTTTTTTCAATCAACAGTGGGAAATGGTTGACACAGAATGACTACCATTGAAGCATCTGAACCGTCCATCAAATTCCACCACTTTACACGTCATAAATCCAGAAAACCCAACTAATTTCGTACTAGCATGAGTAGTTACAAAGAGATGGAAACGAATAAATACGTGGGCATGCTTGTCCTGATGGTGGCTGGTGAGGACCCCATTAACAATCATGTTCATCGTTTCCATCGTCGTTTCCGTTGGCTCTCAAACCCACCCAAATTTTAATTTTTTTGAATTATTTCATCCCGCTTGTATTGTCTTAATGTGAAAGAAAAAACTTTGCGTCTTAAACAGTTTTAACGTGGTACTCTCGAGCTATGCAAAAAATGGGAGCTCTGGTTACTTCTAACAAGAATGTGAAAGACACACGAGCGGAGCTCTGGTTGGGGCTCTTCAATTCCTCCACCAACGGACTGAGTAGCAATCAGATAATAGTGGTTGAGTTCGACACGAGGAGGAAGAATGGCACAAATGACACGAGGAAGAACCATTTCGACTTTTCTGCAACCGTTGCTAAAGTTGGGCGATGAGACAAGCGATTGTTTAAATCGATGGTCGACAACTTGTAAAACAGATGCAAGACGATCGTTCTGATCGCATCTGTCAATATTTTCAACACTTTTCATTTGTTTTTCATTTCGTTTTCCCATCGCCATCGCATCCCTTAAGAAAGGTTTAACCCTCAAATTATTAAAACTGGTGTATGGTGCATAGATTTTCCAAGTTAAACGGATTGCACTAAAGCAGATAACAGTTTTGTAAAGGACATGTATTGTTGATAGTTGATGCTAATGTTCAATCATAGTTAATTTCAGTTGTCCACCGTAGGTTTCTTTTGTTTTTGAAATGTTGGGAATGTTCGAAGTGTTCTTATACCTTTGTCTTCTGGTTGTTTGATAATGCACCGATCTATTCTACAAACTGCAAACTCCTTTTAATTACAACAGCACAATTCTTTTGTAAGCAAGCAATAAAATATGGTTCTGAAATTTAAAAAATCGAGCACTCTAATAAAAACAGAGCATTCAACCTTCATTGATTTTTAGTACAATGTCTGTTTTGTATATTTCTCTTGATGTTTGTGAAGTTGTAAGTCTCTGATTATTTTTTCCTATGCTCTCTTGTTTAATTAATCAAGAGGTTCATATGGATTAGGTTGTCTCATAATTCACATATATAAAATTGGCAGAAAAATCAAAATCATGTTGACGACCACCATGGTCCTTTTTATGGTTGTGGTCTTCATTCTAGGCTTGCATATCTATGCCTGGAGATTTTCAATAGATAAGAGATGCAAATGGTAACAAATGCAAATAAGGTCAATTAGATTACATGCTTTTAAAGAAGCGATGGAGTCTTGAATTGCTTTTTCCAGTTCTTGGATTGACTATGTTTTTATCAGTAGCTCAATTTAGAACGCTTCACACTAGCTGTTCAAAGTGGTTTGTAGGACTGTTTTTCATTTTTTTGACAAGATATACATATAGTTATGAGTGAGACTTGGTTCATAATTGTCTTCACATTTGCTCTATGTTTCTCATTCTCACCCATTCACATGCATCCTACACCACTTTTGTTTATTGTTAATGTTGTTTATTTTTACACCTGTACAAGTAAATTGATCATTGTGTCTTGTTTATATATGTCATTTGTTTTGAATGCATGACATCTTTTGATGAGTACATGTTGCTATTGTAATTGTACTTGTTGTATCTCTTGGTGAACACATGTAACTTGTGATTATTCTTGATGTTTGTTTAGATCAAGAACTAAGATTTTTATTATCAACATATTATGCAAATGTGGGAGGGATAAAAATACCCTATAGCATTTGACTGAAATAGTGTAATTAAAAAATGCAGTGAAAGAGTGAACATACTTGGCACAATGAGTATTAAATTGTATATAATGTATTTATATTTATTATTAAATTTATATTACATTATTATTATAAATCACAGTTTATAATTCTTATTATCTCTCTCCCACTCGCCCAACCTCTCCCCCCATTTCTACCTATCTCCCTTTCTCTCCCTCCCTCTTTTTATCGCTCTTCTCCCTCTCCCCCTACCTCCCTCACTCCCTTCTTATCACCTACCTATCTATCTATCTTTACCTCTCTCACACGCACTATTTCCCCTCTATATTTTCTTATCCATATCTTTCTCTACCTCTCTCTCGCACTCTCTCTCTCTCTCTCTCATCTCTCTATTTCTTCTTATCTCTCCCTCTCTATCTTTATATATGCATCTACCTCTCTGAATGGGAGAAATGAGTTGTAGTTGTTTTCGTGTTCGAAATGGAATAGCTGAAATCGATGGCAGAGAAACAAATATTGGTTCTCACATAATTCTCATATCTTCTGCATTTGATTCCCTCCTCATCCATTTCAAACCAGCAGCAAAGAACATAGCGTTTCAAGCCACACAACCATCAAAATGCACTTGATCCACAGAAAAATATTTCATCTGGGCCACTTAGATGATCTCGAAACATTACAGTGGAGCTAGTTGTTTGATCTAACGTTGTAAACTCCTCCACAAGAGAAGGATGACCATCATATTAATCGCATGCATTCATATTTTATGTGGTTCTCATTCCACAGTTCTCACGCACTTTTGTATCAGCTCACAATTATTTTCCTTTTTTTTAGCTTTCTGGTCAAGAAGAAGACATTCACACATTCATGTCGGATATAGGTGGTCGATTAAGAAAATTCCTGTTAGAAATAACTGAGAGGGGGGGTGAATCAGTGACCTTAAAAATATTCCAATTAATCAACCCAAAAACTTAGTACCACAATATTAAGCCTCTAGTTATCTTCAGTCCTACAAGATGTATGCCTTCAAATAATCATATCAAATAACTATTGCTTGGAGTTATCTTTTAAACCTTATTCTTTATATTTACCGAATAATAGTCTTTCATTTACCGAAAAATAGTAAATTGCTTAGTGTATACCGATCAATCCAGATTAGTTATGTGTAATGCAAAACACTAAAGTAATGACTCATAAACACATTGACACATGGTTTTTTAACGTGGAAACCCTGTTAAGGGAAAAACCACTTGGGACCGGTAACCCAAAAT
>MU225099.1:5416768-5434902 GCA_018584345.1 Thuja plicata | reverse complement strand
GTGTGTTTTTTAGCATCATCATTTTAGATCACTCTATAATCCATCATCAGGATGAGAAAGTGCAGGATGTATGCAAAATGTCAAATTATAGGCAAGGCATGCGAACTGTTTTACAGAACGCCTAAAAAAAATTTCGACCAATCATTGGTTGAAATTTTCCACCAATGATTGGTCGAAATTTCAACGAAACCCCAGCACAAATAGCACAAACAACATGCACAATGTTCGACCAATAGCTCGTGGAACTTTCGACCAACTATTGGTCGTAATTTCGACCCACAGGAAGATGGTCGAAATTTTGACACCAAAAATTTCGACCAATTTGTTGGTCCAAATTTCGACCAACTTGAGTCGAAATTTCAACCAATATTGGTCGAAAATTGGGGTCAAATGTACTAGTGGCATAACCTTGGTTCCTTTGGTTCTCTGAAGTCTTTGGCTTTATGAATATGACCGTACAGATGATATCAAGTTGACATCAATGACAATACAAACCATTAACTGATTTAATGCCTTGCATTATCTTCAACGTAACATTATCAAACATTTAATCAGTTACATGTCATCAATCTCTCCCTTTGGCATTGATGGCAACATACTATATTATCACACTATACTATTTATAATAAAATATGAAATACAATAGTTGAGATTTATCAAACTACCAATATTTTTGTTTTGATAACCGATAAATGTCTGACCATCAGTAAGCTCTATTTTGGCTTAGATTTGATTCTTGCAGCTCTTTGTCTTCTGATGTGTTGTGTCCTCTCCTTGTGTCAATTTATTTCCCTTGATTGTTCTTCTCTTTTGATGTCTTTTTCTCTTGTCACCAACTCTCCCTTTGTATAATCTTTTCATACAATTTCTCTCCCTAAGGATATAATCTATCCATGTTGGAGTAATGTGCTAATAGATACTTTTTCTCCCTTTCCAGAAGAATGTGTGATAATATAGTAATTTCTCTCCCTTTGAAAACAATGTCAAACAAGTATTTTACTGATATCTGACATTAATGTCAAGCAATCTTTTGTCTTCATCCATAATATATTCCTTGAATTTCCCTTATCCATCAGCAATACAACAATATGCTCTAGTGCTTAGTGTTGATATATACCTGTCTGTATATAGATGTCTCTTTGAAGTTCATCTCTTTGTCTTCATCAACATTCCTGATATTCTGATAATATGTAGGTTGATGCAGCCTTCAGTTATTTTACTAACCAGTAGACAAGGGTTTGACCCCTAGTCTCTTTCTCCAGTACTCAAATGCATCCTTGGGTAGTGGCTTGGTGAAGATATCAGCCAATTGTTCTTTTGATTGCACATACTAAAGTATCACCTCTTTTGCCTAAACTTGTTCTCTCAAATAATGATACTTGATGGTAATATGCTTTGTTTTAGCATGCATGACTAGATTTTTGGAAATGTTAATTGCACTTGTATTATCACAATAGATAATTACTATTTCTAGGATCTTCATATGCATACCTTCCAGTAACTGTTTGATCCATGTAATCTTTGAGAAATTTGCAGCAGCAGCTACATACTCTGCTTCTGCAGTAGATTATGAGATGCATCCTTGTTTCTTGTCGATCCATGTGACAAGTCTGTCACCCATGAAGAATGCTCCTCCAGTTGTGCTCTTCTGGTCATCAATATTTCCAGCCCAATCAGCGTCGGTAAATGCCTAAAGTTCAAATTTGCCTTCTCTTCTATACCATAAGCCATATTCCTTAGTATTCTTCAGATATCTTAAAATTCTTTCATAGCAGTCATATGTGATTCCCTAGGGTTAGCAGAAAATCTAGCAACAATTCCTACTGCATGTGCAATATCTGGTCTAGTGTGTACAACATACATGAGTTTTCCAATCATTGATCTATGCAAAGTTTGATTTACCTCTGTTGTCTTGTCCTCCTTTGTCAACTTGCACCCAGTAGCTATCGGTGTTCCAACTGGTTTGGATTCTTCCATCTTGAATATTTTTAGGACCACTTTAATGTATTTGGACTGTGTAATGAAAATACCTTCACATTGTTGCATGATTTGTAGACCAAGAAAGAACTTGATCTCTCCAAACATAGACATCTCAAACTCTTTGCTCATCTCATTAGAAAATGATTTGCATAGCATATCATTGCCTCCAAATATGATGTCATCAACAAATATTTTAGCAATCAAAGTGTTAGCATCGGTATCTTCCTTTAAATAAAGATTATTGTTTTCACTAGTCCTTACAAATCCAATACTTATAAGATAGAAGTGAATTCATTCATACCAGGCTTGGGGTGCTTGTTTCAATCCATACAAGGCTTTGTGAAGTCTACATACCATGTTTCTTTTGTCTAGATCAACAAACCCTTCTGGTTGTTCAATGTATACCTCTTCTTCAAGTATTCCATTCAGGAATGTAGACTTGAAATCCATTTGATATACTTTGAATCCTTTATATGCAGCATAAGCAAGTAATATTCTCACTCCATCTAGCCTAGAAATAGGTGCAAAGGTCTCTCTATAGTCAATTCCTTCTTGCGCATACCCCTTGCATACTAGTCTTGCTTTATTCCTTGTGACTTCTCCATTCTCATTCAGCTTATTCCTGAATATCCATTTTGTACCAATGAAATTCTTGTCATCTGGTCTTGGCACAAGTGACCATGTTTTTTTTTCTCAATCTTCTCAATCTCATCATTCATATCACTTATTCATTCTTCATTATCAAGTGCAACATTGACATAAATTGGCTCAAACTCACAAATTAGACAGCTTGAGTTTAGAGACTTACTTCTTGTTCTTGTACCAACTTTATTATCTCCTATGATCTGGATCTCTGGATGGTTCTTTCTTACATATCTTTCAAGTACAGGTACAACTCTTTGTTTATCAATTTGATCATTATTTTGTCCTTCATTCTGTTCTTCATCACCTTGCACATTATTTTGATCATTGTCCTAACCGTTGGTATTTGCAGCTTGACCGTCGGTTGCAACATTTTGTTGTTATGCATTTAAGCACTGTTGCTCAGGAGCTCTACATTGTTAGTAGGGTAGGGTGTTATGTTCCTCATTGTAAGTGAACTTATTGTAGTCCTCTGGTTCCTTAGTGCTTTCCTGTTCATTCTTCTCTGCAAATTCATCTATCTTTACATTTACACTTTCAATAATTTTGTTAGAGGCTTTGTTTAGACATTTACAAGCCTTGCTCTTGGTAGAATACCCTATAAAAATTCCTTCATCACTCTTGGAGTCAATTTTTCCATTTCTATCATCTTTTAAGATATAAAATTGACTGCCAAAATTTTTGAAATAACTTACATTGGGTGTGTATCCATACCATAGCTCATAAGGTGTCTTTCTTCAATTGTACTTTGTTCAATGTGTAAACAACAATACTGATAGCTTCCCTCCAGAATATTTGGGTGATGCCTTTCTCTATCATCAGTGTCCTTGCACAGTCAACTATGGATATGTTCCTTCTTTCAACAATTCCATTCTGCTGTGGTGCCCTTGGTGCAGAGACCTATCTTTCGATTCCATGCTCATTACAAAAGTTAGTGAATTCATCTGATATAAATTATCCTCCTCTATCTGATCTCAAACATTTTATATCCTTACCACTCTGTTTTTCTAACATAGCCTTATACCATTTAAACATCTTAAATGCTTCTGATTTATCTTTTAGAAACATAACTGTCATCATTCTAGAGTAATCATAAACAAAGAGAATAAAATATCTATCTCCATAGTAACTCTTTGTCCACATAGGTCCACATAAATCAGTATGGACTAATTCTAGAATTGCATCAGATGTATGGGTTTTGCTTTTGAAACTAGACTTTGTCATTTTACCTTTTTGACAGTTCTTACACATGATATTGTCGGGCTTGGTCATCGTCAGTAAGCCTCTGACATTTCTCTTTTTGTTAATCTTTATCATGTTGTGAAAGTTCACATGACATAGTCTTTTGTGCCATAGCCATATGTCTTCATTTGTAGCAATCAAACAAGTGGAGTCAGTATCATTCAGATAGAATAAGTTACCTTTTGTCTGCTCACCGGTACCAATCAAATTTCCAGATTTATTGAAGATCTTTGCCTTCTTATTTTCAAATGCAGCTTTGTGACCTGAATTATTCAACTAAGAAACACTCAATAGATTATAATTCAATCCATTTACCCAATAAGCATTCTCACACTTTATCTGGTTATTCAACATTATTGTTCCTCTACCTTCAACGGGACAAGGTGTGTCATTACCCATTCTTACTGAACCACCTTTGTAGTATTCAAAAGTCTCAAAATATTTCTTATCACCAGTCATATGGTGAGTGCAGCCACTATCTATGATCCAAACATCATTTTTGCTAATTTTAGATGTGAAAGTTGTTTCTACATACCTTTCTTCATCATCATCTGAATCATCTTTTACAGCCACAAACACCATCTCGATGTCTTCATCAGATTCAGTGTTAGAATCATCATCCTTGCATTTTTTTAGGTAACTGACCTTCTTTCCTTTGTCCTTATAGTCTCGGGTATCTCTTCTTTCTGATTGTCAGTAGCTTCTATAATCACCTATGTCAGACTTCTTTTCATATGATCCGTCATTACTTTTGTCATCTTTTCTTTTGTTAGTACATCTTCCAGCAATGTGTCCAATCTCTTTGCAATTAAAACAAACAAGTGGTAATTTACCTTTGTATTTACCTTTGCCTCTCTGCAATCTTTTGGTCATAAGTGCTTCAATTTCATCAAGATCATCTTCTTCATTTTCACTATCACTATCTTTTATCATAGTGTTTTTGTGACTTGATTTACTTATTCTCATAGAAGTTTTGAATGCATACTCTATGTTTGGTAAGACACTATTATCAAATTTATTCATCTCGAATGAAATTAGTCTTCCAATTAAACTGTCTAGAGTAACATTGCTATTTTTTACTACTCTCATTTCTTGAATGGCAGACACTCTAATAGCATAAGTAGGCAGTAAGGTTCTTAGAATTTTACTTACCACTGTATTTTCTTCTAGTACACCTCCAACTCCTCGGATAGCATTAAATACCTCTTTGATTCTTGTGTTGTACTGAGTGATATTTTCACCTTCTTTCATTTTGAGATCATCAAACTTTCCTCTAAGGCTTTCTGCCTTGGCTCTTAAAATATTTTTGTCACCACCATGTACAAGCTTCAATTTGTCCCACATTTGCTTTGCAGTTTTGCATTCTTTGACATCTTCAAATTTAGCATTGGAGAGTGAGGAAGCAAACTCTATCATCATGTCATTGTGTTCATGCTTCTCTCTCATTTGTTCAACTGTTAGTGCTCCTATGGGAAACACATATTTAGTTTCTAGGAATTGAGTAACATCATTACCAATACCTGATAAGTGGAGTCTTATCCTGCTCTGCCATGAAGCAAAATTATCTTTATTCAACTTCGACACATCTCGTTTGTTCACCTTGTGATCTTTGGCTTAGGTCTTGAAACCATCCTTCTAAGCACACAAGCTTTGATACCAATTGTTAGTAATAACTGAGAGGGCGGGGGGGGGGGGAATCAGTGGCCTCATANGGTGAATCAGTGGCCTCATAAATTTATCCTTCAAACTTTAACCACCAACCTTTAAACCTCAGATTATTATGTCCCTACAAGATGCATGCCATGAAATACTAATATTGATTAACTGTCTGTCGGTTTTCTCTATCAATCCTTATTCTTTCTTGATTACCGATAAGCAGTATAACTATTTACCAAAATACAGTAAATAAGCAGAGTATACCGATATATCCAGAATAAATTATCTAAGATACGAAATAGAAAAGAAATGAATCATACATACATAACACATGGATTTTTAACGTGGAAACCTTGTTAAGGGAAAAACCAATGGGACCGGTACCTTAAATTTTCACTCTTCTGAAGTGAGCCCTATTAAGAGCCAACCCTGTTAAATGTTACAAACACACTGTTAGGTGTGACCTTGTTAGAGGATTTTATACATAGAGGTTGTCACTTAGTATCAGGCATCTAATGCTGCCGTCCTTGAATCAACCTCTCTCTTATACTGTCAATAGGCATCAGGCATATCCAATGCTACTTTCATGAATAAACCTTTTTGGCACTCCTTGGGATGTACCTCAATATATAGAAGATTGTTAAGTCCTGCTCGGTTAAGAGACTTGATGCTTCAATGGTTAAACTGAAACACTATGACCTGTTCATATTGCAACTTTGAATTGTAGATTTTCAAATCTATTTAAGTATATTACCTCTCTGATTAATGTATCAATTCAATTCTTTCTGCTCCACACTTTTTGCTTTGTGATGTTGTGCTCACTGTTCATCGATGTCTACAGAATTCCTTATCTCTCCTTCAGCTTGATTGATCAGGACTATATAAAGTTATTCTTCATCAGTTTCTCTTCAGCATCCTCTTTCTATTCACTCCCCTTAATCCATTTTTCATGCATTATGAAAATGAATTAAGCTTGTTTCTTATATAGACATGATATTCATTGTTTCTTGATTCTTGATTCTTGGCGTGAAAAACAATCCAACCAATTAGATTTAAAGCATAACTCCTAATTTGTCTCGTAAAAATCTTCTTGCCAAATGTACAAATCAGCTTTAAACCAATCACTTATCTCTGGTCAAATAAAATAAAGTAGATAACCAGTTAAGTCCTTATTTAGCTCTGCCAGCTAGATATTTTGTCATTTTATGAACTCTCTGTTCCGTCGGTCACCTTTGTAGTTAGTTATCGGTGACAACTGATAGTTCCATCGATGAGACTCCAGTTAGCTTGGTGATCTCTGTCTGTCGGGTAACACTATATTTTCTTCTATCGGGTTACTCTTTTCTTTGTTCGTTAGGCATTCTGTGGTTTTTCTTTGTCGGGAAACATTGTGTTCCTATCATCGGGTAACAGTGTGACTGTTCCTCTTTTCTTTTACCAATGGTGTGCACTCCATCGGTGTTGTTTGTCACTTAGTGTATACATGACTTTTATGTATTTCTGAAAGCATAACCTTGGTTCCTTTGGTTCTCTGAAGTCTTTGGCTTTATGAATATGACTGTACAGATGATATCAAGTTGACATCAATGACAATACAAACCATTAACTGATTTAAGCCTTGCATTATCTTCAACTTAACATTATCAAATATTTAATCAGTTACATGTCATTACTTTTGTCATCTTTTCTTATGTTAGGACATCTTGCATAAAAGTGTCCAACCTCTTTACAATTAAAACATACAAGTGGTAATTTACCTTTGTATCTACTTTTGCCTCTCTGCAATCTTCTTGCCATTAGTGCTTCAATCTCATCAAGTCCTTGATCCTCATTATCACTTTCACTATCAATCCTAATAGTGTGTCTATGACTTGACTTACTTATTTTCAAAGAAGATTTGAATGCAAATTCTATAGATGGTAAGACACTATTATCAAAGTTATTCATCTCAAATTAAATCAGTCTACCAATCATACTATCTAAAGTAACTATATTGTTTGCAACTACTCTCATTTCTTGTATATCATAAACTCTAATAGAATATACAGGCAATAAGGTTCTTAAGATTTTACTTACCACTGTCTCCTCTTCAAGTACACCATCAACTCCTCAGATAGCATTGACTACCTCTTTGATTCTACAGCTATACTAAGTGATATTTTCTCCTTGTTTCATCCTTAGGTCATCAAACCTCCCTCTTAGGCTTTCAGCCTTGGCTCTTAGTAAATTAGCATCTCCTTGATGTACCAGCTTCAACTTATCCCACATTTTCTTTGCAGAGGTGCAGGTTTTGACATCTTCAAACTCAGCATCGAAGAGTGATGAGGCAAGTTCTATCATCATGCAATTATGGTCATGCTTTTCTCTCAATTGCTAAAGAGTGTGAGGTCTTGTAGGCAACACATATTCAGTATCAAGGTGTTAAGTAACATCATTACCAATACCTGATAGGTGAATTATTATTCTACTTTGCCATGATGCAAAGTTGTCTTTATTCAACTTGGGCACATCTCGTTTGTTCATCTTGTGATCTTTTGCTTGAGTTGTTAAACTCACTTTTTAAGCACACAAGCTCTGATACCAATTGTTAGAAATAACTGAGAGGGGTAGGGGGTGAATTAGTGGCCTTAAAAATATTCCAATTAATCAACCCAAAAACTTAGTACCACAATATTAAGCCTCTAGTTATCTTCAGTCCTACAAGATGTATGCCTTCAAATAATCATATCAAATAACTACTGCTCGGAGTTGTCTTTTAAACCTTATTCTTTATGTTTACCGAATAGCAGTCTTTCATTTACTAAAAAATAGTAAATTTCTTAGTGTATACCAATCAATCTAGATTAGTTATGTGTAATACAAAACACTAAAGTAATGACTCATAAACACATTGACACATGGATTTTTAACATGGAAACCCTATTAAGGGAAAAACCACTTGGGACCGATAACCCAAAATTTTCAATCTTCTGAAGTGAGCTCGGTGAAGAGCCAACCCTGTTAAAGGTTACAAACACACTGTTAGGTATTAACTTGTTAGAGGATTTAAAAGGTCAGTTTGTCACTTGATATCGGGCATCTCTATGCTACCTTCTATGACCAAACCCAGTGTAGTTTGTCAAATGGCATCTGACATCTCATGCTATCTTCATGATCAAACTTTTTGATACTCCTTGGGATGCATCTCAATATAGAAAGGATCTTTAAACCCTTCTTGGTTAAGAGACTTTCTAAATCAATGGTTAAACTGAAACAGTAAATGATCTGTTCACATATACAACTTATACTTTCATATTTTCAAATCTATTGTAAGC
This sequence comes from Thuja plicata, assembly GCA_018584345.1. Taxonomy (NCBI): domain Eukaryota; kingdom Viridiplantae; phylum Streptophyta; class Pinopsida; order Cupressales; family Cupressaceae; genus Thuja; species Thuja plicata. Next base: position 5,426,068 of record MU225099.1, on the reverse strand, counting down.
TCATTAAACCATTCTGATCAATATATATTTTCATCTTGATTGATCAGGACTGTATAAAGTTTTTCTTCATCATTTTCTCTTCAACATCCTCTTTTTCATTCACTCCCCTTAATTCATAATGAATTAAGTTGTCTCTTTATAGACATGATATCACCATTTCTCTCTTCTTGATTTTCATGCTCTTGGCGTGATCCGCAATCTTATCCAATCTTGATTTAAAGCATAACTCTTGTTTTATCTTGTAGAAATCTTCTTGCCAACTGGATAAAACAACTTTAAATATTTTACTTATCTCTGGCTTTATCTTGTCGATGAAAACAATGATAAAAACTAGTTAAGTCTATTTTTAGCTCTGCCAGCTAAGTATTTTGTCATTTTTGAACTTCAGTTAACTTTGGTGTTTTAACTCTTTGATAGCTTCGGTCAACACTTCAGTTCTTCTCAAGCTTCTTCGTCGGTGTTGTCTATCCTTCGGGCTTCACTGCAAAGTTCTTCTTGTCGGTTAACACTGTAATTCTGGCCGTCGAGAATGCTTTTGATTCTGCTCATCAGTAATGCTCATCAGTTTCTTTTCTTGGGCATCACTGTGACTTAACTTTCGGTTATCTCTTTCTGTCGGGTTCCACTATCCATCGGTGATTGATTTCACTTAGTGAATGCTTGTCTTTTATGCATTACTAAAAGCATAATCTTTCTCTGTCTCTCTGCTTCTCTGAAGTCTTTGACACTTTGATTATAACCGATTAGATTATATCAAGTTGACATCAATGACAATACAATCCATTAACTGATTTAATGTCTTGCATTATCTTCCTGCATTTCGGTGATCAACTTAACATCTTCAAACATTCAATCAGTTACATGTCATCACATTCCTATTTACCAAGCATCACATCTCCTGCAAAAACCGATGGGAAAAAACTTTCCCCTTAAAAATATCCAGACAGGACCACACACCCTTCACAGTCAAACGATCTAAGAAAGCAATCCCTCAAACAATCAGAGAGAGAGAGAGAGAGAGAGAGAGAGAGAGAGAGAGAGAGAGAGAGAGAGAGAGAGAGAGATGTAAATATATAAAGAGGAGAGAATGAGAGATATAAAGATAAAGTAGAAAGTGATAGAGAAAGAGGTAGAAAGGGGGTTGCATGGATCAAACGATACGAATTAAATAGACAACAAGAATGAGACACCATCACGTGATTTCAATCTACATATCTATAAATTATTTTGTATTTATTATTTTACATTTTATACTTCACAAAAAAGAAAATGTTGGAAAACTAAGACTGAAAATGGAACAAGATTGTCTCTACATGTTTTTCTAGATATATTGATACAGAGATAAGGAGATCTAGAGAGGATGAGAGGAAGTGAAAAACAAAGAGACAAATACTTAAATGACCTTCCCATAACTCTATGACATTCCCATTGCACACTAAGGTGCGATTGCTAGTATTAAGCTTGTTTGCATATGACCTCCAAAAGTGAACAAATTACAATCATAAATGGAAAAAGTAATAATGATTTTTTAAAATTGAGTTTGTTTAGATAATGTCTTATGGAATATGATTATTGTAGTTTATATGGACAAGGAGAAAGTAAGGAATTAATATTTATTACACACCATCAAATTAAATTGGTTGTTTTAAATTAGAGTCAAGTAAATTAGATTGATTCAACTAAGATAATTTTACATATTAATTTAATAATGTGGACCTAACATTAAAATTACACTAGCACTTGCACTTTGGCGTGCAATGGGTACGCCCAGGATGTGTGGAAGGTCAACTAGGGAAAGTTGTAATATATTTTTTTGTATATAATGGTGAAATAAATGAGATCAATTGGTAGGCTATTTAGAAAATGATGTTTTTTGCCCAACAAAAATCTCAATGGAGAAGTGATGGCTTAGGATCAATTATGCATCATGCAAAGTCAAAATATATCAAAATATAAATACAAATAAAATTAACATGTAGAGTTTTATAATGCTATAAAGTTAGGTTGGTCAATGAGAATTGCAAGATTTTTTAGAAGGAATTGGAGGATCTTTAAGACTTATTTTCTCCTCAAGCCATGGCACATTTTTCTTGAGTCTTCTTTGCTTTGCATCGCCTCCTTCTACAAAGGCCTTTGCAATCACCCCTCATTCCAAATCCTTCTAATCAATTGTCTGGGAAAGCTACCCACGAAGCAAGTCCCTCTATAGTGTGGGTGGGCAAAGGCAAGGAGTTGGTTCTTGATGAAGGAGTGGCATCTTCTCGGGTATCAGGGTAATTGTTTAAACAGTGTAGTGGTGCTTATGTAATGATCAACTCATATATGTTATCAATCATTTTTGGGTAGCTTCCATCTTTGATTGGCCTCTATTTTCCTCTTATCTATGGGTTAATTCTTGTTAGAGGGTTGGTTTTATTCAGTGTTTGTATTTTGATGTACATATCTGGTATAGTTTCTAGTCTAGTTGAGCCTTATTGTGGCTCTTGGTTAGTATAGTTATGGTTGTTTTGGGTGAGCTTCTCTTAGGCTCATTTTGGGTTCACAGTCCAAGTACTCTTTTTTTAAATGTAATTACAACTTATATTAATATATACTCAGGCTTAATGCCCTTTTATCTAAATAATAATAATAATAACTAGCAATTGCACCTTGGTGTGCAATGGGTACGCCGAAGAGGTGTAGAAGGTTAATTACAAAAAAAAAACTGGCATAAATTTGTGTAGAACGTGCTCGGTCATTTGGAAAATGTCATTTAGTAAATGATGTTAGAGAGGGAGAGATTGAGAAGGGGGAGTACGTGAGAGGGGTAAGAAGATATAGACATAGACAGTGTAAGATATAAAATGGGATTATGTCTTTCTTGTAGGATATAGAGTGGATGTTATATTTGAAATTAGAATGTTTATTGAAATGTAAGGGGTAAGTAAGATGTTCCTTTTAACCTCAAATACACAAAGGAAGGATCCAAATTGATTAACCCCAAAGGAAGGATCAATGCATAAATGAATCAATTTATTGGAAATGAGGACAAAGAGGAAGACCTTAGATCTCATTTTATAAAAAAGAATGTGTGATATATTTAGAAAGATTAATAACTTGAATTAAATGAATAGGAGAAAAGTACTAACCTCAAAATGTTACAGTTCTGGAGAATGCTATTTTCGGGGGTCTACACTAAGTTTCTAGAAAATCTTCAACTAGATCTGGAACAGAAATGCAAAGACAGACAAAACCCAGAAATCTTTTTCTGATCTGGCACAGTTCTGATTTTGACCCTCAGGTCAATGTCACCATTGACCCAAAATTTTTGATTCTGACCTAGGGCAGAATCGACCTCTGATTCTGACCTAAAATCTCTAATAGAAAATTTGTTTATGGATCCCGATAGTTTTTCAAAAAGAGTATCTGAATCTGCACTCCAATTTGTTGTTCTGAACCTGTCCTTGCAAGAAAAATGGTTTGTTTGTTGGGGAGGAGGGGTTTACCTTGGTCAAACCCCATTTTTGGAATTAACCTCAAAGTATAATTGAAATTGCATAAGTAAAACAAAGTAAATGAACAAATTTACCTTTCTTGTATGGAAACCCTTGTGGCGGATTTGAATCCGTGGATCCACAATTATGTATGCACCAAATGAATGTAGAATGTAGAATTTAAAATGTAGGATGCCTCAAATAAATTGCTTGTATATCTTCAACACTAATCTTGAATGGATCTTGGAATAGGAAGAGGCTTGGAGGAATGTAGATGAAGAAATCTTCAACAAGAGGGCTCCGTAGAGCTTGAATCCTTCAATGGCTACCAATGGATCTCCTTGATGAATTGAGTGCTTGAATGATTAAATGCTTAAGAGTAGATGCTTGCTTCAAATCTTTCTTCTTAGCTTGTCTCTTCAAGTCTTGAGCGCTTGTGATTATGCTTGATGATGGTCATTCATGGCTAGAGAAAATGAGAGGAGAAAGCTTCCTTATAGATGAATCTAGGGAAAAATCTTCTAGAGAGGTCTACATAGGAAAATTAAATTCCAATTAGACCTATACCCCTAGAAGTGGACCTATATTAAGTATAATTTAAGAATTGTTGCTCCAAAGACTGAAACAGCCGACCCGGAAGCGGGAATTAATTCTTTCTGAAGCTCGACATCCAGAAACCCTGAAAACTTGAAATTTGGACCTTGGGTCAGAAAAAGGTTGATTTTGACCTAGGTCAAGGTTGAGGTCAACCTTGACCTAGAAAGGTCGATTTTGACCCTGAGGTCAAAAGTCTCAATTTGCAGTTCAGGGTGCCAGAAATAGGCTAGAGAAAAGTGGGAAATGGGGCAGAACAAGGGAAAAAGCCAGATCCAAGTCAGAGACCCATTCAAGGTGCTTGATATGACCCTAAACCAATTACTCAAAAGGCTAAACTAGTCTACAATGGAAGTGCTTCCATTTTCTGACTATGGAGATAGATATTGATATATGCCATTTAGTAAATGATGTTAGAGGGGGGGAAAAGGATGGGGGAAGTGTAAGAGAGAGGGGTAAGGAGATGTAAATAGGGATGGGGATGATGATGAGATGGAGAGGTGATATGGAGAGGAGGGGGAAAATAAACAAATAGAGTATTGGGGGATAAATAGAGATGAAAGAGATAAAGATATAGAGGGAAAGAATGAGATGTATAGATAGAAAGATAAAGATATAGATATGAAGAGTTATATGGATAGAGAGGTAGAGAGAGATGTTAGGATTGAAGAACACTAGGAGGGGGGGTGTGAATCAATGTTTAGATTTAACATTTAACCCTAATTTGCATATCAATGAAATTAGCACAACTGACAATAAACCATATCATCATAACACCATAATTTTTATCATGGAAACCTTATTAGGGGAAAAACCACAGTGGGGATGGAACCCACAATATGTTTTAGTTTTGCAGAAATAAAATGCCATGTTAAGGGTGAAAGTACATAAGAGGGGAATGTACATGCATTCAGGCTTACAACCTAGAGCTCACTAATCAATAAAAAAAACCATTGACAAGGCTCACCACTGCCTTAGCAACCATATTAGAAAAGAGATAGGACTCAATATCCCAGTCATGAACTGACAAAAGACATCAAGTATGCTAATACAGTTCTAGTAAAGTGTATAACTGATCAACTAACAAGAAAAATTTTGAATGATGTTCCTTTAGTCATGCATGGCATGTATCTAGCATATCCAACCTTCACATCACAATCTCATATCTGATCCATCTCAAAACTTGATCTTATATATCAATTATTTCATAACATTGTCAGCCATAAGAACAAAATGAGTAGCGTGTAGTGTGTCGGCCAAATACCTTACCAAATCTCCATGATAACCCAAATCATAACATGTACATCATGCACCATGTTGAATCTAACTCTTCCATCGATCAAATTGATTATACCATCGATCCAATAGGATTGCTGCACGATCTAGTGATCAAATGTCTCTTTCTCTATCACCAACCTGATACTCAATAAATTATAACTCCATCAAATCTCAACACCAAAAATTGTGATCATAAACATAGATATTAATTACTTGGGCTAGAGTTCCTTCCCTGATCTGTCGCTCTGTGGCAAGTGAAAATTCCCATTTGCTTGACAGACAATCATATAGCTCATTTGGAACATGATTTCCTACCTCTATAGGAGTTAACTTGAAAGTACTCATCATGTCCAAGAGTGCTTCATGAACTTTGTGCCTATTCACATTATTCAATTTCTCATACTTAATGAACTTAAAAGTTGCCAACCCTGTTGAATTCCTCAAAGTGTCACATACCTCATCATTACTAGTTGTTTCTTGAATTGTGCTGTAGGTATGTTGCTGGGTTCATCAATTTCTATCTTTTCATCATCACTATCTGTCCCCAAATTTAATCTCCTTCTTGGTCTCTTTGTTGGCTTACTCAGCTCAACCTTAGGAGCAACCTTAGCTTCCTTTCCAGAACTACTTTCTGCAACTTTCCTCTTACCATATACTTTTTTTTGTACTTCCATTGGAGAAGTAATAGTAGATGCTCTAGTTCTCGGATGATTAGCTGCAGGAGGTGTAACCTTAGGTTTAGCTTTGCTTGGCTCGGTTACTATGACAATTGGTGGTCTTTTGCCCTTAGCTTTCTTAGTGACCTCTTCTAATGCACTCACTTCCTCCTTTGTAGATATATCCTCACCTTGTCCAGTGGTCAGGCCTAAAGGTGCATCCTTGGGTTCTTCATCACTACCCAAACCAACCATTTTCTTCAAATTTTTCACAATCTTCTTTCTTTTCCTTTCCATAGTTCCCTTATTCAAGCTTCTAGAAATTTTAGCTTTAGCTTCATCAAAATTTCCAAATCTCTCTGCTATAGTATCAATTGCCTCAGCTAGGAGTGCAATGATGGTAGATGATGCTTCATCAATGTTAATTTCATATGGAAATGGTTCTAAGCATGCTATCCTAGGTGTCACAGCCTGGATATAAGTGTTATCTGTATCAACTAGAAAACAAATTTCTTCATAGTGCTTCTTCACTAGTGACTTAGGAATCCTAGTCCTTAATCTCATTCTCTTCTTGAATTCTATAAAATAGCTCCCCATAATGCTATTGAAATTGCTTCCTAGTTTCTCAATACATTCACTAATCTGAATTGTAATGGGTCTATCCTTTTTCCAAACAATATTTCCCAATGTAGGAAATGTATCTTGAATGTAGAAAAATATACAAACTAGTAAGGAACCAAAATTACATGATGAGCTTTTAGCCTTTCTAATTGATGCTAGGTTCTTGGCTAATTGTGTCTGTTGTAGCTCGGCAAGATCATATGTATGATTCTTCTTAACAATTTTCCATGCCTGATCAATGACTATACAAGGAACACTATCCAATCTGCTTGACTGATAGAACTTATGTGCTATTACTCTTACTCCAAAATTAGGTTCTAGGTCTGTAATTATAGAGATAGTCATACCTCTGTTGTTCCATATGGCTCCAGTGTTTAGTATAATTTCTTCTTTGTTGTTATCCCTCATTGTTCATTTTCCGTTCACTACAGGATATCCAATCACTCGATGAATCATGCTTTTGGTAATCTTGACTGGTCCATTATCCAACCACATACACATATCATGAACTCAGCTAAGGATAACCTTAATCCATTCATCTTTTAAACCTTATGGAAAATCTAGGGCATGAGTTAACCCTTTGTCAGCTAGATGTTTGAATTCTGCCTTCAGAACTCCATTGACACACAATTTGTTGTAGGATTTCCTTAATTCACTATCACCTACTTCACCAATCTTAACCATATAACATGATCGACCATCATGGATCATAAGTACCTTAGGTGGAATAGATGAGAGGGCTCCCATTAAATCACTCTGAATCTCACTTTTAGGAACGGCTCAAAAGTTGAGAGGTTCACATTCATCACTCTGTACTAACTAAATTTGCTATTGTTCTCCCTCCATACTCTTAGCTGGTGCGAAAGAACATGCAGCCATAATCTTGAAATTAGGGTTTGAAAGATGAAAAATAGAGTACCTCGGCAAGTAATGCTTCACACTGTTCACCTTAGGATTGCCGATGACACGCTGATGAAATCTTTGATGCTAACTTCATTAAGATCAATTTTGCAAATTACTTCAATCGCTTCGTAAATAGTAAAAATCACAAGGTAAAAATGAAGTGTCAACTGTTCATCCTTTATAGACTTTGAAAGGTCAAGGTAGGTAAGCAATGAATGTTTTTCCCGTTGAGTTAGTGCAAGCCAGCTATCCTCGGCTTTAACACAACTTGCATCCCACTCAGCTTACTAAACTTGACCTTCACAAAATTTTACTCGGCCAACAAAAATCGACATACACTAAAGAACTCGGCCTTAGTGTCCATGATTGGCGCTCGACACCTATAGTGCAATTGGATCAACTCGGCATTTGTCTTCAAAATATGTCCTGGTGCATCTTAACATATGCAAATATGGACTTTTGTACATTTCATGTTAGGAACTGATGTAAGATAAGAGTTTTAGATGTAGTTCCTTACATACCTCTTTTTCTTAGTTGGAGATGATGTGATCACTTGATCCATTGGATTGGGTGACCCCAGCTTCACTAGCCTCACTACTACATGGTTCAGACTTCTTAACCCATGTCTTGTTCATTTTTTCTCTAATTTTCTCAACAGTAGGAGTAGGTACCCTAGTCTTGCAATCTTTCCTTGTATGACCAATTTTTAGACAATTGTGACAAACTAGGCTTCCATTCATCCAACTTTTAGACTTTCCTTTGAAATGTGTCCTTATGTAGTTTTCTGGAACATGTCCATACTCACCACAATAATGACAACTATGCCATGTATTGTAATCCCACTTGTAAGTATTGCCTTTTCTTGGTGACTTCTCTTGTACCTTTGATGTCCACTGATGTTTACCTTTAGATCTGCAATCTTGTGCTCTATGACCATATTTTTCACAGTTATAGCAATTACCATTGAGTCTAGGTGTTTTGCTTGCCTTTGTCTTACATTCACGTGCTTGATGTCCAAACTTATTACAGTTAAATCAATAACCATTAAAGTTAGTTTTTGGATTGGACTTACCATTCTTGCTTTGGCAAATGTTTGTTGTATGACCTGGTTTCCCACAGTGGTGGCAAATAGGTTTGTTGTTTCTTGGCTTTGCATACCTTCTTTCACCTATCTTAGATGATTCTCCTTCTTCAATGGTTGTATGGTGTTCAGTGTGACCTAATCCAGAAGAATCTTTAGGTCTTCTTGATGCTTCCACCAGTTGTTCAAAGTAGCTCATAGCAGCATTGGGATCATTCACTCTGTTATTAAGTTCTTTTTCAGATCTCAATTCATCTTTCAATTGACTGTTCTCAGATCTAAGATTAACAATCTACAAGTCTTTCCTACTGATCTCCTGATTCACAAGTAGTAGTTGATTTTCCATGTCCACTTGATTGACTATCATTGTTTGTACATCATGTGTTCTTTCATCAAGTCTGGTAGTCATCATTCTTTTGTATTCTTCTTCCATAGCCTTGTCATCTTCGGCTTTCTTTTTCTATTCAACAACTTCACACATTCTTATTGATTGGGCTTCTTGTTCCTTTTTCAAGTTTTTGACTTCTTCACATAGTGTACTATTATTTTCCAGTAGATCTGCTATTACTGCATCGCTCTCAGTAGAATCTCCATTCTGAAATAGATTTGTGGTGTCCTCTTCCTGATAATGAGTGTCATTCATTAGTTTGGCCAAATCTTTCCTTGCAGTCAAGGACTTCTTTAATTCTTGTCT
>MU225099.1:5383069-5416554 GCA_018584345.1 Thuja plicata | reverse complement strand
GGGGGGGTGAATCAGATCTTCAAATTTAAACACTTAAAACAAGCTGGTCCACATTCATACATATATGAATCTAATGTAATCTCAGATAGCATCCATACAATGAAATAAATAACACATAACACAAGAACTTGGTAACCCAGAAACCCAAATAGGTAAAACTGGGGTGGGGATGACACCCAAAAAATTCTCCACTACTGCAGTAATAAAGTGTGCCTATTAAGGCTACAAATGTTGATTACAAAATGTAATCTACCCTGTTAAAGGTCTACCCAGTGAAGAGCTAAAGATTATTACAATCTACCCTATGAAAGGATTTGAACTTACAATAAAGTAAACACTCTGTTAGGAGATAAAGAAAGGTCTACTAGAACCACTCTGTTAAGATATTTTCACCTGATACAATGATTAGAATGTCTCAAGTATTAATCCTTCAGTATGCACTCTGATGATGATGACGGATCTCCTCTTTCCAGTACCTTCTATGATCTCATAATCTGATATAACTTTACTTTGTTGTTCACTATGTTGTCACTCTGCTTGATCTCTGCTTATTAACAAAATAACCCTCCATGCTTTTCACTTCAAAATTCAGTCACCACACGCTTTGTCTACTCTCTCCTTACATTTATAAAATAGGGTTTAGAAGCAATCTAATATATCTTGTTTGAGTCTGATAGCGAGATCTAGATCAACAATCAAGATCTAATACCCATACCTTGATGGTATTACAATTAATGTTTACAATAGATCATGCATAGGATAAAATAATTAAATGCATAACTAACTCCATAGAAGAATATTAAATACATACATAAGTCGGCCCAAAAATCTTATACAAGTCAGCCAGATCACTTATTCTCAAAATTTGAATCATTCCAGACATGTATACAAAAACTGTTCTACTCAGCACTTGACTTCTCTGTGTCCTACTTGGCTCGGCAATGTAACTCGGCTCGGCAATGTAACTAGGCAAACTAAAAACTGCTCGACAATGTTGCTTGGCCTTGCATAGTTTTAGCTCGGCCACAGTGATAGCCAACTAAAACTGCCTAAGTGAATGACTAAGTATTGGTCACTAATCATCAACAGAACTTAGAGATTAACAAGAATATGCTTAGCATAGGCCTCTAAGACTGGTCCATCAACCTCATATCCCATTGGCATAACCCAAGAAGTTCTAGGATGAGATTCCTCTATTAGGACTGAGTCAAAATAACCATAAAGCATATGCCATTCTTGTACTTTTTTCATAATCTTTGCTGGAATCTTTTATCTTACTTGCATTGATTCTTGAAATTGTTTAAAGGATGCCCATAGGTTACCTTTAGCAATCTATTCTCCCATCGTATCGTAATATTTTCTAATCTAAATAGCTATAAAAATATCTTTCTTCCAAAAAATATTGCCAACACTAGGGAGGAAATTTAAAAAATATGAAAATATGCATATCAATAACTACCCATATTTGAAGATTTGTTTTCTATCCTTATTTATGTTCTCAAGGTTCTTCATCAACTGATCCCTTGGCTCTTCACATATGTCATAGTCAAGGTTTTCCTTCACCATTTTGTAGGCCACATATATGATAGTGCTTGATATTGAATTCTCTCTGCTTGAATGATAGTCCTTATACCCAAAACCATTAAAGCAAATTTTACATATGGTTGTCTTATTTTATTTACAATCATCACATATTTATCCCACTATTATTCTATGGGTTAGTAACAAGGTCCTTCTGAATAGACCGAAGTGCAAGTACCTCACCAATGTCAAAAAATCTAGGCACTACCTTCATAACTTCTTTTGTTATTTTGTGCGGTGAATCCAGCCACATGAACTAATCATGCACACAACTCAGAATAAGTCATATCCACTCTAGTTCAAAGAAATTTGCAAACTCCATGACCTAAGTAAAGTGCTTCTCCCTCAATGATTTATATTCACATTTCAAAATAGAATTTGTGGTAACTACCTTCCATTTCTCAACAATTTCTCTATCTCCCAATTCTTCCAATGGACAATGTATATATGCTCACACATCCTCAACATGAACAACTCTGTAGGGTACAGAAGAAAAATCTCATTTCGTGTCATTAAATGTAGATTTCATTGGGTCTTTCTTAAATAGTAGTCTAGGTATCTCTATAATATCAACAACTCTAGGAGTATCCATACTGAAATCTTTGCAACTGCATGTTTTCAAGAAAAACACCTCTTTCATCAAATTCTAGGGCACAAATGAAAGATTTAGTTAAAATTGCCTTCAACTGCTGCTAAATCACCTCAAATGCTCTGTAAGATCCTTTAGTAGTATGCAAGGTGTATAATGAAAGTAATAAAATCCCTTTTGTAATTTTGCATGTCGTAAAAGATGTTAGCATTAATTGCAATGTACTTCATCAAATTTGTCTCAGAACAGAGTATGTAAAATTCTTTCACAATCCTTCCAAACAGATCAAAGATTTCCGTGATTGATATAGAGGATGTAAATTGCATTTTTGTAACTCAGTATGCCTTCGCATATATTACTTTCTCGAATTTAGGGGTCAAATAAATATTTTCATAAAGAACTCCCCCTTATATTAATGATCTAATTAATTTTCAGAAGAGATAGTCATACCAGAGGCTGGTGCAATTTTTCTAGTAGCATCAATCATCTATTTTCTAACCCATACATTATTCATTTCCTTCCTAACCTCATTCCCATCAACAATTTTCTTTTCTTTATCATTCTGCACATTGTTACCTTCTACCGACCTCCTACACTGTTCATTCTATAATTCATAGCAATATAGCCATGATTCTTGCAATTAAAACATGTCACATTAGCATACCTTGTGTTCATAGGGTTTGTCCTCATTATGCATTGCTTCACAATATGACCAAATTTATTGCATTTGTAGTAGGTTATATTACTTTGGTTGTTCATCCTTAATTTGTACTCACTTTCCTTGTGTCTATAATTCTTACAGGTATAACAGTAACTAGAAAATGTAGCATTATTACGTCTACTTCTACACTCCTCTTTGCTAGTCTTCAATGAGAGAGGAGGGTTGAATCAGTGCAACCACAAATCTAAAACTCTTCTTCAATAGATTCCACAATACCCAACATGCAAATGAAAATATTATGCAAAAACTTAACACGACGCAAGTAGGGTGGAGACAACCAGGGCCAAAGGCACTCCCAACTATCCAACCAACTTGCAGAACAACTCGGAAGCAACAACACAGAAAGGGAGAGAAAGAAAGCAAAATATTCTTATTATTATTTCCTCAAACATCATACATGTCAGGATATAAGGCCTTCCCAGTTCTGGCCATATACATTCAGATCATTTACAAAATGATCTTCATACATACGAGGTCATAGACCTGCAATCCAAATCTTCTATTCTAGCCCTTTTCCAGAACTCCTGCCCCTAATCTAAGAACATAAACAACATATATACAAGAGACCACAAAAGAGGTAGGCACCAAAGATCCTAAAGATCCAATATAGGAAAAAATAAATACCCAAATTTAGGTCCACACACATCACAGTGAGAGATCCCAACATTAATGATACTATGAAAATTAAATGCATACGTTGGCCAAAAGATCCAGCATCTGAAAACCAACTCGATGAGAAAGACTACTGAGCACAGAGACCAGTCAGTGAAAACCACTGAGTTTCCAAGAACAACCACTGACACCCCATCAGTGAAGCCAACCAAAACAAGTAACTGAGCCCGAGCGGTGAAATAAAAAACCTTCAATCAACCAAGCAAAGCAGTTATTGAGTACTTTACCGATCAGTCTCCAACAAGCTACCGAACCAAAACAAACATATTTTTGGTTGATACAGAATTGCCATGAACCCAAGATGCCCCGACATAGGATACCTAGGGTTAAAATAAATGTTTCTCTGAATCATGAATCATATACAACTTGAATTGAATCCAACTTGGATTGAGAAACCCAAGATGAGTCCTCAATCGGTCTATTTTTCCACTTTACCAGATATTCCATGTAATCCTTTCCTCTTGTACTTCTGTCAACTCTCTGTTTTAGAATCTTCTCAACTTCCTTTATCTATTTCTTAGGATAATCACTTATTACTGTCACTTCTTCATCAGGTTCATGATACTCATACAAGTCTAAAATGTTGAATATAGGTGATACATCAATGTCATCAGGTAATTCTACTTCATAAGCATTTCCACTGTCAAATCTTCTCAATATCTTGCAAGGACCAAATTTCTTCATCTTCAGTTTACCACGTTCCAATAGGAAATATACCTTTCTTCAAATGAACCATAATTGCATCACCAAATTCAAAATTCTTATGTCCTCTTGACCTATCTGCACTATCCTTGTATTTCTGATTACTTTGCTCCAATTTATGTTTCACTTCCTCATGCAATGTATTCATAAACTCAACAAACTTTTCTCCTTCATCACTTCTGTTCTCTTCTCCAGTAATATCTCTCAAGTATGATATACCTCTCAGTTTTGTGTCATTAACAATCTCAAAAGGTGTCTTTCGAGTACTTCTATTCACTGAACTATTATATGCAAACTTTGCATGTGCCAATACCAAATCCCAATTAGTCGGTGTGTCTCTAACTAAGCATCTCAACAAGTTACCCAAACTTCTATTTACAACCTCTATTTGTCCACCAGTCTGTGGATGAAATGTAGAATAATACTTCAACTCGGTGTCCAACTTCTTCCAAAGCATTTTCGAAAAATAGCTAACAAAATTACTGTCTCGGTCTGAGATGATACTCCTCAGTAATCCATGCAATCTAACAGTCTCCTTAAAGAAAAGATCTTTTATATGTGCCGCATATAATGTTTTTCAACATGGGATGAAATGTGTCATCTTGGAAAATCTATCCACAAAAAAAAAAATGAAATCATTACCTCTTACTATCCTCAGAAGCCAAGAACAAAATCCATGCTAATATCACTCCAAGGTTTCTCAAGAATAGAGATCGGTGTATACAATCCAGTATTCTGAATTACTCCTTTTGCAACTTGACAAGCTCCACAACTTTTCACAAATTTCTGAACATCCTTATACAACTGAGGCCAAAAATACCCTTCCTTAAGTAAACTTAATGTCTTATCAATTCCAAAATGTCCAACCAAACCATTACTATATTTTTCTTTGATCAAATTAGTTCTCATTGATCCTCTCGGTATACATAACTGAATACCTTTGAATAATACATCTTCTTGAATGAAATAGTCTTCATACTTACTTGGTTGATTTGGAATAGGTGCTCTACACATTCTCCATGGCTCAGAAAAATCAGGGTCATATCCATACAAATACCTCATATCATCAAAACCAAGAACCCCAGTTCTCATTTCAGTCAACAAAGGTCTTCTTCTACTCAATTCATCAACAACTTGGTTAGAAACTCCACTCTTATGCTTTATCAAAAATGTGAAACTCTGCAAATACTCTACCCATTTCATATGTCTCTGATTCAACTTATTCTGACTACCCAAATATTGTAAAGCCTTATGATCAGTATATAACACAAATTTACTTGACACCAAATAATATCTCCATTTCTTTAGAGCTTGAACAATAGCATAAAATTCCTGATCATAGGCATAATATTTCCTTTTAGCATCATTCAATGTTTCACTAAAGAAAGCAACAGGTTTACCTTCTTAAGTCAACATAGCTCCTATTTCACTTCCACTTGCATCACATCAACTTGAAATACCTTATTGAAATCAGGTAAGGCTAACATAAGTAATTCAACAACCTTTTGTTTCAAAGTCTCAAAACTTTTATCAGCTCCATGTGTCCATTTGAATTCTCTTTTGTCTCCTCTTATTGTCTCAGTCATAGCATTACAAATAGAACTAAAATTTTTGATAAATTTTTTGTAAAAAATTGCCAATCCATGAAATGATCTTACCTCACTAGCATTCTCAGGTGTAGGCCAACTACGTATAGCTTCAAATTTCTCAGGATCCATCTTCAAACCATCAACTGAAATCACAAAACCTAAATACACAAGTTCTTCTTTCATGAAAGAACACTTTTTAAAATTAATCAACAAATTTTCCTCTTTCACTCTCTACAACACTTGTCTTATATGCATCAAATGCTCTTCTATAGTCTTACTAAATATCTAAATATCATCCAAGTATATAATTACACATTTATTCAAGAATTTCTTCAAAACTTCATTCATTAGCCTCATAAATGTACCTGGTGCATTAGTTAAACCAAAGGGCACAACTAACCACTCATACAAACCTTCTTTTGTCTTGAAAGCAGTCTTCCATTCATCACCTTCTCTGATTTTGATTTGATGATATCCACTCTTCAAATAATTTTTGGTAAAATATTCTGCTCGACTCAGATAATCCATTATATCATCCATCCTTGGTATAGGAAATCTATACTTAACCGTTATCTTGTTAATAGCTCTTGAATCAATGCACATTCACCACTCCCCATTCTTCTTAGGTGCTAAGACTTTTGGTACTGCACATGGACTCAAACTTTCTCTGATCAAACCCTTGTTCAACAACTCTTGAACTTGTTGGCTGAGTTCCTCATTCTCGGTCGGTGTCAATCGGTGTAGTTCCTTGTCTGGCAAACTAGCTCCAGGAATCAAATCCATACAATGACTAATATCTCTTATCAGCGGAAAGCCACTAGGTACATTATATGAAATGATCTCCTTGTACTCGATGAGCAATTTCTCAACTTCTTTAGGAACTTTATCTTCTGTGTTCTTAATCAGTTTCTTATGAATCAAAACATAACATATATCATTCATTTTCAAATCCTTAACAAACTATCTACCTTCCATCAAACAAAATTTTACAGATGTACGTATCTCACCAATAGATTCTTCAACCAAAGGTAACAATATTTTCTTCTTACCATTAAATCGAATAGTATATTTGTTCACTCTCCCATCATGTATATCATGTCTCATATTTCCAAGGTCTACCCAACAAAATATGACAATAATCCATAGGAATAATATCACACAACACCTTATAATAATACTTTCCAATTTTCAAATTTACAAAACATTGTTCACTCACCATTAAGGTATGCTCATCCTTAATCCATGAAATCTGATAGGGCTTAATGTGCTTCATTATTTCTAATTGTAACTTTGTGACCATCTCCTCCTATGCCATATTCTTTGAGCTTCCACTATCAACAATTACCTTCCACACTTTGTCTGCAACTCTGCATCTGGTCTTGAATAAACTTTTCTTTATAGGATCTTGCTTTTTGCTCCATAATATTCTTCTCACCATTAGGTTTCCTTCCTTCTCAGATTCATTCTATGAGTCTTCTTGCACCAAAGCATTTCTTCTACTACCAACTTTCTTGCTTGCATGTGTACACTCAAAAGATCTATGTCCTTCACCACAATTGTAACAAGTTCCTTTGAACCCTCTTCTACTATATCCACCTTGGGAGTAGTTGCCTCTTTCGTGGAATGAACTTCCACCTTTCCAACTGGTCTTACCTTTGTCTTGATGTGTGTCTTGTTTTGTTTTGTTTTGTCTTGATCAGATCTATTATTTTCACAATAAGATCTTCTTATTCCTCTAGGGAATCTACCTCCTCTTCCTCTTTGCCTTTGCTCATATCTTTTGTTCAATTTCTCCTCAGCTTTTAGGGAAAACTGATATGCCTCTTCAATGCTTTCCATTTTTACCAAGCTGATATCATCTTGTATAGAACTTCTTAATCCATTCAGATATCTTGCTATCCTTTCCTCTATCCTTTCCTCTTCATCTTAAACATGTCTAGATCTGTTGTCTAATCTGTAAAATTCCTTGGTGTAATATTTTATCAAGCTATCTTTCTACTTCAAACTTTGCACTCTCCTAACCAGGTTAATCTGGTAATCACAAGGTAGAAAATTTCCTTTCAATTTGTTTATCATCTTATCCCATACCTTGATCTTGTCTTTACCCTTCTTCTTTCGATCCAATTGTAGATGCTCCCACCACAAGGATGCATGACCTTTCAACTTTGTACTTGTAATATTCACCTTTTTCTCCTCTAATACTTTCTCATACTCAAATTATTTCTCCATCTTGGTTATCCAGCCTATCAACTCATCAGAATCCAACTTTCCACTATACTAAGGAGGATTAAACTGAGGTGTGGACTTCAATCTTGTCAATGCTCGCAGGAATCTCTCTTCTTCCAGATCCATCACAGGTACATGTGCGGCTTCTCCTTGCACTTCTTCAACTTCATCATCACTAACATATTCAAGATGTCTTCCTTTGCAATTGGTTGTCTCAACAACTTCCAATCTTGCAGTAATCTTTCTTAGCATATCAGCTAGACCTAGATTTGCATTTACTCTCCCACGAACCATCTTGAAACCCTCTGCAATTGTAGGTCATATCGCAATCTGCTACCCTACAAAAAATATCGCTAGGGTTCATAAGAAGGAACCTTAGATCTAACCTTCGCTCTGATACCACCGTTAGGCAAGGAGGGTAGAGACAACCAGGGATAAAGGCACTCCCAACTATCCAACCAAATTGCAAAAAAACTTGAAAGAAACAACACAGAAAGGGAGAGAAAGCAAGCTAAATATTATTATTATTATTTCCTCAAACATCATACATGTTGGGCTATAAGGCCTTCCCAGTTTCAGCCATATACATTTATAGCATTTATAGAATTATCTTCATACATAAGATGTCACAAACCTGCGATCCAAATCTTCTATTCCAACCCTTTTCCAGAACTATTTCCAGTAATCTAAGAACATAAATAAAATATATACAAGAGTGGCACAAAAGAGGTTTGCACCAAAGATCCTAAAGATCGAATATAGGAAACAACAAAGACCTACATTTAGGTCCAAATGCATCCCAATGAGAGACCACAACTTTAATTACACTACAAAAATTAAATGCATACGTCGGCCAGAAGATCCAACGTCTGAAAACCAACTCGGTGAGAAAGACTATCGAGCGCAGAGACTAGTCGGTGAAAACCATCGCGCAGCCAAGAACAACCACTGAGACCCCATCAGTGAAGCCAACCAAAACAAGTAACCGAGCCTGAGCGGTGAAACAACAAACCTTTATTCAACCAAGCAATTCAGTTACTGAGTACTTTACCGAGAAGTCTCCAACAAGCTACCAAACCAAAACAAACATATTTTTGGTTGATACATGATTACCAAGAATCCAAGATGCTCTTGCATCATAACAAGTAAAGCATTCACACAATGTAGACTCAAGACAATTTTTTTCCCATGGAAACACTTTTTAGAGGGAGAAAACCACATGTGAGATGAAACCCACAAATTTCACTAGTGCACCAAAAAAAATTGCCTTGTTAGGAGAAGTTACAAACACCCTGTTAAGGGTATACCCGGTTAAGAGTATTTTAGCCTAGTTAAAATCTAATACAAGTCTTGTTAACAACTACACTATTAAGATATTTCAAACTCCTTCTAAGAGTAACCTAGTTAAAGGATTTACACTTCAGATCCTGTTAAATATCATGCTCACCCTATTAGGAGTGACCTAGTTAAAGAATTTTACTTTCAAACATATCAGGGCTTGCCTTGAGATAGACCCAAGTGTGACTGA
The DNA here is from genome assembly GCA_018584345.1 of Thuja plicata. Lineage (NCBI taxonomy): Eukaryota > Viridiplantae > Streptophyta > Pinopsida > Cupressales > Cupressaceae > Thuja > Thuja plicata. Next base: position 5,406,946 of record MU225099.1, on the reverse strand, counting down.
TTTGATTATGACCTTCCTTTCTGACAGATCCACTTTAGTTCTAATCAAATCACTGCCTTAGGCATCCAAAAACTTCACACGATCACCAATAGCTATTGCAATGCCAAAAAACTACAACCATAATTCACAAATTCATCCTTCTTTCAAAAACTTTATCACAGTCAACCTTTTGCCCTAAAATGTTTTACCCACCAACATAAAAATCAAATCTGATCATGTCATAATGCATTGGTCAACTCAATAAATTAAATACAACATTAATTAGGTCGCAAACAATCTCTTACAAACATTAAATAAACCGGGGAACCAATCTAACCAAACTTATATCTTCAATAACTTTCTCAAATATCCAAATTAACTGATGTGATCATAGATTTAGATAGATATACCTCTATAGATTTTATATGTATGATCGCACACCTTAAATTGATCTCAAACGCCAGATCTGGTTATTTGTTCCTTGTATTCTGTCTTTTGCCCACTTGACTAAACACTTAGTCAATTCATCAATTAGATCTTCAACACCGTCGATAAAATTGATCTCTAGCCTCCAATACATCATGTTGCCAGAAATGACAACATGAAAATACATTATCATGACCAAAAATCATATCATCTTCACCAAATGCTAACTTTGGCATTGATGACAACACTTAGAAGAATTTTCTGCTAAGTGTCTAATCTACCGCGGAATGGAAAAATACATTACATTGCAAAGCAGTAAACTAATTCCCGATAGCTCAAAAGCTCCCCCTAGGAATCTACAATCATGTATACTACTCGCCTTAGCTATTACATGTACATTTTTAATGAACTTAGCCAAATTGTAGTTTAAGTACATCATTACATTCACTCCCCCTTTGACAAAAATGACAAAGGTATGACAAAAAGTGTCAAAAAATTATTGATATAAGAGGAGTAACACCTAGTTACATTTTACTGAAGACATCATTGAAATTAACCTTCAAAATTTGTAGATCATTGTTCTAATTTTTTAGTAGAATCTCCATAGATGCAATCTGACCACTGAGCAAAAATGCTAATTCCTCAAGTCTATCTTTTGTGCACACATCGGGAAACGTCAAAGTCTTCCAATCTTCCTTTACACCTTGTTGCAAAATTTCTAACTTTGGGATCAGAAAACTCTATAATTCCAGCAAGTTAGGAATTCTCTTGTTAACCTCATCCCTGTTGGACTTAAACTTATTGTTAGTGTTGCTAACCTTCCCACCAAATGCAGTAGTTGATTCATGTATAGGATCAAAATTGGCAACAAGTAATCTAAGCACCTGCTGAGCTTCACATTTTTCTCTTTCCAAGTCTTTCAAAAATTGAGAGAAATCAGAGATAGACTTTAGAATCTTACCACCTTCAGTCATGCATCCTTCAACCGATTAACAACCAATGTAAGAGTTTTATTGTTGGTAACAATTGAATATGTCAATTTCTCTGATCTCTTCTTCTCATACACTTTCTCTGCCCTAAAAATGGTTGTATCTTATAAAATTTTCATCTCATCTCCATTTGTAGCAACCAAATGAGCTAACTGCTCTATAGGTGTATCTTTCTCATCATACTTAACATTACTTAATTTTTCTCAAAAACAAATCTCTGGCAGTGAGTATACTTGGACTTCTTGTTGCATTTTTCCTTTGACTTGATTGCCACAACAAAGTCTATCATCTCTTTGGGGCTCATTGTGCTCAAGTCAATATGTCCCTTAATTGATAGATCATTGTCAATATTCATTTTGGACTGTGTGGGAGGAGGGGCCATGCCTTCACTTTGTTCCTTTTAAGTATTTTCCTCCACATTGGCATGTTTTCCTTGAGTATCACCATCTTTTACTTACTTTGCCTTCTCTTTCTCTTGTTGTTTCTCATCAGTAGAACCTTTCTCTTGAATGTCATCAAACATAGCATAACTAGTACCTATGCTTAATGGTTATTCTTCCTTTTATGTCTCAGGTTCTTTTTGGCATTCTTGTGTGTCCATTTTCTCATCATGTACCTCCACGATAGGGATGTCTCCCATATTGTCCATTCCATCTATGAGTTCAACAAGTGTGACTTGTACACCGTCAACTATAAATCCTTTAGCATTCTGAGTTACCACTGGATCAATCTTCATATCTTTTGTTGATTCGTCTTGAACATTCATGGAAGTTCCTTCTGTTGATGACAATTATTCAATTGTGTATTGTCACTGATGTTTACACAAGTATAGTGATGTTTACACAAATTTCTAATCCTATCCGAGCACAGTTAGTTCATGCCAAGCACTCTTGGGCATTGAAAAGGACCAAAGTGATTTTCAGTTCTAACCGAGTTCACTCGGGCATTACAGTGTTGGTCGGGCATTGAAGGATTTCAGTGTTGACAGAGTTAAACAGTTAGTGTCAACCGACTAACAATAGTTTATATTTTATGGATAATTGGTTATATACAGCTGACAAACATGAGTTTTATTATTTATTTGGAAGGATATTAAGGCTGACTTGACAAGGCTTATCATATATATATATATATATATAAGGCCAAGTTTGGATTGAATATGGTGGTGGTATGCAAAAAAGATATGTGTTTATGATACGAAGCATGAAGGCGAAATCAGATGGAATTCTGATTGAGGATAGAACACACAGAGCTGCAATAGAATATACGATCCACGAGGATCAAGTAATCAACTATAGAATAGAGATATGAATCAGAAAAGATAGTTTCTTATCAAAACAGGTCAATCCATTGTTGCTTTCTAACAATTGTAGCAGTGATCAAAATCTCTTAACAGAGTAGACTAAACAGTCTTTCATAAATCCTCTCACAAGGTGACATTTCTACATTGAAGTGTTTGAAGACCTCTCATAAGGCCACTCCTTACAGAGTGATTAAATCCTCTAATAGGGTAACACCTAACAGTGTGTTATTGTAACCTTTAACGGAGTTGGCTCCTAACAGGGCTCACTTCAGAAGAGTGAAAAACAATGACTAATTGCAATTGGTGGTTTTTACCATATTGGGTTTCCACGTTAAATCTTGGTGTTATCTGTGTACATATTATTTGCTTTATGGTTTATATTTCTATAATTAATAACTAGAGGATAATCACAGTTAATATCTTAAGATTTTCTATGTTAACCAAGTGATAGTAGAATATCCGTGTTAACCGAGCAACAGTGAAAAATTTGTTTAAGACATCTAAGGGACTTGGATTTGTTTTTGTGGTAATTGATTCACCCCTCCCATCTCAGTTACTCAACTCATTTCCAACAATTGGTATCAGAGCTACAAGTGCTTATAGGGAAGGTTTCAAGGCCTAAGCTAAAGATCAGAGATGTCTTATAGAAGAGAGATCTTGAAGCTTAACAAAGACAATTTTGTTGCATGAAAAGATTTAATGAAGCTACATCTATCTACCATTGGAGATACTGGTTTGCGATTCTTGGACCATAGGTATGTGGAACCCCCGAGACCTTTGACTGTGGGCCAGATGATAGACATGAAGCATCACAACATAATGATGATTGATATAGCCTTTTCACTCAGCTATTCCATGTTTGATGAAGTCAAGGACTACCCTACTACCTTTGATATATGGAACAAACTGCATGATATTCATGGAGGAGACGTCAATGTAAAGAGAGCCAAAGAAGAAAGTCTCCGAGGTCAATTTTATTAGATGAAAATGAAAGAAGGAGAGGACATTAAAAAATATAGTGAAAGAATCAAGAAAAGTGTCAGTGCCATGAGAGCTGCCGATGGAGTAATTTAAGACACAACAATGGTTAGTAAAGTATTAAGGACTTTACTTCCTATCTATGCAATTAGAGTTTTAGCTATTCAAGAGATGAGACACAGTAATGGTATAACCCTAGATGGATTGGTTGGAAGACTTACAACCTTTGAGTTGGATAACTTTGAAAATTACTCTCCTAATCATAGCAATCTTGAGTAAGCATTCAAAGCTAAATTAAACCTTGGAAAGATGAAAGGAAAACAGATTGATAGTGACAGTGATGATGAAGGTTTGGAAATCATTGAAGCATTACTTTCAAAGAGAGCTGAAAAAGGAAAAGGACAATACAAAGGGAAAATACCACTTATTTCCTTTTCATGTGATGAAGTTGGTCACATTGCTGCTAAATGTCCAAACAAGGAATACAAAGGTGAGAAGAAGTACAACAAGTATAAAGGCAAGAAAGATTTCAAAAGCTACAAAGACAAAGGTAAGAAATCTTGTTACATTGCTAAAGATTATGATAGTGATGAAGATGCAGATGAAGATGAAATGGTTTATATTTCTATTAAGGATGAGTTAGATAATGAAGATAATAAAAAGACATCACTATATTCTCATATTAGCAAGAATGAAACTTGGATAATTGATAATGGTTGTTATCACCACATGAGTGGTGATAAAACCAAATTTGAACATCTTGAGAACTATGATGGTGGGAGTGTCAGTTTTGGGAATGACGAACCCTGCTATGTGAAAGGTAAAGGTTGTATTACTTTAACATAAGGAATCAAATGTGATAATGCTTATTCGGTTGAAGGAATAAGGCACAATATACTAAGTGTGGCATAGCTGAATAACATTGGTTTCAAGGTAGAATTCATGAATGGTAAGGCCAAGCTCCTGGATGGTAAGGGAAACCTAGTTGGAACTGGAAGACAAATAAAAGGTAATCTATTTTATCTTGATCTCAATGAAATTTCATGCTTTATTGCACAAGTTGAAGAAAGCTGGTCATGGTATAAAAGGTTATGTCATGTGAACTTTGATAACCTGGTTAACATAAGAAAGAACAAGAGAGTAAGAGGAATTCCTATTATGAAGAAGCCTGAATTAGAAATATGCAAACAATGTCAAATTGGGAAGATGGGAAAAACTAGCTTCAAGAGAAAGAATTACAATACAAAAGAAGTTTTGGAGTTGGTACATACTGATTTATGTGGACCAATTGGAACAATAAGCTACACAGGTAAGAAGTATTTCATTCTATTTGTTGATGATCATTCCAGAATGATGTCTGTTATGTTTATCAAAGAAAAATTAGAAGCTTTTCATAAATTCAAATGGTACCTTGCTAGAATTGAAAAAGAAACAGGAAAGAAACTTAAATGCCTAAGATCTGACACAGGAGGAGAATTCATTTCTAATGAATTCAATGAATTCTGCAATGAAAGAGGAATCAAAAGACAAGTATTTATCCCAGGTAATCCACAACAGAATGGTATAGCAGAAAGAAGGAACAAATCCATTATGGATTGTGCAAGAACCTTGATGATTGAAAAGAATGTTGCTACCAAATACTGGGAGGAAGCCATTAGCACTGCAATTCACACCTTGAACTGAGTTCAACTAAAGAAAGGTACTGAGAAGACACCTTTTGAATTATGGTATGGCTATAAACCTAATGTTCGTTATTTCAAAGTTTTTGGAAGTAAATGTTACATCTTGAAGGAAGCAAGAAATGGAAAATTTGATGTAAAAAGTGATGAGGGTATATTTCTAGGCTACTCCTGTAAAATAAAAGCATATAAATGCTTGAATCTTTCTACTCATAAAGTCATAGAAAGTGTGCATGTGAGTATTGATGAATTTGCAGAAAGAGGTGAAGAACAGAGCAATAAAGAGCTTGAGGATTACAAAAAATTTGTATATTATGAACCTGATACTATACCTAAGAAACAAGCAATGGTAATTGGACAACATCCCTGTCAACCACTGAATTCATCTACACAAACTCAAACAGTTCAACTTGAGTTGCAACCCGAGTTGCTGGTAGAGGAAACCGAGTCATAGATTGAAGAGACCAAGTCATAGATAGAGGGAACTAAGTCACATACAAAGGCACCCGAATCTTAGACAAAGGAGCCCGAGTCTCCTGATGGTTTCTTTTCTTGCTGATGTATGAAATGCTCAAAATAAGCTTTCTCTATCTGTCCCACCACTGATCAAAGCAAGATACAGATACAACAGAAACATGGTTTTAAAACCCTCTGCACTTTGAGTTCCACAAAATTGGGTGGGATAACCCTCCTGAATTAGAATAGAAAAATCACAATGCTATTCTAGCGGATAAATTGGAATTACAGATACCAACCTCTGTAATATTTATTTGACAGATTAAAACATAATGACAAAGATTCATTTTAATAGTGATAGTCCCTTATCCAAATTCAAAATAGACCAATGCTTTATCCTAGGGTATGGAGTCACTCTGGATTTTCATAACCATCTAGTATAAACATAAACCTAAAAACAAAGACATATCTGAATAGATAATAGATATACCTTATACATCTATCCTTACATTTATATGAAAATAATCATCAGATTCATTAAACATCCCAAGTTTTACTGAAATAAACCTAAGGAAATTAAATCTATCCTTGAAAGATACCCCAAGAAAACTTCAAAATCTGCCTGATAGACACATAATTTGAATGATCCTTGATCACCCCAAATTAAACAAAACTTAGAACATAATAATAAAGATGAATACTCCTCATAAAATCAGAAAACTATTGATGATTTCTTATTTGTATTCATATTAGAGAATTGTTACATTCAACATGACTTTCAAAACCCTCTTTAAATATATTGGTCTTCAACCAAAGCTTACATAATTGAATTGTTTTCCAAAATGAAAAAAACTGACTATCCTTTTCCCAGTAGTCTTGGAATCCTTTTATAACTAAGGATGCAACAAGCTTAGGACTTCCTGGGAAAAGATTTACAAAATCTTGCAACAACTTCAGAAATAACAAACTAACAACATTGTCAAAAGAATACAGGTGACACAAAATATGCAAAGTTCAAACATAATTAGTTGTTGCCTTTGAAAATATCTTTCTATCCTTTAAGCTTCACCTCCCATTTTTTCACCTTCTTGGCAGTGGGCCAATCAAAATTCTTTTCTTGTTCCATCTTTTCCATGACTTCATTCCACCTGGCATCCACAGTTGTCTTTGCCTCTGTGATAAACCTTGTCATATCTGTCTCAACCTTGAACAACTTGTCAATAATGCTATTGTAGTAACTAGCATCTGCATCTTTCTCAATATTATTTTTGACAATATCATCTTTTAATATCTCATCAAACTCATGTTCCCAATCTGACTGTAGCTTTAAAGTGCTATCATCATTATAAATCTTGGGAACTAGTGGGGAACATTGATCACCAAATAACTGCAACTTATTGTCTATCAGCTCATTCTTAAATTGAAGAAGGCATAGGTATCATTAAGACAACTTATCATTTCAATAGTATCAGATACTTTATCAGGAAAGTCATCACTGTATAAGATGGTTGTTTTCAATTTATCCATCACTCTGGCTTTTCCTGACCAAAACTTGAAAGTTGGCTCAAGAAATGTTATAGCTTCCACCACTATCTTAGAAGCTTCCTGTAGCACTACATATAATTTATGTATCATTTCAGTTTTTTGATTCAAAACATTCATTGTATGTTGCAAGATGGTAAGGATGATTGGAACTGCACTGTCCATTTTTAGCTCTAAGGTCTTCTCTGTTCTACCCTTTTTCGGTGCTGACTCTTCTTCTGTCTGAGTTGCTTCCTCTATTTTTTCTCTTTCAACCTCCTGAGAAATTTCCACTGTTCTCTTTTTATCCAACTCCTTCTTCAAGTTATTTATTTCTTCCTCCAAAGTATAATTGTGCACCTTAACTTCTTCATGTTTCTTGGCCAAAGCCATCATCTGACCAAAAGTTTTCTCATATCTTTTAGATAGGTCTTCTATTTTTGCCAAGTTCATAAAAGATACTTGGGTCATCAGCTGAGAAATCTCAGTATCACTGGTATTCTAGAGGTTCCATATCATCCTATCTGTCCTTTTTTCTTCTCTAATATTCAAAACTAGAGGCTTGTGTGTAGTAGGAGCAAGGGACTAAAGAGCCAGAGTTTTAGATTTAGGATCAAACCCTAATGCTTTTAGTACATCACCTATATCAAACTCTATTTTAAACATAGGATTTTCTTGCCTTATGATTTGGTCAATGATGAAAGTGGACTACAAATCCTAGTTAGGCATCAATAGCATTCTACTGTTCTGTACCAAGATTCTTGTCTATTCCAAAGTGATTATTTGACTCTCAGGGTCATATTCCTGAATTGTTTTTGTGATTTCTTCATTCTTTTCCTCTTGTCCTTCTTCCGCTATCAAGTTCTGCCTCAAATTCTGTTGCTTCAATTTTATAAGGAAGCTTTTGAGATCTTCTGATTTGATGAAATCATCATAATTGATGAACTCATTTTCCATCATGACCCTTTCATCTATTTCTGCATTTAAAAGCAGTTCATTGTCTCCACAGGCTTCATCCTCTAACCTTTTCTGAAATTGTTTCCTTATCCTTCTGAAATACTTGCCATGTTCTTTGACTACTACCTTGTCCATACTCCTCTTATCCTGCACCATTCCGTGCTCTGTTTTCTATTTCTTTCTAGGTGGTTCCCTAGCAGAAGTGGCCTCTTCCCCAGCTTCCTCCTCCTCTTCCTGGGGATGCTCTGACTTTTCCAAATGTTCATCATCATGCAAAGCTACTATATGGGGAGACCCCTGAGACTGTGTATCTTTTGCATCAAAATTTGTCACTCATTCCATCAAATGGTCATATGACTCTAACATTTTATCAATCCTCTGCAAATAAGAAATATCAGGAAAGAAACCAGAAAAAGAACTATCAGATTCCTTCCACTCAGCTTCAACTCTTATTAAGTCCTTCCATTTTCTTCTCCTTTCTTGGACTTCAAATTTATTTATCCTATATCTTACCACATCCTCCTCATCCAAAGGTTCATGGTCCCTCACCTGTTTCCAAGGAGTTAACTTTTTAGAGCTATCTTAAGGAACTGTTCTGGATCACAGAACCTTGATACTGTGGTGTATAGCCTATATTGCTTTTAAAAGCCATTAATATGTTCAAAAGATTTCTTACCTATATAAAAACTATGTCCCACCCATAACCTTGGGGTAAAAGTACCCTTTTTATGCCCTTCCAAATATTCTTTATCAACCCATGTTATCTGCAAAATAAATTCTAAGAAGGAAATTCTAAGTGGAACAAACAAAGGGAGAACATGGGGTGGCTATGAACAGGCATATACCCTAATGACTGTGAATTGATAAAAGAAAAAAAAATCCCCCCAGTTATGAGTAATAGACCAATTCTTTATGAAAGCTCATGGTCTCAACAACTTCTTCACATCAATTGATAATCTTTCCCTAGTTACCCGTAATGCATCTAAAATTGGATCAACAATCCAATTATGAAAACACAAAAAAGAGGAATCCTTAGAACCACTATCCCACACCTAAATCCATCTTTGTACCAGAATCTCAACCCCATATTTTAAATCAAATAATTGTAGTTCCTTATCCATAATATCTCTGTTGTAATATAGGATTAAGAACATCGAATGTGAATAATGCTTGAAAGAGGGAACTTGCATGTCCTGTTGTATTTGCACCAGTGTTGTATGTATGACTTCAAATACATATCCTACATAATAGAAATCAGTGTTAACCTCTAGATTCTCAATATCCATGGCCATCATTAACATGTAAGCAGGAGTAGTTGAATATGCATCAAAACCTAAAACTCTACTCAAACCATACACTGTACACCTGATGTAGTTGTGGAACATGGATAGATCAAAAGGAGGTTTCACATTTTATGGGACTGAAACCAAACTCCTATCTACCCTGGGCATGAACCTAGGCATTTCATGATTTTTTATCACTTTCTCCCTCTTCTCATAATCACTCTGGATTTTATCTAGGTCAATTTCAGTACAAATTGCACCTTGAATTTTGAAAACTTCAAAAACTGTCCTCCTGCTGATGGATACTAGGGCTTCCTTATTTTTATTCCTGATTACTCTAGCTACCAGACAATAATTCTTAGCTAGTTCTTTTATTAAATCAATATCAACATAAACATCAGGAACAATTAATTTTTCCATATTTGAATTCCATGGGTTGCAAATTGGGCTTGATTTAACCATATTGTTCCAGAAATAGTGAAACAGAGCATTACCAGAATAATTAAATGTGGTAGGATTCCTGCATTGGCACCATTTGTCAGTCCATTCCTCCCAATCTGCACTATTTGAATTAGAAGACCCTGGCAAGGGGTCTATTAATTCCTCTGAATACTTCTTTACTGTTGCTGTCTTCTTTCCAGTTCCCTTAGAAACTGCACTTGAAGTTGCTTAACTCATCTTTTCCTTTACAAATTTAATCTCAGATAAAACTTCTCTGCACTTTGCTCAGAAAATCATAAGGAAGAAAATTATAAGTGTATCAAATGAACACATAGCCAATCATACTTATAGCCCATCTCATCGATGTCTTGTCTCCATTACTACAACTTCTCACGCTTGCAGAAACAAGCCGTTAATTCCTGCAACTGGTGCAGCCATAAATTCAAACTTGCGTATCCTTGTTGTAAACAACTGTGTACTTTCTTCCCTGTTGTCACTAAAAAGTGGGCAAAGGATGCATGTCATGCTGTCGCACATTTTATGTCTAATCATACATTTAAAACTTTCATCACGAGTGAGCGACAAAAGCTTCACCTTCTATCTCTTCACAAACTCGCAGTGTTTTATTTCTTGATGCTTGGGACTTCGCGAGTGAGCGATGAGAATAGAACTAACTAAAAATTTATCTTATCACCCACCTGCATCATATCTCTAAATAGATCTTAACATCGGGTGAGTGAGAGACATCTCTTATTTTCTCAAGTCGCACATCCGCAACACTTTGTCTCACTATGCTTAAAACCTCGCGAGTGAGCGATGCAACACAAGTTATTTGAATTATACCCTGTCGCAGACTTGCAACAATCCTTTTAAGTGATTTTCCTCAACCTTCACAAATGGGTGATAGTTCATTTGAAATCAGACAAATTAACCACATCACTCACTCGTTGTCCATTTTTTGACAACCGCTTAACCTTAGTGAGTGAGCGATGATCACTACTTCTTTCATTCACACACTTGCGGCTTAAAAAAAATTAACCACAAAAATAGTGTGAGTGAGCGCCATTACAAAAACCCTCCTTGGTCACATACTCACTAAATCCAAATGCTTCATTGAATCATTCATCGCGTCTGAGCGATGACTAATCTTTTCTCCTTATTTTCTTCATTCGCACACTCGCCATGTCTTTTTGACTTGGCCCTTTATTACTTGTGAGTGCGCGGGGATTGAGTCACCTGTTCACACAAAGAAATACATTAGAATAAAAAACTGTGTGAATGAGCGATGACCCTAGGACCAACTCTTTTCACGTGCTCACGCGGAGAAAGACAGACATGAAAAATTTCTTGCGAGTAAGCGATTGACTTAAAACTTTTCAATGCTTGCGCAGTCGCGAGCTAAAAAGATCATGACTTAAAATGATCGCGATTGCATGATATATAATTCCTAGACCACTCGCTCACTTGTGAAGTTAAATATCGATAAGATAAAACCTCAGCGAGCACGCAATGAACAAAATCTTATCAACTCGCGCATTCGCCATTTGAAAATGTTTAACGACAAATACACTGTGACTGCGCGGTGAACCCTCTTGACCAGTTTGTCACTCACTCACATAGTTAAAACAACTTAAGGAATGAGTGTGAATGTGCGACTAACCTTGAAAAAGAATAACCTAAGGACTTAAAACAATTTGGACCCCCTTTTCACAAGAGATGAAAAGATTGGAACATAATTACGCAGGAAAAAAGGCCACTATTTAAAATTTGGAATTTTTTAGAATATAGTGCTAACATCTCCGACAGTGGAACCCGAGTATCAGATAGAAGAGAAGAACAAAAATTTTGAGCATGTTGAACCAAGTGGAACAAGCCCAAAATCAAGAAGGAAGGATCCTATACTTGCAAAATATGTCAGAAGGCATCATGCACCTGAACAAATAATTGGAGATCAGATAGAAGGTGTAATGACAATGAACAAAATTAAAGGTACATGTTTGCTTAGTGAAATTGAACCTGTAACTATTAAAGATGCATTGATTGATGAAATTTGGATCGAATCAATGAATGAAGAAATTGAGCAGATAGAAAAGAACAAAACCTGGAATCTTGTACCTAGACCAAAATATAAAAATGTGATTGGTACTAAGTGGGTTTTTAGAAACAAGATGAATGAAAAAGGAGAAGTTTCCAGAAACAAGGCAAGATTAGTATGTAAAGGATATGCTCAAGAAGAGGGTATTGATTATGGAGAAATTTTTTCTCCCATTGCAAGACTTGAAGGAGTCAGAACTCTTCTGGCATATGTTGCACACAAAGGATACAAGGTATATCAAATGGATGTAAAATCTACATTCCTGAATGAAATTCTCGAGGAAGAAGTCTATATTGAGAAACCTGAAGGCTTTGTAGATCCTAACAAAAGGAATATGGTTTGAAAATTACATAAAGAATTTTATGGACTGAAGCAAGCTCCTAGAGCCTGGTATGAAAGATTGCATGGTTACTTGATAAGCATTAGATTTCAGAGAACTAATGACAATAGTAGCTTGTATATCAAAGAAGGACCTCAAAACAAAATACTATTAGCAGAAATATTTGTTGATGATATATTGTTTACTGGATATGATGACTTATGGAAATCCTTCTCCGAAGCTATGAGTAAGGAATTTGAAATGTCTATGTTTGGTGAAATAAAATTCTTTGTTGGATTACAAGTTTATCACATGAAGGATGGTATCTACATTACCCAGTCTAAATACATCAAAGAGATACTAAAGAAATTTGGGATGGAAGACTCCAGACCAGTTGGAACACCTATGCCTACTGGACATAAGTTGACTAAGGATGATGACTCAAAGAAAGTAAACCAAACTACCTACAGATCCATGATTGGTAAATTGCAATATGTTGTTCACACTAGACCTGATATTACATTAGTAGTTGGTATTGTTACAAGGTTTTCAGCTAATCCTAGAGAGAATCATTTGATGACTATCAAAATGATTCTGACATATATTAAGGGTACTGAAGAGTATGGATTATGGTACAAGAAAGGAGGAAAATTTGATTTGAAGACTTTTACTGATGTTGATTGGGCAGGAAGTGTTGATGAAAGAAAAAGCACAAGTGGTGGAGCATTATTTCTTTGAAAGAGGTTAGTCTCCTAGACAAGAAAGAAAAAAAATTGCATTTCTCAGTCTACATCAGAAGTAGAGTATGTTGTTGTAGCAGTGAATTGTTCAAATATCATATGGTTCAAATAACTATTGTCAGGTATGAAGGTGGAAATCACAGAACCAATTATTATCTACTGTGACAACACCAGTGCTATTAACATTTCAAAGAACCCTGTGATGCATACTAAGACTAAACATATTGCAATAAAGTATCATTTCTTGAGGAAATTGGTTCAGGACAAGGAAGTAAGATTGGAATATGTGAATATTAAAGAACAAATTGCAGAAATATTCACAAAACCATTACCTAAGGATGCATTTTTGTATCTTAGAGGAAAGCTATGGGTAATTCCCCTAACTGAGGCTCACTAAAACATAGTTTAGTGATGCATCAACTGAGCTACATAACAGACTAAACATGTTGATGCAGATATTTAGAGCTTATTGCATATGAATAAGTACGAACAAGTACATTACAACTTCATTGGATATGTTAGTTGGTATCTTTGGCATTGGTTGTCAAAGAGGGAGAGATTACTGTATGTCATAAAGATTACGGATGGAGAGATTGATGACAGAGGGAGAACTTTATCAGAATTAAGCTAAAGAAATTAATAAAATTTTATGAGAATCAGAATGAAGCTAAGGACATTAATAAAAATTTCATTCCTATGACTATTGCTCTATAATTCTTTGTATTATGACATGTTGTGTTTCCATCAATGCCAAAGAGGGAGATTGTTGATGACAACTATTCAATTGTATATTGTCATTGATGTTTACACAAGTATAGTGATTTTTACGCAAATGTCTAATCCTATCCGAGCACAGTCAGTTCATGCCAAGCACTCTCAGGCATTGAAGAGGACCAAAGTGATTTTCAGTTCTAACCAAGTTCACTCATGCATTACAGTGTTGGTCGAGCATTGAAGGATTTCAGTGTTGACCGAGTTAAACAGTTAGTGTCAACCGACTAACAGTAGTTTATATTTTATGGATAATTGGTTATATGTAGCCGACAAACATGAGTTTTATTATTTATTTAGAAGGATATTAAGGCTGACTTGACAAGGCTTATCATTTATATATAACATCAAGTTTGGATTGAATATGGTGGTGGTATGCGAAAAAGATGTGTTTATGATATGAAGAGTGAAGGCAAAATCAGATGGAATTTTGATTGAGGACAGAACACACAAAGCTGCAACAAAATATCTAATTAGTGAGGATCAGGTAATCAACTATATTATAGAGATATGAATAAGAAAAGACAGTTGCTTATCAAAATAGGTCAATCCATTATTGCTTTCTAATAATTGTAGCAGTGATCAAAATCTCTTAACAGAGTAGACTTAACAGTCTTTTATAAATCCTCTCACAAGGTGACATTTCTACATTGAAGTGTTTGAAGACCTCTCACAAGGACACTCCTTACAGGGTGATTAGATCCTCTAATAGGGACACACCTAACAGTGTGTTATTGTAACCTTTAATAGGGTTGGCTCCTAACAGGGCTCACTTCAGAAGAGTGAAAAATAGTGACTAGTTGCAATTGGTGGGTTTTCCCATATTGGGTTTCCATGTTAAATCTTGGTGTTAGCTGTGGTCATGTTATTTGCTTTATGGTTTATGTTTATGCAATTAATAACTAAAGGATAATCACAGTTAATATCTTAAGGTTTGCTATGTTAACCGAGTGACAATAGAATATCTATGTTAACCAAGCAACAATGACAAATTTGTTTAAGAAATCTAAGGGACTTGGATTTGTTTTTGTGGTAACTGATTCACCCCTCCCCTCTAAGTTACTCAACTCATTTCCAACACCTTCACCCTCATCTTTATCTAGACCCAAATATTTTCTCAAAATTTCCTTTGTCTCATCCTTTATCGATTGAGTCTCCCCAATCATAAGTTGTGTAACCGTTATTCTTGTTATGAGTAGAGGTATCACCTTTTTTTCCTTGTTATCTATCTCTTCCTCTAAATAATTAGGCATTAGGCTCAACAAAACATACTTCACCAACTCTTTGTCCCTTGCAAGTGCACCCTTCCATCTTGCATCAATTTTACCATATAATGTTGCAGGAATTTGACCTTGCAATTCAATAGGTTCTTTTCCCAACTTGTGCATGCTAAAAATTACAACATCTTCAATCAAATTATGATCTTGTTCATTGACCTTGCCATATAAATTCCTTACACCAACTAACACACCCACTTCTTTACTCTAAGCACTATATTTTCAAGAGAGATAAAATTTCCAAAATCAACTTTGATAGATTCAAATTCAACGGATTTAGTGGTGGGAGAACATACCACTTTGGATCCCTTGCCTCTAGCCTTTAGTTCCTTTTTCTCTTTCTATGATTTTGTACTCTTACTATCTTCATCAACAACTTTCTTGGCTCTTTGTGCCTTTTCTTTCTTTCTTTTTCCTGTCACCTTTTCAGTGCTTGGTGTCTCTTTAACTATTTTAGCCTTAGGCTTAGCACTCTGTTATAGTTTCTTCTGTGTTATGATAGGAGGAGAAGGTTTCTCCTTCTTCACTTTTGCTACACTTCTAGTTTATCAACCGGTTGGGGCACTACCAGTTGCACCAAAAAATTCAACTCCATCTACATCTCTAGTTGTACCAGATGTAATTGCTTTCTCTGCAACATGCTTTGTCCTTGCTTTCTCTATTTTCTCCATAGTGAAACCTTTATGAGTCATGAAATTTTCAACATATTTTCTCACTTTTTTCTCAATGACTAGTTCCATTAAGTCTTTGTGCACTTTAAGTGATTTTTGCTCATAAGTTCCAAACCTTGGAGTCTTAGGATCTATCGGTTTAGCCAACAAGTTTTCTGCATAGATAGCTTGAATGTCTTCTTCAAATTCATAACCCATAGGCATCACCCATGAGGTCCTTGGATTATAGACATCGGGTACTCACATCACATGACTGGTGACAAGAGTAAGTTCATTAAACTTGATGTATTTGATGGTGGCATGGTAAGGTTTGGTAATAGTACACCTTGTTTGGTTAAAGGTAAAGGCACTATTTATTTAAATGGTAAGAGTAACACAGATGATGTTTATTATGTGGATGGTCTAACACATAATCTATTAAGTGTGTGTCAGCTAAATGATAAAGGTTATCGATTGGAGTTCAAAGGTGGTGTATGAAGAATAATTGCAAGATCTAGTGATGAGATTGCTACCAGTAGGCAGACTAGAGGTAATTTATTCCATCCGAATACTATTATGAATAGTTGTTTGGTTGAAAAGGTTGAAGATAGTTGGAAATGGAATAGAAGATTTTTTCATATAAAATTTGATAGTTTGATAAAAGTAAGCAAGACTAATGCAGTTAGAGGATTGCCTCAATTAGTCAAACCAGACAACATGATGTGTAAAGAATTCCAGCTGGTTAAGCTAACTAGTTCTACTTTCAAAAGATAATCTTTTCAATATGAAAGCATACTTGATTTGGCACGTACTGATCTTTGTGGGCTGATGAGACAAAGAAGTTATCTAGGTGAAAGATATTTCATACTATTTACTGATGACTATTCTAGAATGATGTTGGTAAATTTATTGAAGAATAATTCTGATGCATTCTATATATTCAAAGCATTTAGAGCACCAGTTGAGAAAGAATCATGCAAGAGTTTGAAATGTTTAAGATCTGATAGAGGAGGTGAGTTTACTTTTGTAGAATTTGTTAAGTAATGTGAAGACAGTGGAATCAAGAGACAAATGTCTGCACCAAGGACTCTACAATAGAATGGTGTTGCAGAGAGAAGGAATAAAAATATAGTGGATATTGCAAGGATGATGTTGATTCAAGGAGATGTACCGAAGATGTATTGGAGAGAAGCAATTAGTACTACTGTTTACACACTGAATCAAGTTTAAGTAAAGAAAGGAATGTATTAGACACCCTATGAGCTATGGTATGGTCACTCACCTAATGTTAAATATTTCAAATTCTTCGACAGTAGATGTTACATTAAGAGAGATGATTACACTAGAAAGTTTGTGTTAGTAATAACTGAGAGAGGGGGGGCGGTGAATCAGTGGCCTAAAAAATTAATCCTTAAATAAACCCTTCAAACTTAGTACCACAAATTATACCTCTAGTTGTCTTTAGTCCTATAAGATGAATATCTTGAAATACTTATATCAAATTACTTCTTGTCAAAATTCTTTGTAAACTTTCTTCTGTATGTTTACCGATAAGCAGTCTTTCTATTTACCAAAACACAGTAAATAACTAGTGTATACCGATCAATCCATATTTACTTAAGTGAAATTCAAAACAATAAAGTAATGACTCATAGCCACATAACACATGGATTTTTAACGTGGAAACCCTGTTAAGGGAAAAACCACTGGGACCGGTACCCAAATTTTCACTCTTCTAAAGTGAGCTCAGTTAAGAGCCAACCCTGTTAAAGGTTACAAACACACTGTTAGGTGTGAACTTGTTAGAGGATTTAAAAGATAGTTTGTCA
The DNA here is from genome assembly GCA_018584345.1 of Thuja plicata. Taxonomy (NCBI): domain Eukaryota; kingdom Viridiplantae; phylum Streptophyta; class Pinopsida; order Cupressales; family Cupressaceae; genus Thuja; species Thuja plicata. The sequence continues at coordinate 5,389,253 of MU225099.1, read as the reverse complement.
CTTAGTATCTGGAATCTAATGCTACCATCCTTGATCAAACACTCACTTGGCTTGTCAATAGGTATCAGGCATATCCAATGCTACTTTCTATGATCAAACTTTTTGATACTCCTTGGGATGTATCTCAATTACAAAAGACTTTTAAGTCCTTCTTGGTTAAGAGACTTGATGCTTCAATGGTTAAACTGAAACAATAAATTGATTTGTTCACATATACAACTTGAATTGTAGATTTTAAGATCTATTGTAAGTGCATTACCTTTCTGATCAATATTATCAACTCAATACCTTTGCTCCATACTGTTATTCTTTGTGATGCTATATCTCTGTTCATCGGTGTCTGTTGAATTTAGCTCTTTCCTCAGCTTGATTGATCAGGTCTGAATGAAGACTTTATTCTCCTTCAGAATCTCTTCAACATCTATTCTCTTGTCACTCCCCTTCACCACCTTCATAATGAATTAGGTTGTCTCTTTATAGACATGATATCACCGTTTCTAGGTTCTTGATTTTCTTGATCTTGGCATGATCCATAATTCTTGCCAATTAGATTTAAAGCAAAACTCCATTTTTATCTCGTTGAGATCTTATTGCCAATTGGACAAAAAATCTTTAAATCCTTTACTTATCTTTAGCTTTATCTTGTTGATTAAAGCAATGATAAGTATCAGTTAAGTCTATTTTTAGCTCTTGACAGCTAAGCATTTTTTCATTTGTGAGCTCTCTATTTTTTTGGTCAATACTTCAGTCTGTCATTGGTGATAACTAACTATTCCGTCGGTGTGACTTCATTTGTCTTCGAGATCTCAGTCTAATGGGAAACACTGTAATTATGTCTATCGGGTTACACTGTACTTTGCTCATCGGGAAACACTATGACTTTTCTCATCAGTAATGCTGTGCATTTTCTCATTGGGTAACACTATGACTTTTCTCTTTTACTCTGACCATCGGTGTGCACTCCATCAGTGTATACAGTCACTTTGTGAATACTTGACTTATATGCATTATTGATAGCATAGCCCCTAGTTCATCAGTTCCTTGAAGTCTTTAGCAATATGTCCATGACCATACAAATTATATCAAGTTGACATCAATGACAATACAATACATTAACTGATTTAATGTCTTGCATAAACTTTCTATGTCACTGTGATCATCAACTTAACATCTTCAAACATTCAATCAGTTTTAGTTCATCAATCTCTCCATTTGGCATTGATGGAAACACACTACATTAGCACACTATATTATTACTAATACAATATGAAATATAACAGTTGAAGTTCATCAAACTACCAATCTTATGTACTATAACTGATACAAATATCTGGTTCTCGGTAAGTTCATATAACTTAGATTTGATTCTTGCAACTTTCTCTCTGTCTTCAATCCCTTCACTGGATAGATGTAGAATCTTTCTTTTTCTGTTGTGATGTGTTCTTCTCTTGTGTCAAACTCTCTCCCTTTCACTGTTCTCTTTTCTTTTGATGTCTCTTGTCAGCAATTTTCTTTCCCTTTGTATGTACTCTCCCTTTCTGGTTACATCTCTCCCTCTAGATAAATGTGATGGATATAATCTCTCCCTAAGGTGATAATGGATATAATCTCTCCCTTTGACAGCAATGCCAAAAAAATATTTTGATAGTAATGCTAAACAAATCCTTTCTATCCATAATATACTCCTTGAATTTCCCAATCCATCAGTAATACAATAACTCTGGTGCTCGGAGTAGATAAATACCTTACTGTGTATAGATTTTTATTTGAATTCCATCTCTTTGCTTGCATCAACATGAATGATATTCTGATAACATGTAGGCTGATGTAGCCTTCTAGTCATTTTACTGACCAGTAGACAAGGGTCTGACCCCTAATCTCTTTCTCAAGTACTCAAATACATCCTTGGGCAGTGGCTTGGTGAAGATATCAGCTAATTGTTCCTTAGATTGCACATACTCAAGTATCACCTCCTTTGCTTGAACTTGTTCTCTCAAATAATGATACTTGATGGAAATATGCTTTGTCTTAGCATGCATGACTAGATTCTTGGAAATGTTTATTGCACTTGTATTATCACAATAGATAATTACTGGTTCAAAATTTTTCATATGCATACCTTCCAGTAACTGTTTGATCCATGCAATATTTGAGCAGTTTGCAGCAGCAACAACATACTCTGTTTCTGCAATAGATTGAGAGATGCCTCCTTGCTTCTTGCTGATCCATGTGACAAGTCTGTCACCCATAAAGAATGCTCCTCCAGTTGTGCTCTTTCGATCATCAATATTTCTAGCCCAATCAACATTGGTAAAGACCTTAAGTTCAAATTTGCCTTCTCTTCTATACCATAAGCCATATTCCTTGGTATTCTTCAAATATATTAGGATTATTTTCATAGCAATCATGTGTGATTCCCTGGGATTAGCAGAAAATCTTGTAACTATTCCTACTGCATGTGCAATATTTGGTCTAGCATGTACAACATACATGAGTTTTCCAATCATTGATCTGTACAAAGTCTAATTTACCTCTAATGAATTATCCTCCTTTGTCATCTTACATCCAATTTCCATTAGTGTTCCAACTGGTTTGGAATCTTCTATCTTGAATATTTTTAGCACTTCCTTGATGTATTTGGATTGTGTAATGAAAATACCTTCATCTTGTTGCATGATCTGTAGACCAAGAAATAACTTAATCTCTCCAAATGTAGACATCTTAAACTCTTTGCTCATTTCATTTGCAAATGATTTGCATAGCATATCATTGCCTCCAAATATGATGTCATCAACAAATATCCCAGCAATCAAAATGTTAGCATTAGTATCCTCCTTCAAATAAAGATTACTGTTTTCACCAGTTCTTACAAATTCAATACTTATGAGATAGGAATGAAGTCTTTCACACCAGGCTTAGAGTGCTCATTTCAATCCATACAAGGCTTTGTGTAATCTACATACCATGTTCATCTTGTCTGGATCAATAAACCCTTATGGTTGCTCAATGTATACCTCTTCTTCAAGTATTCTAGTTAGGAATGCAGACTTGACATCCATTTGGTATACCTTGAATCCTTTACATGCAACATAAGCAAGTAATATTCTCACTCCTTCTAGCCTAGAAATAGGTGCAAAGGTCTCTCCATATTCAATCCATTCCTCTTGTGCATACTAGTCTTGCTTTGTTTCTGGTGACTTCCTCCATTCTCATTTAGTTTATTCATGAATATCCATTTTGTACCGATGACATTCTTGTAATCTGGTCTCGATACAAGTCTCCATATCTTGTTTTTCTCAATCTTCTCAATTTCCTCATTCATAGCACTAATCCATTCATTATTATCAAGTGCATCATTGACAGATTTTGGCTCATAATCACAAATAAGACATCTTGTGTTTAGAGACTTACTTCTGGTTCTCATACTGACCTTCTTATCTCCTATGATCTAGTTCTGTGGATGGTTCCTTTTGACATATCTAGAAAGTACAGGTTCAATTATTTGTCTATCATCTTGATCATCATTTTGTCCTTCATTCTGATCTCCATCACTTGGTACATCATTTTGAGCAATATCCTAATTTTTGATATTTGTAGCCTGATGCTCGGGTGCAATAATTTGTTGCTTAGGAGCTATACAATGTTGCTCGGGTAGAGTTTCAGTTTATTCATTGTAGACAAACCTGTTGTAGTCCTCTGGTTCTTTTATGCTTTCCTTTTCATTCTTCTTTGCAAATTCATCTATCTTTACATTTGCACTTTCAACAGCTTTGTTAGAGGCTTTATTGAGACATTTATAAGCCTTGCTCTTGGTGGAATACCCTAGAAAGATTCCTTCATCACTTTTAGAGTCAAGCTTTCCATTTCTATCATCCTTTAAGATATAACATTGACTACCAAATTTTTTGAAGTAACTTACATTGGGTGTGTAACCATACCATAGCTCATAAGGTGTCTTCTTGGTGTCTTTCTTTAATTGTACTCTATTCAATGTGTAAACAACAGTACTGAAAACTTTCCTCCAGAAGATTTGGGTGATACCTTTCTCTATCATCAGTGTCCTTGCACAATCAACAATGGATCTGTTCCTTCTTTCAGCAATTCCATTTTGCTGTGGTATTCTCGGTGCAGAGACCTGTCTTTTGATTCCATGCTCATTACAAAAGTTAGTGAATTCATCTGAAATAAATTCCCCTCCTCTATCTGACCTTAATCATTTCAATTCCTTACCACTTTGTTTTTCTACCATTGCTTTGTACCATTTAAACATATTGAATGCTTCAGATTTATCTTTTAGAAATATCATTGTCATCATTCTAGAGTAATAATCAACAAAGAGAATAAAGTATCTATCACCATAATAACTCTTTGTCCTCATTGGTCCACATAGATCAGTATGGACCAATTCTAGAATGGCATCAAATGTTTGGGTTTTGCTTTTGAAACTAGATTTTGTCATCTTACCTTTTTGACAGTTTTTGCACATGATATTGTCTGGCTTAATCATCATTGGTAAGCCTCTTACATTTCTCTTTCTGATTATTTTTATCATGTTGTAAAAGTTTACATGACACAATATTTTGTGCCACAACCATATGTCTTCATTTCTATCCATTAAACAAGTGGTGTCAATATCATTCAGATAGAATAAGTTACCTTTTGTCTACTCACCGGTACCAATCAAACTTCCTGATTTATTGAAGATCTTTGCCTTCTTATTTTCAAATGCTACTCTATGAACTAAATTATTTAACTGATAAACATTCAATAGATTATAATTCAATCCTTTCTCCCAATAAGTATTTTCACATTTTATCAGGTTATTCAACATTATAGTTCCTTTACCTTCAACTAGACAAGGTGTGTCATTACCCATTCTTATTGAACCACCATTATAGTATTCAAAAGTCTCAAAATTTTGTTTGTGATCGGTCATATGGTGAGTGCAGCCACTATCGATGATCCAGACATCATTTTTGCTAATTTTAGATATGAGTGCAGTTTCTACATACCTTTCTTCATCATTATCTAAATCATCTTTTACTGCCACAAACACCATCTCGATGTCTTCATCAGATTCAGTGTCAGTATCTTCATCTTTGAATTTTGCTAGGTAGCTGGCCTTCTTTCCTTTGTCCTTGTAGTCTTAGATATCTCTTCTTTCTGATTGTCGATTGCTTCTATAATCAGCTCTGTCATACTTCTTTTCAAATGACCTGTCATTACTTCTATCATCTTTTCTTATGTTAGGACATCTTGCAACAAAGTGTCCAATCTCTTTACAATTAAAACAAACAAGTGGTAATTTACCTTTGTATTTACCTTTTCCTCTTTGCATTCTTCTAGCCATAAGTGCTTCAATTTCATCAAGATCTTCTTCTTCACTTTCACTATCACTATATTTTCTCATAGTGTGTTTATGACTTGATTTACTTATTCTTAAAGAAGATTTGAATGCACACTCTATGTTTGGTAAGACACTATTATCAAAGTTATTCATCTCAAATGAAATCAGTCTTCCAATCAAACTGTCTAGAGTAACATTGCTATTTTATACTGCTCTTATTTCTTGTATGGCAGATACTCTAATAGCATAAGTAGGCAGTAAGGTTCTTAGAATTTTACTTACCACTGTATCTTCATCTAGTACACCTCCAAATCCTCAGATAGGATTGAATACCTCTTTGATTCTTGTGTTGTACTGTGTGATGTTTTCACCTTCTTTCATTCTGAGATCATCAAAATTTCCTTTAAGGCTTTCTGCCTTGGCTCTCAGAATATTTTTATCACCACCATGTACAAGATTCAATTTGTCCCACATCGGCTTTGCAGTTGTGCATGCTTTGACATCTTCAAATTCAACATTGGAGAGTGAGGAAGAAATATTTATCATCATGCAGTTGTGCTCATGCTTCTCTCTCATTTGTTCAGCTGTGGGTGCTCCTGTGGGAAACACATATTCAGTATCTAATTATTGAGTAACATCATTTCCAATACTTGATAAGTGGAGTCTTATTCTACTTTGCCATGAAGCAAAGTTGTCTTTGTTCAACTTGGGCACATCTCGTCTGTTCATCTTGTGATCTTTAGCTTAGGTCTTGAAACCTTCCTTCTAAGCACACAATCTCTGATACCAATTGTTAGTAATAACCAAGAAGGGGGGGGGGGGTGAATCAGTGGCCTA
>MU225099.1:5354991-5383009 GCA_018584345.1 Thuja plicata | reverse complement strand
TTATACCTCTAGTTATCTTCAGTCCTATAAGATGAATGCCTTGAAATACTTATATCAAATTACTACTTGTCGGAATGCTTTGTAAACCTTCTTCTGTATGTTTACCGATAAGCAGTCTTTCTATTTATCGAAACACAGTAAATAACTAGTGTATACCGATCAATCCAGATTTACTTAAGTGAAATGTAAAACAATAAAGTAATGACTCATAGACACATAACACATGGATTTTTAATGTGGAAACCCTTTTAAGAGAAAAACCACTAGGACCGGTACCCCAAATTTTCACTCTTCTAAAGTGAGCTCAGTTAAGAGCCAACCCTGTTAAAGGTTACAAACACACTATTAGGTGTGACCTTCTTAGAGGATTTAAAAGATAGTTTGTCACTTAGTATTTGGCATCTAATGCTACCATCCTTGATCAAACACTCACTTGACCTGTCAATAGGTATCAGGTATATCTAATGCTACTTTCTATGATCAAACTTTTTGATACTCCTTGGGATGTATCTCAATTAAAAAAGACTTTTAAGTCCTGCTTGGTTAAGAGACTTGATGCTTCAATGGTTAAAATAAAACAGTAAATTGATCTGTTCACATATACAACTTGAATTGCAGATTTTTAGATCTATTGTAAGTGCATTACCTTTCTGATCAATATTACCAATTTAATACCTTTGCTCCACACTGTTCTTCTCTGTGATGCTGTATCTCTATTCGTTGGTGTCTACAAAATTTAGCTCTTTCCTCAGCTTGATTGATCAGGTCTGAATGAAGACTTTCTTCTCCTTCAGAATCTCTTCAGCATCTATTCTCTTGTCACTCCCCTTCACCACCTTCGTAATGAATTAGGTTGTCTCTTTATAAACATGATATCACCATTTCTAGGTTCTTGATTTTCTTGATCTTAGCATGATCCACAATTCTCGCCAATTAGATTTAAAGAAAAAATCCAGTTTTATCTCGTTGAGATCTTCTTGCCAACTGGACAAAGTAGCTTTAAATCTTTTACTTATCTCCAACTTTATCTTGTCGATTAAAACAATGATAAGTATCAGTTAAGTCTATTTTTAGCTCTTGACAACTAAACATTTTGTCGTTTATGAACTCTCTGTTCTATCGGTCAATACTTTAGTTTGTCATTAGTGATAAATGGTTATTCCGTCAGTGTGACTTCAGTTGTCTTTGGGATCTCCATCCGTCGAGAAACACTGTAATTATGTCCATCGAGTTACACTGTGCTTTGCTTATCGGGCAATACTATGACTTTGCTCATCGGTAATGCTGTGTATTTGCTTATCGGGTAACACTATGACTTTGCTCTTTTACTCTAACCATCGGTGTGCACTCCGTTAGTGTATATAGTCACTTTGTGAATACTTGACTTATATGCATTACTGATAGCATAGCCCCTAATTCATTGGTTCCTTAAAGTCTTTAGTAATATGTCCATGACCATACAAATTATATCAAGTTGACATCAATGACAATACAATACATTAACTAATTTAATGTCTTGCATAAACTTTCTATGTCACTATGATCATCAACTTAACATCTTCAAACATTCAATTAGTTATAGTTCATCAGTTTGATCCAAAGAGTGATGAAGGTATTGTTAGAGTAATAAGTTATTTCACTTATTAATTAAATCATTATTGATTTAAATAATAAGTCACTTATTATCTCTAATTCACTTAAGCTAAACTTTAGGCATATAATAATTAATTATTTTATTAATTATTATCATGAAACCTAGACTTTTCCCTTTTAGGGTTGTGATCTCCTTTTATAAGGATTGATCTCTTTGTATTTTATCATTGATTTAAATTTATCTGATGATGCTATTGTATTGAGGGTTTTCTCTCCATTGTTTTCTCAAGATGTTTTCTCTTTCATCGATCTATTATTTTTTGCCTCCATAGATTTTGCTTCTCTCTTTCTATGAAAGATCTTCATGCAGGTGATTCTTGGGAGCTGCAGGGTTGAGTTTTCATCAACTCTAATATGGTAATAGAGCTCTGGATCTTCATGCACCTATTCTCTTCATGAGATATTTGGCCTTGTTCTTCAGATCTATGTTTTCACGAGTTTTATGGTTTCAATTTTTTGTGGATCTAGGGGGAATTTGTTTTTGGAGCACTTTGGGTTCAAACAAACCTCACAGATACGCTCAAAAGGCCCAAAAACCCCTATTTTCATATAAGGCATGTCTAATTTGGACACAGTTGTGTTCTGAGGCAAAAATGTTTTTACATGTAAGGACCTTTTTGGCACATTTTTCAAGACGACGAAAAAAACACTTTTTTCAAAAAAAAATTCTTGGTCACTCCGCCAATTTTGGCAATCCTGCCATAGTTAGCGGCATTGCCATATTTAGTGGAGCTCTGCCAAATTTAGCAGAGACCACTTGGAGTTCTTCTTGTTCTGGAGCCCTCTTCAGTTTTTTGCTTGTATCTTGAGCAAAAGGAGACATTTTTGGCCAAATGAGACATCATTCGAAAGATGGCTCCGAGCCCAACCTGATTTTGTAGGTTTGGTTTTCTGATTCTTCCATTTTGCAATGTTTTTTTCCAATCAAAGTCAAGGTTCCTTTTTGCACTCTGGGAGTGATATCTTGCTCATTCGAACTCCATTTTCCAACTTCTATACATCGTTGAAAAACTAGTTTTGTGCTCTTTCTTTTGGTATGGGTCTCATTTTCAAAATCTTCTCCAGATATATTTTATTCAATTTTTTTTCTTTTTTTTTGCTATTTGGTGGATATCTTATATGTTTTAGGCCCTGAGATCATTTTCCTTGCATGGGATGACTCCTTTCTAGTTTTTACTTATATTCCTACATCTTTTTGTCATTCCTGAGCATTGTAGACATCTATTTCTGTAGCATTTCTTTTTTTGCAAATGCACTGAGATAAAGTGTCATCTGTTGCATGCTTGGGATCTTGAACATTTTGTGCCTGTTTGTACTCGCACTACATTATAAAGTGCCATGGGTGGGTTTGATCTACCTTTGTCAAGTGAGTGTTCCTACCATGACATTAGCCTCATGATGTGTGTTAAGAGAGTGATCCTTCCATGACACCATCCTTTATATGTGTTTTTACTTTCTTTTGCACTTTCCATGTTCATGGTTCTTCGACATGCAGTTAATCTTGGCAGTCTCATTCAGTGTACCTATCATGCCTCTCCCTACTCAGCATTATGGGGGGAGGGTATATCTTGTTGGTTCTAATGCTTCCTTGGTTTGATGGAGTTGTTAGAAACATAAAATAAAATGAAAAAAATATAAGGAAAGAATCCAAGAGAGTGTGCAAAAGGAAGAGTTTTACCAAATACAAAGAAAGAGAGATTTTCCTTCAATAGATCAAACACCAATTTCACCAAAATGCTCCAAGACCAACACAAGAACTCAAGTATTTTGAAAGGGGAAAAAAAGAAGAAAAAACCCCTTGTGTATAATATGAATGAGGCACAAATCCTAAAGAATAAGAGAGAAAGAGAGCAATAAGCTCATTACAATATTGTGAGAGAAAGAATGGGAATGAGAGAAGAAGAGAGAATAATTCCCATGAGAACTAAATTTGTGAGAACCAACCTTGAGAAGTGTGTGAGAAGCATCTTGTAAGTAGAGATGAGTGAAGGAGTTTTCATGTAACTCCCATATCCTCGAAGTGCCACATTCACATTAAGTGTGTGCCATGTGTAGTAATCCTCTTAAGGAGGAATATCTAATTTTCTTATTAAAGGAAATACAAAAATGTGACATGTCCTCCTACTTGGACTAGAGGAAAAGAACAAAATAGGATACCTTGGTTTATCCTTTAATTACATAGTTCACCAAGGAAAGATTAATTTCTAACACCCCCCTTTAATATTTACTTGGGGTGTTTACAACAAGGGGTATGAAACCCTTTTTTTTTTTATACAAAAAACTGCAACTTGATCTTCAATATAAGGAAGAATTGTATTGTCTCCAAGCTTGCAAGTAGTCTTCTAGAAACATAATGTACAATCAGTTTTGGTAGAGGCAAGAGAAGTAGATGGGTCCTTTAAATGTGTTCAAGAAGAAGTATATGCACATCTGCAAGTAGTCTTGTGATTCATAGGACATGTGTAAATGAATCGATATCTTTGGAAAGGTCCATGATATATCACCTGAATCAAAGAATAGAAAAACCAGAAGTAGATTTCCCATAGTTGGGATCTACCCTTGATAAAAATCAATATACCTTTGAAAAGAAACTCATAATATGTATCATAGAATAGTTTAGCTTTAGATAAATTTTGAAAACTTTAGAATAAGATAAGAATGAGCTATCATAAAAATGTGCAAAGTAGCTAACATGATATCAAGATAAACTATATGCTCAAAGTTACCAAAAGAACAAGTTAGGTATGAAAGTATTTATCAATGCTCTCATGAAAGAAATATACTAAAACACAAATGACCATAGACAAGGTCAACTAATGAAGCCTGCATCAACAATGCGTCAATCACATAGATATAGACAATCCACTAATGAGTCATCTCACCGCAAGTGAATGGGTCATGACTCCATCACCTACCCACAATCTAAGCAATGAAGAATGCAGTGCATTATAATGTTAGTATGTAAATAAATATGAGAGAGAAAATGATAAAATTAGAAGATTATGAGACTCAAGCACCAAATTAATGTAAGATCCTGATTTTCCAAGCATGTTTACCATTGTGAACCATAATACAAGATTATGAGGAGTAATAACATATTGCCTGCCAGAGATATCCAACACAATTCAAGAAGGATTTCGAGAACAATATCCTCACCCAAAAAAAACAAGCAATGGAACAAGTTCATAAACATCAACAGAAGTAAGTGCATCCAATGCAACTTACAAATGGAACAAGATGATAAACATCAATTGAAGTAAGTGCAACCCAGTGCAACTTACAAATGGAACAAGTTGATAAACATCAACTGAAGTAAGCACAACCCAGTGCAACTTACAAATGGAACAAGTTGATAAACATCAACTGAAGTAAGTGCAACACAGTGCAACTTACAAATAGAAACAATGGATCAAATGGAACTCATAAAAGATGCAAAAATAGATCAAATAAAAAATATGAGAGAAAATAATGCTAGATAATGAAATAAACCATGGAAGGCAATGTTGTATGATGACTCATGATATTTGAAAAAACTATAATTTAACATTATCGATGAGTTTAAGTGCATTAGATCAATCATATGACATATATTTTTTTTCCTTAAACACAAGAGTTAGATCAAATACAATCTTCCATGAAAAAATATGAAGCAAAAAATTTGGATTAAAGTTTAAACATTTTGTTAAATAAAAGATTTAACACACAATGTGAATAAATTATATAAAAAACAATGTAATTTAAATGTTTTGAAATACAAATTAATTTTACTATTAAAATGAACTTTAAACATATGGAAGCTAAAAAAGATTAATAAGTATCTCTTTTTGTTAAATTTAAACGATTACTGTATAAAAAGGTAATAACAATTGATGGTTAAAAAAAGTCCATTAAATAAATATATTTAAACAAAACCATATGAAGTTAATTTCAATTAATGAAAAGAGGAACAAAATAATGAGTGAAATGCTAAACGGAATAATAATATTAACAAAAAATAGAGGCAAATAAATAGTCAAATATATACCAAACCAGCTGATTCCCTGCTGAATGTACCTAAAAAAATGCATAGGGAATGTCAAATTGAGCTGAAAGTAACTGATAAACAATGCAATGAATGAGATATCCTTCGTAAGGAATAATATACTGGAATAGACGCCTTCTAATGTTTGACTTCTATGAGGTGTCCAGATGGTTCCAAAATCATTTTGTAACTGCCCCAAATTACTGTTTGAGAAATTTACTCCAATGGATGTAGGTGACCGATGCATTCCAGAATTGATATGCTAGATAGGACCTGCAAGGGTTTGTCCGAGTCCAAACAAAGTTGAAGGACTAAGAGGAATATTTATTCTTCCATCATTATGGCTGCTACCTCATCCATAGAGAATGAGCTCAAGAAGCATTTCGAGTGTGAAAGAACAAGCAACACCAAAGCAGCCGCCATTGCGAGTGACATTTTTTCCATGCGCATTAAAGTCGAGAGCATCCCCAAAATCTACTCCAACATTCAGAAGGAGCTCAAAAAAGGTTTGGAAAATGAAATAAAGTCTGGGCTTTGATCAATTCCTTGAGATCTTGTGGTGTTAAAATTATTGATGATGTCATGATGGAAATTTTGCACTCAACAGGGCTGAGAACAACAGCAGTAGAGGCAACAATGCCTCTCAAACCAAAGCTACTCTTATTCCAGCAATAAAACCCTTGCCACGATTGGTACTACAACCGATCAGCCCAAAAAGGAGCACTCTTGATGCTCCTCGCAATGGGAGTTTGAAACCCTTGAAGAGCAGCAATGGAGTGAAAAGACGACGGAGGAAAATTATTATTAGGAGCAATATAGATTGCACAGACAAAACTAGTGCTAAAGAGGGTTAGAGTTCAAGTTGCTCTAAGAAGAGAAGCCACAATAATTATATTCATGTTGGCTCATGGATAGACACAAACACCGCCACAACCACCACCTCTAAAATCTTTGTTAAAGAACCTCAGGCTTCCAGATAAATTGATGATGAAATATTATACTTGTGTGTGTGTGTATGTTATAGCATTTTCTTGCATAAAAGGCAGACAGTAATTCCAACGAATTAACAGAGAAATGTTTTAAAAAAACCAGTGGTGATTTTTCCAGGCAATAAATTTGGGGAAACTTTTAGTGTCGCTAGATTTGGCTTGATTCAAAGTGTATGGGCTTGCACATGAACCAGAGCAAAAAAAAAGAGAAGAAGATCTAGATACAACATATTTAAGCAAAAAATAGAGATATATAAGTAGAGATTTGTAAAACCCCCAAAGATCAATAAGAAATGAATATAACATCAATAGAGAACAAACTAAAAAAGAGAGTTAAACAACAACCAATTGAATGCACAAAGATATCAAGGAATACAAAGATTAATATTAATTGAATCCTGCAATAGACAAGCATAGGGTTGATAAAAAAATGATTAGATTTGATGACATGTAACTGATTGAATGTTTGAAGATGTTAAGTTGATCACCAAAATGTAGAAATATAATACAAGACATTAAATCAGTTAATGGATTGTATTGTCATTGATGTCAACTTGATATAATCTAATCGGTTATAATTAAAGTGTCAAAGACTTTAGAGAATCAGAAAGATAAAGATTATGCTTTCAGTAATGCATAAAATACAAGCATTCACTATGTGACTTCAAACACCGACGGCTAGTGGAACCCGACAAATAAAGATAATAGAAAGCTAAGTCACTGTGATGCCTGAGCAAGAAACCCGATGAGCATTATCGACGAGCAGAATCACAAGCATACCTGACGGCCAGAATCACAGTGTAACCCAACAGACAGACAACCTCGACGGAGAAGCTCGAGGAGAACTAGAGTGTTGACCAAAGCTATCAAAGAGTTAAAATATTGAAGTTAATCAGAGTTCAGAAATGAAAAAAAAATCTAGCTGACAAAGCTAAATATAGACTTTACTGGTAGTTATCGTTGTTTTCATCGACAAGATAAAGCCAGAGATAAGTAAAGGATTTAAAGTTGTTTTGTCTAGTTGGCAAGAAGATTTCTATGAGATAAAATAGGAGTTATGCTTTAAATCAGATTGGCTAAGATTGAAGATCACGCCAAGATCAAGAAAATCAAGAACCTAGAAATGGTGATATCATGTCTATAAAGAGACAACTTAATTCATTATGAATTAAGGGGAGTGAAAAAAAAGAGGATGCTGGAGAGAAACTGATGAAGAACAAATTCATACAGTCCTGATCAATCAAGATGAGGAAAGAGCTTATTTCTGTGGACACCGAGCAACAGACCATAACATCATCGAGCAAAACAAAAGTGGAGAAAAAGGTATTGAAAAGATATATTGATCAGATTGGTTTAATGAGCTTACAATAGATCTGAAAATCTGCAAGTATAAGTTGTATATGTGAACATATCATACTATTTCAGTTTAACCATTGATTCATAAAATCTCTTAAGTGAGTAGGATTTAAAGATCCTTTCTATATTGAGATACATCCCAAGGAGTATCAAAAAGTTTGATCACGAAGATAGCATGAGATTCCATCTAAAAAAAGAGATACCCAAGACTACAAGGACAAAGGGAAAAAATCTTGTTACCTAGCTGAGAATAGAGCTGATGACACTGACATCGAATCATAAGAAGACATTGAGATGGTATTTGTAGCCATGAAGGATGATTCAGACGAAGAAGAAGAAAGGTATGTAGAAATTGCACTCATATCTAAGGTTAGTAAGAATCATGTCTGGATCATAGATAGTGGCTGCACTCACCATATGACTGGTGATAAACAAAAGTTTGAGACTTTTGAATACTATAATCATGGTTCAGTAAGAATGGGTAATGATACACCTTGTCCATTTGAAGGTAAAGGAACTATAATGTTGAATAACCTAATCAGATGTGAAAATGCTTACTAGGTAAAAGGATTGAATTATAATTTGTTAAGTGTTTCACATCTGAACAATATAGGTCATAAAGTAGAATTTGAGAATAAGAAGGCAAAGATCTTCAATGAATCAGGAAGGTTGATAAGAACTGGTGAGCAGAAAAAAGGTAACCTTTTATATCTTGATGACATTAACACCAATTGTTTAATGACTAGAAATGAAGACATATAGTTGTGGCACAAAAGATTGTGTCATGTGAATTTTGAAAACATGATAAAGATAAGAAATAAAAGAAAAGTCAGAGGCTTATCGAGCATGTCAAGGACCGAGCATATCATGTGCAAGAACTGTCAAAAAGGTAAGATGACAAAGTCTAAGTTTCAAAAGTAAAACCCATACATCTAATGCAATTCTAGAATTAGTCCATACTGATTTATGTGGACCCATGAGGACAAAGAGTTACTATGGAGATGGGTATTTCATTCTCTTTGTTGATGATTATTCTAGAATGATGACAGTTATGTTCTTAAAAGATAAATCAGAAGAATTCAAGATGTTTAAATGGTATAAGGCTATGGTAGAAAAACAAAGTGATAAGAAACTGAAATGCTTAAGGTCAGATAAAGGAGGGGAATTTATTTCAGATGAATTCACTAATTTCTGTAATGAGCATGGAATTAAAGGATAAATTTTTGCACCAAGAACACCACAAAAAAATGGAATTGCTGAGAGGAGAAACAGATCAATTGTCGACTGTGCAAGCACATTGATGATTGAGAAAAACATCACTCAAAATTTCTGGAGGGAAGTTGTCAGTACTGTTGTCTACACATTAAACATAGTACAATTGAAGGACACAAAGAAGACACCCTATGAGCTTTGGTATGGATACATACCCAATGTAAGTTACTTTAGAATCTTTGGCAGTGAATGTTATATTTTGAAAGATGATAGAAATGGAAAAATTGACTCCAAAAGTGAAAAAGATATCTTTCTAGGGTATTCAACCAAAATCAAGGCTTATAAATGTCTTCACAAGTCATCTGACAAAATCATCGAAAGTGCAAATGTGAAAAAGATGAATTTGTAGAAAATAATGGTAAGGAAAGAAGAAAAGAGCCAGAGGACTACAACAGGTTTGTTTATATAGAACCTAACACTCTACCTAAGAAATAGTGTATCACTCCTGAGAAATAGAACATTGCACCCGAGCATCAGGCTGCAATTACCGAAAATTAGGAAAATCCTCAAGATGATGTTCTGAGCGATGGAGATCAAAATGAAGGTCAAGAAGATGATCATAATGACGAAAAAAGAGCTAAACCAAAACTTGCCAAGTATGTCAGAAGACATCATCCATATAATCAAATCATAGGAGACAAGAAGGCTGGAATGAGAACAAGAAATAAGGCACTAAACACTAGATGTTTACTTTGTGATTTTGAGCCTAAATATGATAATACCGCACTTGAGAATGAAGAATGAGTCAGCGTTATAAATGAATAAATAGAACAGATTGAGAAGAATAGTACATGGACACTAGTACCAAGACCAAATGACAAGAATGTCATCAGTACCAAATGGATATTCAGAAACAAGCTGAATGAGAATGGAGAGGTCACAAGAAACAAAGCAAGGTTAGTATGCAAGGGGTATGCACAAGAAGAAGGTATTGATTATGGAGAAACCTTTGCACCCATTGCTAGAATAGAAGGAGTTAGAACTTACTTGCTTATGTTGCATTCAAAGGATTCAAGGTATACCAGATGGACGTCAAATCTGCATTCCTAAATGGACCACTGGAAGAAGAGGTATACATTGAATAACTAGAAGGGTTTGTTGATCCAGACAAGAGAAACATCATATGTAGACTACATAAAGCCTTGTATGGATTGAAACAAGCACCTAGAGCCTGGTATGAAATACTTTACTCCTATCTCATTAGCATTAAATTTGTAAGAACAAGTGAAAATAGCAATCTGTACTTAAAAGAAGATATCGATGGTAATATTCTGATTGCTGAAATTTTTGTTGATGATATCATTTTTGGGGGAAATGAAATGTTATGCAAATCGTTTGCTAATGAAATGAGAAAAGAGTTTGAAAGGTCTATGTTTGGGGAGATCAAATTCTTTCTTGGTTTACAGATTCTTTAGCAAGATGCAGGCATATATATCACTCAGTCCAAACACATCAAGGAAGTGTTGAAGATATTCAAGATGGAAGATTCCAAACCAGTTGGAACACCTATGGCTACCAGATGTAAGCTGACAAAAGAAGACAAATCAAATGAGGTAAATCAAACCTTGTATAGATCAATGATTGGAAAACTAATGTATGTTGTCCATACCAGACCAAATATAGCACATGCAGTTGGAATAGTTGCAAGATTCTTTGCTAATCCAAAAGAATCACATATGACTGCTGTCAAGAGAATTTTGAGATATCTGAAGAACACCGAGGAATTTGGCTTATGGCATAAAAGAGAAGAAAAATTTGAGCTACAAGTCTATACAGATGCTGATTGGGCTGGAAACATTGATGACCAAAAGAGCACAACTAGAAGAGCATTCTTCATGGGTGACAGACTTGTCACATGGATCAACAAGAAGCAAGGATGCATCTCTCAGTCTACTGCAGAAGCAGAGTATGTGGTTGTTGCTGCAAATTGCTCCAATATTGCATGGATCAAATAGTTGCTGGAAGGTACGAATATGAAGATTCTTGAACCAGTGATTATCTATTGTGCTAATACTAGTGCAATTAACATTTCTAAGAATCCAGTCATGCATGCTAAGACTAAGCACATTGCTATAGGTATCACTATCTTAGAGAACAAGTGCAAGAAAAGGAGGTGATACTGGAATATGTTCAATAAAAGGAACAATTAGCTGATATATTCACCAAGCCATTATCAAAAGATACATTTGAGTACTTAAGATAGAGACTAGGGGTACAACCCTTGTCTATCAGCCAGTAAGATGACTAGGAGGCTGCATTAGCCTACACACAATCAGAAGATCATTCATGTTGATGCAAGCACCAAGATGAACAATAACAAATACATCTGTACACAACAAGGTACAAATCTGCACCAAACACAAGAGACATTGTATTGTTGATGGATAGGGAAATTCAAGAAATATATTATATAAAGAGATGAAAGATGATATAGAAGAAACTTGTTTGGTATTGTTTTCAAAGGGAGAGATTATCTCATTATCATAAGGGAGAGAGATTCATTATCATGAAGGATATATTATCTCATTAATCAGAAAATATTGTATCATTATCCATGAAGAGAAGCTCCTGAGAATCAAAAGGAAGAGTTAATCAATATTCAAAAGGAGAGAGATTGATTACATACGAAATATCCATCTAAGGGAGAGAAGTAACAAAGGGAGAGAGTTCATACAAAGGGAGAGATTGATGTCAAAGGAAAAAGAAATTATCAACAAGAGGAACAGTCAAGGCATAACACATATAAGAATAGAGATAGAATATGCTACATCTATCCAATGAAGGGATTGAAGATTGAAGAAAAACCACTCTGCAAGAAATAAATCAAAGCTATTTTGAGCTTACCGAGAACCAGACATTTGTAATAGTTACAATAGGAAATATTGATGAAACTATTATATTTCATATTGTATTAGCAATAGTATAGTATGATAATGTAGTGTGTTGCCACCAATGCCAAAGGGAGAGATTGATGACATGTAAATGATTTAATGTTTGAAGATGTTAAGTTGATCACCGAAATGCAGAAAGATAATGCAAGACATTAAATCAATTAATGGATTGTATTGTCATTGATGTCAACTTGATATAATCTAATCAATTATAATTAAAGTGTCAAAGACTTCAGAGAATCAGAAAGATAAATATTATGCTTTCAGTAATGCATAAAAGACAAGCATTCACTATGTGACTTCAAAAAATGACGGCTAGTGGAACCTGACAGACATAGATAACTGAAATTTAAGTCACTGTGATGCCCAATAAAGAAACTTGATGAGCATTATCGATGAGAAGAATCACAAGAATACCTGACAGCCAGAATCACAGTGTAACCCAACGGACATACAACCCTGATGGAGAAGCCTAAGGAGAACTGGAGTTTTGACCAAAGCTATCAAAGAGTTAAAACACCAAAGTTAACTAGAGTTCATAAATGACAAAATATATAGCTGGCAGAGCTAAATATAGACTTAACTAGTAGTTATCATTATTTTCATCGACAAGATAAAGCCAGAGATAAGTAAAGGATTTAAAGTTGTTTTGTGGAGTTGGAAAGAATATTTCTACGAGATAAAAAATGCGTTATGCTTAAATCAGATTGGCTAAGATTGTGGATCACACCAAGATCAATAAAATCAAGAACCTAGAAATGGTGATATCATGTCTATAAAGAGACAACTTAATTCATTAAGAATTAAGGGGAGTGAAAAAAAGAGGGTGCTAGAGAGAAAATGATGAAGAAAAACTTCATACAGTCCTAATCAATTAAGCCGAGGAAAGAGCTAAAGATTTTTGCAAACACCGAGCAACAAACCATAGCATCACCGAGCAGAACAAAAGTGGAGCAAAAGGTATTGAAAAGATATATTGATAGGATTGGTGTAACGAGATTAAAATAGATCTGAAAATCTGCAAGTATAAGTTGTATATGTGAATAGATCATACTGTTTCAGTTTAACCATTGATTCAAAAAGTCTCTTAACTGAGAAATATTTAAAGATCCTTTCTATATTGAGATACACCCCAAGGAGTATCAAAAAGTTTGATCACGAAGATAGCATGAGATGCCAGATACCATTTGACAAACTAGAAGTGTTTGGACAAGGAAGGTAGCATAGAAATTCCCGATATCAAGTGACAAAATAATATTTTAAATCCTCTAACAAGGTCACACCTAGCAGTGTGTTTGTAACCTTTAATAGGGTTGGCTCTTCACCGAGCTCACTTCAGAAGAGTGAAAATTTTGGGTTACCGGTCCCAAGTGGTTTTTCCCTTAATAGGGTTTCCACGTTAAAAATCCACGTGTCAATGTGTTTATGAGTCATTAATTTAGTGTTTTGCATTACACATAGCTAACCTGGATTGATCGGTATACTCTAAGTAATTTACTATTTTTTAGTAAATTGAAAGAATGCTATTCGGTAAACATAAAGGATAAGGTTTAACAAAGCATTTCGAGCAGTAGTAATTTGATAAGTATATTTGAAGGCATTCATCTTATAGGATTGAAGATAAATAGAGGCTTAATATTGTGGTACTAAGTTTTTGGGTTGATTAATTGGAATATTTTGAGGCCATTGATTCACCTCCCCTCTCAGTTATTATTAACATAGATTAAAACTTGTAAGAACAATATAGCATACAAGTATGAAATCCCTTATGGTTTCCCAAGAGAGGGTGAGGTTAGTACTTTAAAAAAAATTGAAATAGAAATGAATACACTTAGATTTGCAAAAAAATGAAATAAAACCTTGCAAACAAGAGTTAGATCAACAAAAAATCTGATTTCTTTTCCTCAACCAAGATATCTTTCAACTATTCCTGCATGCAACACTCAAAAAAAGGATTAAACCAACTCTGATACCATGTTAGAAACATAAAAGAAAATGGAAAAGAGATAAGAAATTAATCCAAGAGAGTGTGCAAAAGGAATATTTTTACCAAATACAAAGAAACAGAGAGATTTTCCTTCAATAGATCAAACACCAAGTTCACCAAAATGCTCCAAGACCAAAACAAGAACTCAAGGATTTTGAAAGGGGAAAAAGCAAGAAAACCCCCTTGTGTATAATATGAATGAGGCACAAAGCCTAAATAAGAAGAGAGAAAGAGAGAAATAATCTCATTAAAATATTGTGAGAGAAAGAATGGGAATGAGAGAAGAAGAGAAGAATTCCCATGAGAACCAACTTTGTGAGAACCAACCTTGAGAAGTGTGTGAGAAGCATTTCATAAGTAGAGACGAGTGAAAGAGTTTTCATGTAACTCCCATATCCTATGAGTTCCACATTCACATTAAGTGTGTTCCATGTGTAGGAATCCTCTTAAGAAGGAATATCTAATTTTCTTATTAAAGGAAATACAAAAATGTGACATGTCCTCCTACTGGGACTAGAGGACAAGTACAAAACATGATACCTTGGTTTATCTTTTAATTACATAGTTCACCAAGAAAAGATTAATTTCTAATAGGAGTGAGCTATGTATTCAATATTTTTTCCTATGTACTAGGTGAATTTAATGGATGGGTACCTATGCATTTCAGTGATATGGATCATTTACCATATGGATGCTCTTTCTTTTCTTTTTTGGAGGCATCCTTCCATCTTTTGATCAACTCTTCAGACTTTGGTGTTTTTTTTCCATCTGTATCTTCGAGTTCCAATGTTTTCCTTTGTTTTCCATACTTGATTTGAGTAGTGTCATTTGAGGGCACTCATGCAGATTACAGTCTTCTCTACCTGATCATGTTCTATTATCGTGGAGGTTCCAACAGTTATTCTTCGATAGTGTTTGCAACTTCATGCTTTAGCGGTGTTCTTCATGTTCATCCTTTGTTCCTATCTTATGGGAGATTCTCTAGTTTGGAGGCTTCTTCAGTCCTTCACTAGGCTTAATCTATTTTCGGAGAGGGTTTTTTCCTAGTGGGTTTTCTCCTTTTCTCCTCTTTACAAATATTTTTTGTACTTGGGTACCTGATTAGGCCATGTTGTTTGGACCCATTTCCTGCTTTCAATAGTTATTTATAGGTTTTTAGCTTCTCCCTAAGTTTATCTTAAGGGGGGTGTTAGAATAATAAGTTATTTCACTTATTAATTATATCATTATTGATTTAATTATTAAGTCACTTATTATCTCTAGTTTACTTAAGCTAAACTTTAGACATATAATAATTAATTATTTTATTAATTATTATCATGCAACTTAGACTTTTCCCTTTTAGGGTTTTGTTTTCCTTTTATAAGGATTGATCTCTTTGTGTTACCCGATTAAGTGAATTATATGAGAATGCTATTGCATTGAGGGTTTTCTCTCCATTATTTACACAATATGTTTTCTCTTTCATTGATCTTTTATTTCTGGCCTCCATAGCTTTTGATTCTCTCTTTCTGTGACAAGTTTGCATGCAGGTGATTGTTTGGAGCTGTAGGGTTGATTTTTCATCAACTCCAATAGGTATATCCTTGGGGTATTCTACTAAAAGAAAAGAATACAAGTGTTTTACTAAGAGAGATAACAAGATGATTGAGAGTGCTAATCTAAAGGTGGATGAATATCTTGAAAAATCTATTGATTCAGGAAAGCAAGTAATAGAGGATGATTTGGAGATTGTGTACATTGAACCAAAAGTGCATGGACCAACAAATCAAAACAATGTAGGAGAAGTGATTCAATTGGTAGAGGAAGAAGCCCCTAGACCTGAATCGGTGATACCAAGGTATGTGAAGATGAATCATTCTGTTGATCATATTATAGGTGATAAGAATGCAGGTGTTCTAACTAGAAGAAATATTAGAGAGAGTACTTGTTTGATTTCCAAGTATAAGCCTAAGACAGTGAAGGAATCAATCAAGGATGAAGATTGGGCAAAAGCTATGGAAAAAGAACTTGATCAAATAGAGAAAAATGATACATGAGCACTTGTTCCAAGACCTGAAGATAAAAATGTGATCGGTACCAAGTGGGTTTTTAGGAATAAATTGAATGAAGATGGAGATTTGATTAGAAACAAGGCAAGGCTTATGTGTAAGGGTTATGCACAAGAAGCAGGACTATACTATGGAGAGACTTTTTCTCCGGTTGCAAGACTGGAAGGAGTAAGAATTATACTTTCTTATGCTACTTATAAGAGGTTTAAAGTTTTTCAAATAGATGTCAAGTCAACCTTCTTGAATGAAATTCTTGAATAAGAGGTTTACATAGAACAAATTGATGGTTTTGCATTGACAAAGGATAAATACATGGTATGCAAGCTACAAAAGGAATTATATGGAATAAAAAAATCTCCAAGGGAATGGTATGAAAGGTTAAATTCCTATCTTATTCAGATTGTCTTTAATAGAACAAGTGATGATAGTAATGTGTACCTAAAATTTGAAGGAGATAAGTTGTTTCTAGCTGAAGTATTTGTTGATGACATAATATTTGAAGGTAATGATGAGATGAGTTTGGCCTTTTCTGAAGAGATGAAGAAGGAATTTGAAATGTCAATGATTTTGGAGATCAAATTCTTTATTGGATTGTAGGTTTCACAACTAAAAGATGGTATATTTATCAGCCAATCCAAATATGTGAAAGAAGTGCTCAAGAATTTTGGTATGGATGACTCTAAACCAGTTGGAACCCCCATGGTGACAAGATGTAAATTTTATAATGATGACGAGTCTGATGTAGTTGATGTTGGAATTAATGGGAAGTGTGTACTGAGAGGGGAGGGGTGAATCAGTCACTCTAAAACTTTTGTATCTTTTAACCTTTAACCTTTATGTAATCAATTGATTATCCAACCATCTATTCTATACTATCTTGATGTAAGACATATCAATTCTTTTAACTTAATCAAACATGTGAACATTCATAGAAACATTCATGAAATTAATTGACACATAACACAAGATATGATAACGCAAAAAACTCCTGTTAGGAAGTAAAAACTATGGTGGGGATGGCACCCACAAATTCTTCACTATCTGCAGATTGAAAGGGGTCAATTAAGGCTTACAATTTGATCACTTCTAATGATCTAGCCTATTAGGAGTATCTATGGAGACCTATTAAATTCTACTTTGTTAAGAGATTTAACAACATTGTTTAGTGTGCACTTGGTTAAGAGATTTACAATAGGATTGTTAAATCCACCTTCCTTGAAAGGATTTTTTACACTTTGCTTCACTTGTTAGAATTTAAGAAAATTACACTTTGACCTGATAACCAAATTCACCTTTTGTTGTTTTGGTTCTTGAAATTCTTAGTTCGATCCATAGATGTGCTTGTAGGCTTCATTCATCCTCTTATCCATGATAGTGAATGATTACAATATCTATTTAAAAGATATATTGACCTAATTAAGTTTCACGTAAAAAAATATTAACTCTATGATCATAGGTTTACAACTTGACCTTGACCTTTTAGTCTATATATTTTAAATTAGTTAGACTGATTAAAACACATACAATAATGTTTCTTGTCCCTTAAGTAATGGTTTTAAAACAAATCAAGACTCTATAAATATAATATACTTGTTTTATTTGACATGGAAGTCAAATCCACTTTTTGCGGGATGTAACTGACTTTCAATGTCTGATGCTTGGTCTACTTAGAAATCAGTTTACCTGTCTTTCGATGATCCTTAGATTGACCTGTCCATTGGGTTCCCTTGCTCTATCGAGTTCCTCTATTTCTGCTCTTTCAGTTTCACTTGAGATTTGTCTCGTTGGGTTCCTTTGTCGGGTTGTTCTTGTTGGGTTCCTCTTAGCACTTTTGGTTTTGCTTTGCATTGTGTCTTCGGTTTACCCTTTGAACTATTCTATCAGTTTTCTCTTATCATGTCTTTTGGTGTATGATTACTGAAAGTGTTCTTTGCATACTAATGGAAAAATAACATCATCAGTTGATACTACTTTGTACAGATTTATGATCAGTAAGTTGTAGTATGTTGTTCATAGTAGACCAGATATTGCTCAAGAATTTGGAATAGTGGCTATATTTCAATCAAGTCCTAAGGAATCTCATATGGTTACAATCAAAATGATATTCAAATATCTAAAGGGGGCAATTGGCTATAGTCTGTGGTATGCTCATGATGGTAATTTTTCTTTGAGTGTATTTAATGATGCTGATTGGGTAGGAAATGTTGATGACAAAAATAGTACAAGTGGTGGTGCATTCTTTCTTGGTGAAAGGCTTGTCTCCTAGACAAGCAAGAAACAAAATTGTATTTCCCAATCAACTACAGAGACATAGTACATGTAACAACAACTATAAATTATACAAAGATTGCATGGATAAAGAAGATTCTTGAAGGCATCAAATAAAAGGTGACTAAACTAGTAACTATCTTTTGTGACAATACAAGTGTAATAAATATTTCCAAGAATCCTATTATGCATGCGAAGACTAAGTACATTACAATTAAGTATCACTTTTTGAGAGAGAAAGTGCAAGAGAAAGAGGTGAAGTTGGAATATGTATCAACAAAGGAGCATGTAGCAGATATCTTCACCAAGCCACTACCTAAGGATACTTTTGAGTACCTTAGAGGTAAGCTAGGGATCATGCCCCTACTTGATCAAAATTAAGATGTTGTTGGTGCATCAATCCAATATATTTATTGTCATATCTTTCTTTGTGGATTGATGTTCAGGGGACTACACTTTAGGGGGATCAGTCAGATACAGATGAAAATAGTTGCAGCAGTTGGTGACATATGTGGAGCCTTTGGCATTGTTGTCAAAGAGGATGAAGAGCTAAGAAAAGAAAATAGGGGAGAAGAGAAGAGAAGTGTACATGTTTGGGAGATGACTAAGATAATAATTTGAGGAGAAGAACTTGATATCGAGATCAGAGAATAGAAATGATGTATCAACTAAGGGGGAGAAACTTTTGGTATCTAGATTCTCTATATGATTTCTTGGTATTATTGGTGTTGCCATGAATGCCAAAGGGGGAAATTGTTGGCATAAATTATGTTGAGTAAGTTGAGATGTTATGGTACATGTTTCATGAAGATCTGATGATAGGTTGATCAATTATGATGTTGTCATTAATGTCAACTTAGTGTTTGTTGGTTGACAGTCTACTTGTTATGCTGATGTATGTTCAAGAGGTTGGATAATGATCTGTAGTGAGAATTGGAGTGTGCGATCATAACAAAAGTTTAAGTGATTTATGCAGATGTTGTATCTATGACCGCACGAGTTTAGCTTATGTATTGAGTGAAATATGATTGATTTAAGGTTGATAAGCTAACAAGAAGAATTCGATGTAAAACAGGAAGAATGATTTGATGTTTGTGTCAACTATGTTTGGATTCAAGTATTGTGGTCATGATATGTTTATCTAGACTATGTTATGAGGTTGGGGTTGCGACCACATCACGATTTGATCATCGAAAGATCAAATTTCAAGTGACAAAAGGTTGTTCAGAAAAAAGTCCAAAAAGTTTTTGAGAATGGTCAGTTAGATCCTTGACCGGTGATGATGCATCATGATGCAGTAAGTGTTTATGTGTTCCAGGGATCGTGATGTTGCTGATTGATGGGGATTGATGAGTTGGCATTTTTCTATGATCATTATGATCAAATTTTTAGGAGGTTGTGCAATAACATTGGAGGATGTTTTGTTGTTTGAATTTTCTTTGTCAAATAAATGTGTGATGGATTTGAATGCCGAACTGAGTTTTTAAGAATGTGTTCTAGATTTGCAACATGTTTTAGGGTCTTTTCATTGAGCGAGAAATATTGTAAAACATTTTGTAAGGCAGTTAATTTCCCTAATGAACTTGTAATGTATAAATATGTAAAATGATGAAATGTACAAGTGTAGATCATGGATGCAAAGGTACGATTAAGAGAAGAGAGAAGATAAGAGATTGTTTGTATGTGTATTAGAGATTGACCTTGAACTAGAACTGAATTGGTAGAAGGTGCTATTTTCTCAGATCATTTACTTGTTGATTCCTAACAGCTTCTTCAAGCTAAATCCCTTAACCTGGTAGATCCTAATAGGTCTGAATTGTAAATCCTTTAACTAGGCGACTATTTAATTAGGGTTTGAAATCCTTTAATCAGGTTACTCCTAATAGGGTAAAGCTCCTAACATGGCTAGAGGTAAATCCCTTGACCAGATGACTTCTAATAGGGTCTTACTCTTAACTGGACATATTGTAAGCTTTTAACAGGGCCAAACTCTTAAATGAGTGTACTTTAGAAGAGTGCAAATTTTAGTGGGTGCCATCCCCACACATGGTTTTTACCCAGTTGGGTTTCCATGGGAAAAAACTTTGGTGTTATTATGTTGCATGGTTGTGGATGCTTATTCTTATTTGTTTAGTGTTTCATGCAATGAATGTTAATTGATGCAAGTGGTTGAATGGTTAATAAAAAGTTTGAATTGTTAAATTTGAAGGCATTATCTTTTTCCATTAGTATACTTAGAGAAAAACATGATCTACACCATCGGTTTACTCTACACCGACAGACAGGGGAAAGCACTATCCGATGACAAGGTTACCCGACAAACACTGTTAAGTGTTATCCAATGACAAAAAGGTAAAAGATACCCGATGAGTAAAAATAGTGCTATCGACAGAACAACAAAAGAGAGGAACCCAACGGATATAGGAAACCCAACGAATAGTTCAGTCAAGGAACACTGACAAACTGTAAGTTCTAACCGACGACCAAGAACCGACAGTCAATTACATCCCGCAAAAAGTGGATTTGACTTTCCACATCAGATAAATCACTAAATTTGTATTTATAACTTCTTGATTTTCTTTTAAATCCATTATGTGCGGAGGAAGCAATGTAATTGTTATTGTTTTACTTAGTTTTACTATTTTAAAACATGTAAACTAAAGATCAAGGTCAAGTTTTAAACCTTGGATCTGAGAGTTAACATTGTAATACGTGAATTCCAAGATAGGTCAAATACTTGTATAAATAGATGCTCAATCCATTGAGAAAAGAAGTTGATCAATGAAGATAGTAGCCACGGAGAGAAACTAAAGACCAGAGAGAGAATTCATGTAGAAGAACACAAACAAAAACAAATCAGTTTTCAAGAACAGAACATAGGCTACCGACAAGTAGAGAAAAGGTATTCATCAATCACTTAAGGTGATATTATTATTGTAAAAGATTTAATGGATCTATAAATCAGAAATATTAGATTGCATACAGTCAGGTCAACATTTGCACTCATTCTAACAAGTGTAGTACACTAATGAAATCCTTTTAAGAAAGGTGGGCTTAACCATCCTATTGTAAATATCATAACTAAGTGCACACTTAAATCAGTGTTGCTAAAGCTCTTAATAGAGTAGATCTTAACATGTCTCCACATTAATACTCTTAACAAGGTAGATCATCGGAAGTGATCAAATTGTAAGCCTTAACCGACTCCCTTCCATTCTGCAGATAGTGAAGTTTTGTGGGTGCCATCCCCAACGTAGTTTTTACTTCCTAACAGGAGTTTTTTGCGATACCATATCTTGTGTTATGAGTTGGTCAATTTCATGAATGTTTCTATGAAAGATTGTAAACTATTAAAGATTATGAACAAACAATATATACATAAGAAAGAATAATAGTAATGGTTGGTAAATTAGAATTGAAATATTACTAATGATGAATTGTGTAAAGTGTTAAAAGTTTTAGAGGTACTGATTCACCCCTCCCCTCTCAGTACTACTTTCCATTAATTCCAACAATTGGTATCAGAGCAGTGGTCTCTTCTTGGAAAGCTTAAAGGCTTAAGAGGAAAGATCTTACAATGGAGAAGTACAAACTTGATAATAATATTGAGAACAAAAAGCTGGAGATATAGATGTTCTATGAATAGTATAAAGAAGCAAGAATCAAGATGAGAGAACTGCTAGATGAAAGAAAAGGTATGGCTACCCAGAACAATGAAAAAGTCTATCAAGAAGAAGAGATTCCAGATTTCTTTGAATCTTCAGGATCAAATGCAAGTAATGCATTAGATACATCAGAAGAGAACATCAAAAATCTAAAGGAGATCAATCAACATTTGACAGAGCAAATAAAGATGCTGCAAATTGGTCAAGAGACCCAAAGGGTAAGAATGATTGATGTAATGAGTTCTGCCTGACAAGCTGAAATAGAAAGAACACTTGCTATTGATTATAGAAGGAAGATTTCAGAGAAACTACAAGAAAAGGAAATGGAAATTCAAAGACATGTTGAGCATCACCATGATCTCACAAATCAGATTATCCTTATGAGTCAAGAAGCAAATAGAATAAATGTGGAACTCATTGAAAGAATACAGATTATCGGTGAACAAAGAGAAGAAAATGAAAAGCTAAAGCATGAGGTTAGAATTCAGCAACAACATAATGAGATTATCAGAAAAGCTAAAGAAAAAAATAAAAGAATGGATGACTTTCTTGAAGGACAATGAAGAGTCAACAACAACAATGGTATAGGCTTTACCGAAAATGGAGAACCATCAAATCTAGAGAATGTCTATGAAAATACAAGACCAAGAAAGCTATCATGGAGGCACTGTGGAAAGCAAGGGCACACATCAAATGTGTGTAGAGGTAAAATGAAAGGTACTCCCAAATCTACACCTACATATTCATTCATAGGATTCTGTTATAAATGTAACAAGAAAGGACATAAGGCTTATGAATGAAAGAGCAAGATAGAAAAGCCAAAGAAGGAAACCTACATGGACAAATACTGTCCTACATGTAAGATGAATGGGCACACATATGAAGAATACTGAAAAAAGAAAAGGCAAGCATGGAAGCCAAAAGGTAAAGAAGTTCCTTATCAACCAAAGAGAATTGATAATCAATATGTATGGGATTACAACACTTGGACAAACTGTACAACATGTGGTAGATATGGTCACATTGCTGCAACTGCATGAGAGCATGGACCAAAAGGTCTAGAGGCTGGTCAAACCCCAAAATGGCATGCTTACACTGTCATAAAGTTGGTCATCTCAAGAAAGACTACAAAGACCGATTGACAGAAACAAGCACATATCCCAATGGAAACACCATTGAAGATATCCATAGGGAAAGAGATAAAATGTGGATAAAAGCTTCAAACAATGACAAAGCTGGGCCAAGCAATGCAAATGGTGACACCCCATCCAATGGATTTGGTGACACCACCAAATCCACTTGAGTTGAACAAGTAAGTACGTAACTGCACTGTACCAAGTTATATTTTGCATCAGTTCCATTATACAAATTGATAGATAGTCAAAATCTACATAATCCAAAGATGCATACTACTTTACTTGTTACTAATCTAAGAATGCAACACCATCTGTAAACACTTACCAAAAATCATCGATGAACACAATAATGAGTTGTTTACACTTACTGGAAATTATCAGTCAACTAGTAACCCGATGACCATTGGTAAGAAAGCAAAGTTCAGAAATGGTCTTGATAGAATACCGATATCCGTCGATAAAATCAAAGTGGTTAACAACTGCCTAAAGCATCATGTCTTCACCGACGATGACTTGAAACACTCTCCCGATGAAACCCATCTTCACATCCCGACAAGTTGTTGAGCATTTATTGCAAAGACTTAGGTCAAAAAGTCTATAAATAGTCAACGGGACACCTTCATTTTTCACCCATGATTTGAAGAGAAAGCAGAGCGAAAACCAAGCGATTGAAGAGCAAAAAGCAGAAGCATCTCTAGATCGATTCAACACACAGAGCATAGATTCTTTATCACTATTGCGAATCAAAGTAAGTACCAAAGGCACTGAAGGATCTCTGTCATTATTTTTTCAAGAAAGCCCTAATTTTGAGAAAACCCTAAATACTTAAAAAACAATGGCAACCACATCAAGAACTGCTAAGTTGAAGAATGAAAAGAATAATGTAGTAAAACTGATCAAGAATAGCACATGTGTAGAACCTAAGTACAAGATCTTTCCAGAAATTGCATCAAAACTCGATGAAGCTGGCATATTTTCAAAAATTCTGCCTAGGCTTTTGCTCATAGAAGACGTTAAGTCTTATATTCACTGCAATATCGCAGAAATAGGTGATCTTGAAATGGATGAAGCTTTCAAGAAGCAATGTGATGCCGAAGGAAAACTGAAAGAAGAACACAAACATTTGGAGGTCAAAGGGTTAACCAATGCCCTACATTTCCCAAGGGAATTCAAAATAGAATAGATTAGGTTAGTCTTGAGTAGGATGCATGACAACAAACTATGGCTAGACCAACCCAAACAAATAACCAAGGATGTTCTTCACGCTGTCACTGGTTATCCGATAATCGACAAGCCTAGGGAACACAAGCATCCATCCATGAAAGAAGTTACTAAACTCACCAATGCATAAGGAGACAAAAAAGGTCTCAAAGTGAACATAATCACCGACAAAGAGCTAAAATTTGGTGCATGTGTTATTGGGTACAAAATCTTTCAAGCCAACAGAATGAACAACATTTCTGCAATAGCAGTAAGCACAACTTACAAGATTGTAACAAAAGGAATTCAAATGGATACGTGTGAGATCCTATTGAAACAACTTGATGAGAATATGATCAAAATCAGGTCTGTAAAGAGAAACACATGTAAGTTTGGATCACTTATCATGTGTACATTTTTCTACTTTCAAGAATACTTTCTTTCAGTAGGAAAAGTTGTATGGGACACTACCAAACCGGTAACCCAACAGGTTAGTGAACTGATTAAGTCACTAGGAGACAATTTTGAGTCTGTTATGTCTACATACTTCCTTGAGTTCAAGGAAAAGATGATGGAAAGAACTAGGATTCCTGAACAACTAGTTGAAAAACACAAAGATGAGATATGTTTCATGGAAGACATAGACTACACACATATCAAACTGGTTGTACCAAGAATATCTTGGTTAGCACCATTAGACTATGAGATCAATATTGATCAAGCTACAAGTACAATTGAGGCATTGATCAATGAGCTTGTTGATAAGAAACAACCAAGGTTTGGAACATATGAGGAGGCAAAATCAAAGATAAAACAAGGTCTAGAAGTCAAGAAGACTATAAACAAGAAGGATAAAATGGTTAAGAATCTCGAGAAGATTCTATTGGTCTTAGAAGAAGAGCAGGATCAACAGGAGGAAATCGATGAACAGGGCACCATCAGTGAAGAACTAGAAGAAAAGAAATTAGATACAGAGGCTACTGAATCTAATACACCTCCATCTCCACCTCAAGAAAAGAAGCAAAGGATAAGAAGTCAAACTGCTGCTATCGATACCACACCACTTAAGAAAGGTCAAGTAAGGGCCTATATGAGGAAGCAGCCAACAAAAAGAACAAGACAACAACCTGTTAAAACCACACCACCAAAGAAGGAAAAAGTTTTGTTAGGAAAAAGGATGACTTGGAGGACACCAAAGATGATGAACTAGATGTAGTAAATAAGAACTTCAAAAACCAAACGGTAGATGAAGCTTCCAAGTCAATTGCTACTCATGGCACAATGACTGATAAAAGGATCACACAATGGGATACACTGAATCCAGAGGATCGGAATAAAGTACAAGAGGCAGTCATAAAATCAATGATCAAGAACAAGTATGCCCTTGCTGAATTTGTAAATCAAATGCCTGAAGAGCTAGGTAAAAGGGTATACCAACAATGGTCATATGCCTTGAAAATAAAGAGAGAAGCAAGAGAAAGAGTTCTTGTGAGACTGATGCCCCTGAATCCAAAGTTGAAGAGATAAGTAAAGTACTAAAGAAACACTCAAGTAAATTTGTAGCCAAAATAAGGGCTTACAAAGTACTAGAGAACAAGTTTATAGAACTGGATTCAATGACAGAAACCAAATGGAGACATCTCCTGGATCTACCGGCAGAGTCAAAAAGTGTTGAGAAGCAATTACTTCTCACAAACACACCTCACAAAGAGGAGGAGAAAAATAATGCAAGTCCTTAACATATTGCTCTGGACAATCAAGAAAATGATGATGAGCCTATTAACTTAGATATAGGCATGGATGAAAATATCCAAGATATCACTCACTATGATTTTGACAATTATCCAAAGAATAAATATGATGTAATATTTATCACACTTAAGGATAAACAAAGCCATCAAGCACTGCAGACATCAGATGGTAAGATAGTTGACATTGCTGATGAACAAGTGCAGGACACATCAATCATGCACTCAAAAGTGCAAGACCCTGCACAAGATATACAAAAATATGAGGATATCACTGCTGACAAGGCACTAATTGACGAGTAGGACACCAATACTAAAAAATCCCAAGCCACAACTCAAAGTAACATGCCTATCCTAATGAAGGGAATAAACATACTAGAGGGCAATAATGGATCAACTGAAAAGGAAACAAGCACACCCAAAGACAAGGGTGATGAAGAAGACAAAGGGACAACAGATACAACTATAGAGCAAGCTGCAAACGATGATCATAAGGATACATCTACTGATCAGATTACAGAAGAAACTCAAAAAGAAATAGGGGACAAGCCTTCAGAGAAAGGTGAAGAAGGATGAGATAAAAAATAAATTAGGAGCACATTCTGCAGAAACACCCAAGGTTAATGAAGAGACATATTCACATAATCGACAGGTGCCCATAGAGCAGAAGACACAAGATGCATCATCAACAAAACCTTCACCAAGCAATTCAGAATGAACAAATGAACTAGCTATGGTAGTTCATATATCTGCATCCCCTCAAATCTCAAAGAAAAAGAAAGGAAAGAATAAGAATCCAGTAACTCTGGATGAAATTATTGAGATTCCAGTCTGTGATCCAAGAACATTGGATCCAACAACATTGAAAAAATATGCAAAGCTTTGTGAAAGAAAAGCTATACAAGACAAGCTAAAGAGAGTGGCAAAAGAGGCCAAGGTACTAGAAGTTGCAAGAAATATACTTCAACAAATTGTACCAGACATAGATATTGATCAAAAAGCTCCAATGCTTGATCAACTGGTTATACTCATAGATGCAATAACATCTCAGAATACCGATGCTGAGAAGGCTATGGAAGAGAGACTTGAACAAAAGTATGAATTCAAGATTGCAGAGAAAATAAGATAGGAAGTGGCACTGAAAAAGGTCAAGCTATCTGAATTGGTAAGTACAAATGATCCAATTATGTCAGAAGCTGTTGCCTTAATAAAGAAATTTTGCACTTTAGATCTACTCACTTAGGAGTATACCAACAAGATAGAAAAAAATAGATGTTAATCTTAAGTCTAGTGCACATAATCTAGCCAACATAGAAGAAGCACTAAATTGCACAATGAACAAATCATACAGGCTAGGAAACAAAGACATGACATTCAGTTTGCAGAGATGAAATACATAGATGAGGTAAATGAGCTCCAAGTTAAGCTCTTACCGATACTTACACTACTGCAACAAAATATGACATAGGAAAATACTCTAATTGCCACCCCTAAAATGTCTGTCCTAGACAACATTTATGATATGCACGCAAGACTAGAGCTGCAACACATGACACTAGAATAGTTGAAAGAACAATAGGAAAAAATGCTGGAAGATATCAAAATTACGGGCATTATAACATTTTTGACACATTGTAAGTTGCACATTTTTGTGACAATTTTGGCATATTGTAAGTTGTACATTTTTGTCATCAGTATCAAAGAAAGGGGGAATTTGATATGTACATCACCTCAGTTAAAGGAGGAAATCATATGTATAGTGGAAGAAAGGGGAAATAATG